>JAWNNJ010001612.1:0-600000 GCA_035045125.1 Hypselothyrea guttata
CCAAAGTTTTAAAAGAATACACAACTGGAGTTTATCAAATATATGCACAGATGAGTGGAAATTTATGTTCATAAAGGGTATGGCCAAGCCGAGCGTAATGCCCAATGCTGTTGGGGCATTTACTGTTGAGCTTTGAACTGCCCTTGAGAGTTTTGGCCTTATTATACATTTTTTGCCTGCTGAGAGTCTCATGTTTTTGAACTCTCTGGAGATGGGTGCAGACTTTGTGTGGGAGACTAACTGAGGGTCAGCTGTCGTTTGGCATTTTTATTATCATTATATGATTGCCGTTGAGAGAAAAAAGTGACAAGCCTCATTTTTTTCTTGATTTCTAATCAACTTAAATAACGTTAAATATTTATAATAATTCGCTGCTGGCATTGCTTTCATTTTTAATGATTCGTTGAGCATAAAATACAATTGAAACTGCTCCAATAAAACGCACACAATATGTGCTGCGGCAATGCCCTGTAGCTGTCATTCAATGGCCTCTATAAATTCGACAAATTGCTCTCAGAACTGCCAACAATTTGTGTTGCTGCTTCAAATAAGTATATGCTGCAAACCTATATTTATATATGGACACTAGTTTATATATAAGACTATTAAATACCCTGCACTGCTTGCCATGTGTACGCAACTAATATTCCCACTTTGTGTGTTTCTGCTGTCTGAAATGGTGGCATTTCAAGCTCAACAGCGCATGCAACACGCGATACAAGTGCACAAATACAATAAAATTTTATACACTCTGACAAAAGCTCATAAATGATAGGCGTGGCAAAGTGGCGAAAAAAGTAAACGCTGAAAATCAAATAAATCAAATGCTCGTAAATAAATCATTTGAATTTATTTTCATATGGCCAACACGAAATGTTGACAAAATAAAAGCACAATAAATATATATACCAACTGAAACAACAACACCAAAAGCAACAACGACAACAACTTCAACATGGCCGACACTCAGCAGCGACATGACGACTCGACACGTTGCATAAGGACCTCACATCGAGTTCCCTCCCAAAGCCAAAAGCCCAAAAAAAAGCGACAAGAGTCTCTGATTGACAACCAAGCGCCAAGCCTGGACAGCACAGACAAGACATTCAGAGGGAACAGTTGGAGTGGCAGAGAGAGAGAGAGAGATAGGCAGAGAGAGGGGGGGACAGCTCAAAGCTAAAATGTTATTCTCCCACTTCCGGCGTCTTTTTGGCACTCGGTTTCTTACTTTGCGTGTTGGATTTGTCCCTCAATGTCTCTCTGTGTGCTTTGCTCTTGTGGTTGGCTATTTGGTTGCCACTGTTTGGCCTCAAGTGTTTGACGAATGGCGACGATTTCGGCGTCTCGCAACGACATTGCATCAGAGCGTTCCATTTCATTATTATTCAAGCTAACAGTGCGCATAATATATTTAGCGGGAAATTCTAGATAGCTCGAGTGTCGCTTTCTCCACTTCCTCTGTGCTTCAAGTCGACCGAATCGTTTAATGTTGTCATCTGAAATTTATGGTAAGGGAATTTACCAAACGGCGGTTGGTCAATCAGCTAAACAGAATAATTGGATAAATTATTATTTATTGTTGCCTAATAAACAGATAATTGCGGCAACTATAGAGTAGTTGGAGAATATTTAATGAACACAAAATGTATTTATTGAAAAAGCTTATGCCAAACACTTGAATATCACTGCTGAGCATAAAAATATTGCTATGAACTCGCTAAGATATTTGTAGCTAAAAATGTGTAGGAAAGAATTGTAGAGTTAATTTCCAGCTATAAAGAATTTTAAATAAAACTTAATTATGTTATTTTTACAAAAGCTGTGTTTAAATTAGAAATATTTTTTTTCTTATATGTTATTTGACTTCCGTTTAAATAAAAGACAGCTTGAAAATTAATTTAATAATGGAACGTATGCAATTTATTAAAAAATTATATAAAGTTAGCAGCTCAAAACAACATTAAGTACCTCGGATTTTTCCCAGTTTTAAATGGGCTCAGAGAATAAATAATTATTAAATTATTATTATTTAATTTTTGTAATACCATTAAACCGATATTAATTTCGACAAATATGTACTTAAGTTATAAGAGCAATGCTCAATCCATATGTTTTAAATAGTTATGTTCTCGAAAGATAACAACAACTTATTAAAATCACATTTTATATCATTTTTAACATAATTAAATTTAAGACAAATTAAATTGAAACTATCCTTAAAATGCCAAGCATTTATTTCCGCTGATTCCAAAGCTTAGCAACAGTTCTTTAAAAATAATATACATACATCTATATGTATTCTCTCGTTGAAGTTGAAGTTGAACACATGTGGCAGCAGATGTTATCGTTCCAGTCGTAACTATGACAGTCTAAGCAGCTCATCACAGAGTCAAGCGCAAAAATTAAGGCGATTTGAGGATGTCGCTAGGTGAGCTGCGTTTGCTTTGCCATTTTTCTTTGAAGTGAGAGATGAGAACGGCATTTGGGCATAGTTTAAAGTGTAAGTTACCGAATGTGGCTTGGTAAAGCTGCTTAATTAAAATCCAATAAACGCGTAAATCCGCCACATAAGCTGCATTTACTAGCTCATCAAAGCGCTTATTCACATGCCCAACACTCGCTAGACTTTTCAAAGTAACTTCGCTAACTTGCCTAACATATTCAGATTGTTTCAAGCAAACAGCTCCTGTGAGTTTGAGGCTGGATCTGAGTCTAAGTTGGAGTGAGAGTCCTGAGTCCTTAGAACTTTTGCCCCAACTTAATTTGCGAATGTTCTGCTGCGTACAAATCCTTTAAGCCCAGGCATTCGCTACTCTTGTTTATGGCCAAAATACAACGAAGGCACGCTTTCAACAGGCTGCTCGACTGCAGGCTTGTCGCTGCAAGCGCCCAGGCTTAAGCTCAAGCTGACGGCTTCTGTTCTCAGCTGAGTTTTGGCATGAGCACCAAACCTGGCAGCATCTCACTATGGGAAAAAATACTCAAATTTTTGGCATCAATTTATTTTTATATATTTATTTATTTAAATGTATTAAAGAAATTAATTCTAGATTACCTTAGTGTAAGCCAGAGCAGCTGGGGCTTTCAGAAAAGGCATCCGAGTCTATTCGTGAAATGTATGATATATAGTAGATCAATTAATTTTTGATAAATTATATGTTAAAAATACATATGACTATAAATTATAAATGAATATAAATAATTGTCTTTTTTCTGGAGGTATTATATTTATTATACTATTATTATTATAGTGTTTATATTATTTATTTTTATATGCCATAAAATCCATTATTTTCGCCCATGGTGCATCTCTTGACGAAAGTTGCTAATGCAAATGAAGGCAGCGCAGCGCCGCCCATTGGCAAAACAAATTAATTACATTTTATTTAAGTTTGAATTTGTTTCGTGGCTGAGCGGCGATTGATTATTTCTTGTGGCATATTTGGCGCTGCACATTGTTTACACTTGGCAAAAGCAGCAAAAGTTGTTAACTTACCAAGTTGCCACTCGCTGATGACTCAATGCAACTTGATGCTGTTGCATTTGGCTTGCAGTTTTCAGTTCTCGGCTGGCACGTGCCGCAGTTCCATTGTGCTAATTGAATAGCTAAGCGCATTTGCTGCTTAGTCGTAATCCCTGCTATCCCGTTAGTCTGGGCCCTGTTTGAGTGCAGGCAAAAACAACAATCGACAATCAGAAGAGCCAGAAGAACTCACTTCACTTTTGCGGGCCTTGCCTTCTTTGCAAACAGGCAATCTGCCACTTTTGCGGATATGCTGTTTATAATTGTTTTCAGGCTTCCCAACAACATACTCTCATAACTCTCAACAACAGCCACAACGACAACAACAACAACAACAACGACAACTATAACAACCAACATACACATGTATGTTTGAATTGCTTTTGTGTGTTCGCTCTGCTCTTGTATTTTTATAGCTCAGAGTGTTTTCAAACTCTGGGCATTTGCTTTTTGTCAGAGATGCAAATTTAATTCTGCTGCAAATGTCATTAATGCCGCTTGAAGCAGAACTCTGAAACATTTCTTAGTTAAATTAATATCAGAACTAGTTGCATTTAACTTTCTCTTACTACTCCATTAAATGTCAATAAATTAATGCTTGTAGTCTATATATTAATTGTCTATTTCGATAGTAATTTAAATTTAATTTTCAATTTAAATATATAGTTTTTAATTTAATTAAATAATTAGCTTTGTTAAAATAAATAGTTTGCATTAAATTCCGTTCTCTATTTTATTAAATTTTTATTAATATACTTGCTTAATATATTATTAATATTATTAAAATGATTTCATTATTATAAGTCCTTATTTTATGGCATAACATTACTTACTTAATATAAACAAATATTTATGTATCTTAATAAATTATTTAATTTATATTTATTTTTTTTAATTGTTGAAATTAATTTCGTTTGTTTTCAAATAAAAAAATTTATTTTCTGCATTCTATTTCAACATCTACCGTCAGCTAGAGTGTACATTGGTCGACTTGAACAAAACCGTTTCATTCTTTATTTTTTTTTTTTGCACCGGCTGCTGTTTCGCATATGGTTGTTGTTTGTGTGGCTGTTGCGTGGCTTATGTAGGTCATTTCTTGTGTTGTTAACTCATTTGAATTGCACGTCAACAATTCGCAAAACAAAGCCAAAACTTTTGTCATTTGTCCAACAACAATGACAACGGCACTGGCAACATCAGGAACAACAAACAGCATAGTAGGCAAATGCTTTCAGAGGCTTGAGAGATGAACAACTTGCCAGCTTAAAGCCGCTTAGAGCTTACTTCATGTGAGTTTCTAAGCAAATTGTGGTAGTTTTTAGGAAGGCTTTGCCAGGCAGATAAGTGCTATAAACATTGTTAATGGTATGGTTTAATATAAGTAATTCGTCTTGAAATTGCTGGCAAGTTTAGTTTTAAAACTTTGCCTCTACCTCAGTGTATTGGCTTAACTTGATTCTGTCATTATTATACAGAATTTGTCAGAAAGTTGCAGCCACTAATTTGTATACAACTTGCAGAAACTTTTTGTTGCGTTGCACGCTTTCAAAGGGCAAGTTTTATTTGGCTTTTTGCAGAAAGTTGTAATTAATATTTCTGCTGCAAATCATTGAAGTAAAATAATATTCCAGTTCCATTTGGCGAACTCTGCCTTTTTTTGGAAACTGCAAACTCAAAGGCTCTTGACCAATTTACTTGGCGTATTTCCTACTTTAGTTTTGCTTTTGGTTTCATTTCTGAACTTTTTTTCATTTTTGGCGGGATCAAGCTAGCAAGTTTATGTCCATTAAACTTCCGCCACATTTTGGGCTTTATTTTAGGAGCAAAACTGAACTCAACTGGACTGGATTGGACTGGAACTGTCGCTGTGGTTACTTGCTGGCCGGAAAGTTTATGCTTTTGTATTTCCGGCAAAGTAGCGCTTGCTTTTTCATTTTCGTTTTCGGTTTTCGTTTTAGTTTTTCGCCTCTTTTCTTTTTCATCTTGTGGCGGAAAAGTGCAATTTCAAAATTTGTGCAACGTCGGAGGCAACGGAGTCCTTTATATATTTTCCTTTCTACAAAGAAATGCTAAAAAATGAGCGGCACTAAGTTTTTGGCAGTTGGCAAAGAGCTGCATCTGTTTGCGGTTTAAGCCATCTTTAAGCAGCTGAAATCACACAGAAAATTTGCATAAAACGGCTTAAGTCCTCTCAAAATCGACACTAATTTCATTGACCTCAATTGCGAGTATGGCACTTTCAGCATTTGATAATATTTACGCGTCACTTAACTGTCATATTGGCCAATTGATTCGAACAAAATGCTTGCGAACGTGCAATTACTATCGTGGCGGTCTTCTTCTGTCATAGTGTCAATATGCTCTGCATAATTTATGAACTTGTCACGCCCCACGTTGGGCGCCAACTCGTCATAATAGAGCGCTGGCGCCCAACGCCGCACAGTGGCTCACCCGCTAAATTTTGCTTGCCAAAAATAGTTTTCAGCTGTCTAAATTCTTTGATAAAATTTATGCTGTCTTGTAGGTAAATATTAAAAATGTATTATTTTATTGAAAAAATGACAAAATTCCAACAAAAGTCAACTTCGACAACGCATAGCGCAGCCCATAGATGTCGCAGCGTTATGAAGTAAATTTATTATTAAACTTTAATAATTTTTATATCAAACCCATTCAATTATATTAAAATATCTAACTGCATTCAAGGGTTATAATTTTTCGCCGATTGCGCCACTGTGCGCCGAACAAATCCAGTGCAAAATGAGTGGCAACAAAACCACCAATAACGGAACCCATTTGTATGCAGCACTCAGCGCTTTGGCGGGCAAAAGCAATTGAGTTACTAATTACTTTGCGAGAGCTTTAATCGCCTCGACTCGCCCGGGAAGCTAATGCTGCTGCTGCTGCTGCTGCTCCTGCTGCTGTTGCTACTCTCCATTAAAAGCGACGAAAATGCTTGAAGTACGCTTAAGCGTTGGCATAAACAATTAAATATTTACGTACAGCCAGCAGCAAGTTGAATGTAGCAGCTGCTGCTTCTTTCAATCGCCTGCAGATAAAGGTCAAGGCTGCGAGGCAAGGATAAAAGCAAGATGGCTTCACTCCCCTCGCCATTGCCTCATTTGCCTAAGTCTTAGCCAGCGTTAATTGGCGCCTTTTGTTTGGCCGTAAGTTCGCTAATGGCCATAAACTGTTGTTGTTATATCCAACTGGGCAGCGACTGTTTGAAGAGCGATTGAGAATTTCTAAGCAGCACAGCTGCACCAAGCTCCAAGCCCTAAACTGTTACTAGCTTCCTCTAATTTGCCAACCCTGAATGCTGGCTAAGGTAAATAACTTGCCGCATGCCAACTAAATTCAGTTGCACTAAACCTTGACAGCGATTACGCTTTATATAAATATGACCCAGATTGCAGCCGGAATTTCTTTTTGGGAGAAATGTGGAAAGAGCGTCTGACTATTTTATTAGTTTAAAGTTTTACCGAATTTTTTTTAGGCTACTTTTGTGTACTTGATAAAGTTTTGTCGTCTTAGAACTATTTTCAACACATAAAATATTTATAACTATTAAAAAAAAAAAAACAAAAATATATTTCCTAATAAAGTGCTTAGTAATTTTTTTATTTGCGAAACATTCTTGAGCCAGAGTCTAATTGTTTGGCTAGTTCATCGGATAACCTTAAGTATTTCACATTTTTCATAGCCTACTTTTGTGCTTATGCTAAAGTTATGTCGTTTTAAAAGTATTTTACAATTCATAAAATATTTGCAGTAAATAACAGCCTTATCGTTAACTAATTTAACGATTAAAAACAGCAATAAAATAAATACTAAAATACAATATTTAAAAAATAGCTTTATTTTTATTTTATTGTGAGAAATGTGAAAAATTTCGATGCCACAGCAGAGTTTGATATTTTGGTTAGTTATTAGTTTAACCAAAGTTTTGCAGTATTTTTCATAGCCTGCTTTTGTGCGTTCGATAAAGCTTTGTCGATTTATAAATTTGCTACATAAAATATTTATCGAATTTGAAAAATAAGCATTAAAGTAAGTTGCTAAATTCAAAATAAATGTTGTCTGGACAACACACAGAAATTGACGCAAACTGGTTGAAAGTTTATGACAACGTCATAAGTTTTTAATAGCCAGAGATAATAATCAAACTCATGCTGATGTTGCTGTTGACAATGACAACTAAACTGGTAACTGGTAACTGGCAACTGGTAACTGGGTAACTGGTGATGGGTAACTGGTATCTGTTGTGCTTTATATATTGTTGCTGTCGTTGACAAAATGACGCAAATAAACCGACAAATTTAATTACAGTGCCAACAACCAAATGCAACTGAAGAATTTTAATTAACATCCAAACTAAAAACAACACAAAATAAACAAACAAAAAAACACTTTTCCGCATAATAAACAGCACAAGTTGTAAACCGCTTTAAATGTGCGCCAGTTCAAATGAAGTAGAAGTGAGTTTTAGTTAAAAGCAGACGACAGAAAATATCACATAAATTTATACATATTTAAGTACTATGAGAAACGTGCAACATTTCGATTTATGCCAACGCCATAAAAGTGTACAACGCAAATTGCACAAATACCTCAAAGGCAGAAGCAGCAGCGGCGACCGCGTTTTGCTCATTAAAGTTAGTGCGAATCAACAAACGGAAAAGCAAACTAACCAGCGGAAACCGGGTAGGAGCAGTCGCATTTATCATTTAATCATTCACAGCAGCAAAGTGAAATTACAAAGCAGCTGCAGCAGCAGCAGCAACAGCAACAACCAACGGCAACAACAAATTAATTGCTAGCTGCAATCCAAGCTTTGGCCATAAACAAACGTTGACTGGCGACGCGGCAATTTGCTGGCTAAAACGAAAAAAGAACAAACTCAAAAATCCATAGCGAAGGTGTTGCTGCCAAGCAACGACAACAGCAATTGCAACACCAGCAACATCATCAAACACAGCAGCAACATCAGCAACATCAGCAGCAACAGCTTGAAGTCGTCGCTTTCCGCTGCCTGCCGTTCGCCTGCGTAGTTATGGTCGATCCATTAAAAATCTTTTGGGTTCTGACAAATAGCACCTATTTGGGTAAGTGTGCACAGCAATTTGTGTAAGCGAGTGTGCGGCAAATAAACTAAGTAGTCCGACATGCATATGTGATTATTTACACCTGCTGTCTGTCTGCGCAACGTTTCATGTTATGTAATTTGGCTCAGACGCACACACGCAGCGTGTAAACTAATGATACCCCAGCGCCATTGTTGTGCTTCTTGCTTCTTTGTGGCTTTTTAAATATGCATTAATATTTTCTCGAGTGCACGGCGACTTTAGCTCAACGGCAAGGCATTTGATTGCACGTTTTTGGACCCTGTACTTTACAAATGAAAAATGGGGTCTATTAAATTAGTAATTATGGAAAATGTGCATACGTCTTTATCGTTACTTCGAACTGATTCAATATAGCCATGTTTGACTCTCCGTCTGTGTGTCCATCCGTATGAACAACAAGATCGCGTAAGCTAGGAACTCAATTTTTGATATATAGATTTAGTACGATCGGATAAGAAACAGCGAAGATATGCAACAGACAGTTTGTTCGATTGTGCCTAAGTCTGGAGATGTTTGCTTGATGCGAGCGCTTTCTGTATTCGCTTTGTGCTTAACTAAACATAATTTATGAGGTCTTCTGTTGTCGACTACGCCCGATTGTAGCCATACGCCCTACTGATCTGTCCCCTCTTTTCTGCTTTATTTTAATGGCTGCATTAATATAGTAGCAGTATGAATAGCTGAAGTATGGCCAAAGCTGCTGTAAAACGCCGGGCTTAATGACTGCAATCTGTTAACTAAAATATTACTTTTCATTTAATTTAAGTTAATACACTCAATAGACACGCTGGCCTTTGAGAAGTTTTGCTGCACATAAATAAATTAAATGCTGTACATGAATTTAATTTACTAATTAGTTTTTGTGGCGCAAACAAATAAATAACAGTCATAATAAAAATACACAGAGTTTTTGTTTTTTATTGTTTTTTATTTTTACGTTGTCAACAGCGAGCATTTTAATGCTCGAGGCCCACGCCCATGTCTCTGCATAAAAGCGACAAACATTGTGTAATAAATTAGCCAAGTTTATGATAATCTCCACAGTGTGTTTACACATGTATTTCGGATTTAGTTTTCCCGGCTGCCGCACAAGTTTTTCCCTCGCACATGCAAAAAACTTTCAACCGCCTTTCATGTGGCTCTGCCTGCCAAATACATAAAGCAAATATCGAGTGTGTGTGAATGCTATGTTTACATTTTAGTTGTTTGTTGTTTATTTGTTGTGTCTAGTTATTAGCCCGGCCTACAACTTGGGCTGCGGCAAACGCTGCGTATGCGTAATGTGTCAAACTGTCAATGCCAAGGGCCAAAGTTGCGACATGTTTCTGACAGTTGCACCCATGAAATGTTGATCTATTTATAAGTCAAAGGGTTTTTCTTTCAAGCATAACATTTCACATAAATGTTACTAATTTACCCCAAGGCATACATACATATGAGTGTGTGTCACTTTTAATTAGTTTTCACCTGAATTTATGTGCCCATTACGACCTTTCTTAAATGGACTTTCTGCCAAGATATCATGCGTTTAGAATAGGGTCTGCTAAGATCTACTAAATGTAGTTTAGATTAATGCTATCAAATAGCTCAACGATTATTCATATTATAGCTGAAAAAGTTAGAATTTTTTCACATTTTTTCAAAACAAAGAGGAAGAAACATATTAGAATATCTATAAAATATTCCAACAAAAATTAAAACTTAATTTCAAATACAAAATTTCTAAGTATTTTTTATACACTGTAACCAATCCGACTGATCGGCATTGTCAATTCTGATTTTCTCTGATTTACTCATGCGTAAGAATGCATTAAAGTCTGGGCAACTGTTGAAATTGATCTGCATACAAAATACGCAGCGTGTATTAAAATCAGCAATCGCAAAAGTTTTTAATTGCGGCCGACCCTCAGCGGACATAGGTCGTAATTAACACGCAGCAGAGAGTACGAGATATTTCTCTGCCCACTCTGCCCCTCCTTCCGCCTCTCTGCTGTTAATGAACAGCCGCAGCTAAGGCTCAACCTTGACAGGAACAGTGCCAGCGGACAGGCAACTGGAAACGCGCCAGCGACAACTCATTATGGCTGACAAAATATTTGTCAACTCATCAGCCGCCGCTGTGCGCCATACTTTTTTCGCGTCGCCATCTTGTATTTGGTTGCGTTCCGTAGTATGGATTTTGAAATACGAGCATAGCCTTTTTTTATGTTTTTTATGTGCGTTTTGTTTGCCGTCTGTCACTGGGCTCACTTTTCATTTTGTTATGGCGCTTTTTATTTTGTTTTTTGTGAGCTCGCATACTTTTAATTAGTCATGGCAGGAACAACGCAGCTGTGGCTAAGAATTTGATGGTCGCAAGGCCTAAACCGGTTTACTTGTGTTTTGTTTTTATTTTTATTTTTACTTTTATTTCACATTTTATAAGTTTAATTAACATTTCAGCAGCAGCAACAGCAGCTAAAAAGAGCGGGTTGCAGTTGAGTTTGAAGTGCAGGTCACATCCGGCAGCGGATGTTATCCCTTTGCTGCTGTTGATGGCTAATGAATACAAATAGCTATATGAATTTAACACAAAAAAAGAACAAAAAACACCATAATTTATGTTTATAAAGTCGCGGGTCTCGAACCGCCTCAATTCGCTGGCTAATTGAAATTTCTCATCAAGGCATAAAACAAAATCATACAGCGGTCGGCATCAAAGTTAATGAGCTGCACTGCTACCCAGCTGGAGCTGAAGGGAGGGGTGAAGTCAAGAGGGGGAAGGGGAGCACACACAGATTTTGTAGTGGCCCAAGGGCGTTATTTGGATTTTGGTTGGGGTTCAACGAGTTTATTAAATGGATTTAATTGTGTTTTGCTTTGTGCATGAAGTGAGGTTACTCCAAAAGAGGTTTTTGCCCTCCGCGGTTTTCCAGCTGCCCCAACTCTAAGCCAAATATGTTGTGTCTGCCCCTCTGTAGGTGCACACAATTACCTGCGAAAATATTGCGTTGAATTTAATTGGAAACTAAAGCAGTGGCAAACAAGCTGGCGGCTATCAAGTCGAATAAATATTTAATATTTCTATTTGCCCAAATGTTTTATTTGAACTGCAATTAGACCAAAGAGTCTAGCGGCTCACAATGCAGCTAAATTAATATTTAATGTGTATATTTTATATTTATTTATTTGTGTTGTAATTCAAGCATTTGAATGACTATTCTATTTTAATAATGTATATTTACCTCGGTATTTAATTACATTCTATAATTAAAGAAGAGAACTGAAAACTATTGGAATTATTATTTTATTTATAAGTTTTTACTTAGTTCGATTCTCAATTACAATTACAGCAAAGAATCATGTGGCTTACATCATATTCAAACTCACTCACAATTTATTTTGAACTATTAAAATTACTGACCCAACTCTCGCCGGCCCAACTCTCGCAGGCTGAACTCTGCTTGGCTGAACTCTCACTGGTCGAACTGTTGTTAGAAGAACTCTCACTGACACAGCTCTTACTGACTCAACTCTCACTGATACAACTCTCGCTACCTAACTCTTGCTGATCCACTTCTCGCTGGCCGAACTCTCACTGCCCGAACTCTCGCTTAAAGTACAGTAATTAAATTTAAGTTAGCCAAATGCACATTCTTAACTCCAAATGCCATGTGTATTCAAGATTTTTAATTGGATTTTTTTATTTGACTTTCATTTGATTTGATTTCCTTCGGCTGTGGCATCAAAGCGCCTTTGCTAAACCCTACCTGCTGTGACGTTAATGTGCTATAGAGAGAGACCTTACTTCCGTCTCATAAGGGGCACTCGAAGCCCCCGTTTCCCCCTCTGTTTACCATGGCTGATTTAAGCAGCTCTGACATTTGACGCCACTTTGTGAGTGGGCTTGTGGCATTCTGCTCAAAATAATATTTATGTGCAAAATGCGAGAAAAATAAAGCACGACAGACAAAGCGCTCAAAAGCAGCATCTAACATAGAGAAATAGTTCTCTCTACGTCTGTGTGAGTGTGCATTTGTGTGTGTGTGTTTGTGTGTGTGTGTGTGTGTTGGTGTTGGTGTTTACAGAAGCTGCTGCTGCTGCGAGTTATTCATAGACTGACATATGCTGAAGCAGGGGGGAGCGGCATGGGTTGAAGGGCCTGTTAGTGTGCCAGTTATGCGCCCATAAATAGCTGTCAGGGCTGCAGGGGGGCGTGGCAGCGGAGGGTCGAGACAAGGCTGGCGCTACCTGGGCAAACGTTAATAGTTTAAAGCCCTTTTGACAGCCTGCCAAGCGCCTGCCGCCGTCGACTGCGCAGTTTGCTACTCAATTTAACACCAACAAAAAAGCCACTTAAACATGCAGCCAGCCACGCTGTACTTTGTTGTTTTGCCACACTTTTTTGAGTATTTTTTGAGCATATTTTTAGACCCTGTACTTAAAAAACAAAGTACAAACGGCTGTGTTAAATTTGTGCAAATTAAAAACTTGAGTAACTGGCAGAATGAAACGTTGTAGAGCCAACAAAACATTGAACTATTGATTAAATACAAATCTTCTGTTGGTGAAGATTATTAATATCTTTCAAAATATTCTAAAAATTCTATTAAAATATTTATTTAATGTAAGGCACAGATTGTTCTACAGTAGGGCGCTTCCGACTGATCGGCTGCGCCCATTCTGGCTTGCAGTATTTTATGTATTTGCCTTGGGTTTTTTTATGAGTGCCAAAAATTAAGTCAAGATAGCGCAGCAGTGAAAAAATTCAATTTCCACTGCCTTGCTGTGTTTTGCGGTGTATTTGCTCTGTGTAGGTGTGTTCTGTGTGTGTGTGTTCTGTGTTATTTATTTAGTATTTATTTAGTATATTGTAGCTACACACACTTGGGTAACTGCTGAGAGCTTGCCAGTTGTTTCAGCTCTTTTTCATTATTTTTGCGCCCTATTTACACAAGTTGTACGGCTGAGTTGGCGCCTGCGAAAGAGTTGCCTGCGTGTATTTACTTTCTTCTCATTTGCCATTTCTCATTTCCCATTTCTTATTACTCGTTTCTAATTTTCCCTTTCTTTTAGTGGCGCAACGTGCGCTTGACTCGAAAAGCAGCACTAAATAAGGTCGAGTTTAATTCTAAATTAGATTTCGCTTGTTCTCCTGCTTCTCTACAGCCTCCTGCAAAGTCAATGACCTGATTACTTTCATTAAATTTTATTTGCCCAACTGCCATAATGAATGTATTATTTATACAAAAATAAAAGAGCTGCAAGTGCTTGCAGCATATCAAACAGCAGCTTAGCTTGTGTTATTATTTTTCAACAGCTGTGCAGCATTTATTTAAAAATGATTTCAAGCTTGCAAAATAAATATTAATATTTCAACAGCTCATAGACACTGTAAATATTAGTTTCGGCATGAATTTATCTGCCTCAATAGACATGTTTTTAATAAAACACAAAGTACTTTGCACACAAGCATCAAATTAGTTTATGAAATGCTTTTAAATCTAAGAAATTACGAGCACTATGGGAAATTGTATGGAGTTCTTCGAACAGAGCGCATGCAATGCATTTTTAAAGCCTTTAAAATGTCATGTTGTAAGAGATTAAAATGCAATGGGGAAATGCGTTTAATAAAACGCATTCAAAGGCAGAAGCAAGCGACGCTCTAACAACTGTCGTCTTTTCAATATTACGTATACGCAACGTTGGCCCGGCATCGTTTCGCCTGCAGTCTGTCGACTGCCTGCTGGCAATATTAATTTTCCCTGGCAACTTTATGATGTGTGAACACACACAGACTCACTAGTGTTTGTGCGGTCGTATTTTCTTTTTCCGTTCACTTACAGCAGTTACAGCATTTATTTTTGGTAGAATTATACACACACAATATGTGCGTATATATTCTTATTATTTATTTATACAAGTTGCTGCAGAGCCTTTTGTGTTTACACAACTTGCAGTTGCTCAAAATTCTAACAGGAAAAGCAGATTATTGCTTCCTCACAAAGCAGCCAAACTTTGGCCCATGTCTTTGATGTGTGCATTGCATGTGCACTTGCCGAAATCTTTTTCAAGTCCGGTAAAATAAACCAATTATAAGTCAGGTATGAATGCGTCTCGAATCGAAAATGTTTAAGTAAAAGTAAACAGCAGCTAAGCTGCGGCTTAGGCATAGGTAAATATTTGTTGAAAAAGCATTCAATATGCCAGATCAATTCTCTTTCAGCAGCCGGCAGAAATGCTGTTTATTTTAAATTTAAATTTAAGCCATGCTCAAGCATTATTTGAATGGTAAAACTCATTAAGGCTGCCTTTGCTTTGCCAGTGAAACTGCTGAACAACTTTGGTTCAGCAAGACATTAGCAGCAAATAAGCAAATAAAATCAAACCGTAAAAACTGCACAAAACTACAGCAAAGTCCTTGCAGTTTGGGGTGCACTTTGTGCCAAAGTATCTCAAGGGAGCGGGCTACGGTGCAAACAGAAAAGTTTCTGCTTTGTACAAAATGTTTTCTAATTCCTAAACACACACAAGCATAAACACACTTACACACACACTTACAGCATATACATTTTCTCACCCTCTCCCTCCGATATCCTGAAAGTCTGTTAAGTGTCATTGACAGGAAGTTGTTTATTTTTATTAATTCGCCCCAAACACTCTGTCATCACATTGACAATTTAATTATGCTCATTATGAAACGCAAGTGCCTCAGTTTTATGCATGCCACGTTCCGAGCATAAAACCTTACCATTTACGGCATTCTGATGCCGGCTAAAGCACGCGCGCAATTTGTCAATCGATAAATTTTGCCATAATTAATGCTGCTTATTGGCATTTCATATACTTTTACTCCTCAATCAACAGCCGCACAACAGCCCAGCGGAGTAACTTATAGACCCATATATACACACATATACTATATACTTTAGATATATGCTCTTGGCTTCTGTTTGATTTTATCCACTTTCATTTTCCTTTTGTTTGCAGTTACAAAATTTGTACGCATTGGAATTGCCGACAAAAACGATTCGCCGCCCTACTTCGATAGATTTCTGTACGAGACTGAAATCGATGAGAATGCCGATTTGCAGAGCACAGTGCTCACTGTCAACGCCAAGGATCACAATGAGTGTAAGTACAACCAAAAAAAAAACATTTTTATACTCTTTATACATATTAGGAGAAATTTAATACATTTAAAGTTTGATTATTGGTTATATATTCGATTGCCAATTAATTGATAATTAAATAAAGAGTATCTTATATTGCTAATAATGATAATATTTAACATAATTAATTATAACACAAATTAATAAATATAGTTTATAACAGATACGCATATTTGAATATTGAAAGCGCTTAGCGCGAGCTGTGAGTTCGTACAGGGTATACATACAGTGAAGCAAAGCCAGTGAGCGATTCTTACATATAGATTTATACACATGCCTTTAACTATTTAATGCGATTTGTCAGCGTCTTGTCTGCGCGAATGAAATGTGCCTTTGATACGGCTCTGGCTGAATCTGCTGCATAAATTAGCCATTGATTTAATCAGCTTTGCTTTTAATTGCAAGCCGACATATAAGCCCCGGCTTTGTTAACAATTTCTTTGAGTAAACCAATTTATAAGCAGCAAGCAAGCCAGGTGTAAGAGTGCATCAACATGGAAATTGAAAATCTGCTTTATTTAATTACAACACATCCCCCAAAGTAACTTTATGCATAGCTGGTTAGAGATTATTATCTATTCTGCCATCTGCAATATTTCATTCAAACAAATGACCGACAATGACTTGCAGCAGTTAGGGGCAATTTTCCAGTTTCCCTGGCAAGACTCTGATAATGTCATCAGTTGCTTGCGTTTATTTGAATCTGTCAAATCATTGCGGAGGTTTAACTTTTTGACTCGTATCGTATCACGAAATCATTGCTGCGCCCATAAAATCATAAATACATAGGCTGTAATGATGCCATAAACATTAGGAAAGAACCAATTTGGCAATTTCCAAACATTTCCTCGATGCTGCGCTTATGCATAAATATCAAACGATGGCTTTGAATATTTTTCACATTCGACCATGGCAAATAAGTATTTCTTTTGTGGGTCGTAATAAACATTTGTTTATTTTAATAGGCCGCCGGAGTGTGTGTAACCATTGTGAAAATATTATTGCTCATACGCCATGTACGCCAAATATTTGCCAAATATTAACAAATAAGGGCTCATTGAAGACACTGAAGATACACAATAAGAGATACTATGCATAAATCCATAAAACACAAAGACAAACACAACCAGACCAGACCAGACCCATACTTATGAATCGTTCGAGTATGAATATGAGCATGAGTATTTATGCTTGTATTGATTCCCATGCGAAAACTATCATTGTAAATATTATGGCGGCACAACAAGGGAGCGCACAAGATTTGCAGGCAACGAAACATTCAAAACCTCATTGAGAACATTTAACAACTTTGATAGACGCTGAGAAATGGAAACGGCAGCGAACCACAAGACACACACACTCCAGACACATGTCGGATTTTGGAGCAGCAACAGCGCCAGAGCCAGAGCCGGAGCCAAATCTTCGTGCTCGTCAACGTCGCCATTCTGACGACTGCGAAAAAAGCATTAACCCGAATTGGAAAAAATTGGAGAAGACGCAGAAGAAGAGAGCAGCCTTCATACAAATTGGAATGTGTGTGTGTATAGCGCACAAAACAATAATACGAATGCGAATACGACTGCGGATGCGAATGCGAATACAAGTACAAGTATTTGCCAAAGTAGCACTGTGGGGAAAACCAACAGATTTTGTGACATAAATTAATAACTCAAAAATAAAAGAATTTTTTTAATTTATTTATTTGATTTGGATTCATAGAATCAAAACGAATATATTTTATTGCAATTTATTGTGTTCTTAAATGAACTTAATTGTTTAGATTTGTCGCATGTTACATAACAGATTAATGTTATGCTGATTTCCATTAAAGGAAAGTAACTTTACCGAATTTTAAAAATGGATTAATGCCTGGTTCTAGTTTTTTTCCCACAGTGAAATAGCTGGAAAAGCAAAAATCTTGTTAGCCAGCCAAATGCTGAGGATACATTGAGAAATCCATATCGCATATCGCACAAGCAAACTCTCACAAATAATATATGAATGGCTTCAACGTCTGTACATGTACAAATAGAGAGAGCGAGAGAGAGAGAGAGAGAGAGAACCTAGCTAGAGCCATGACAATCTTTTATGTGATTTCTTTGCCTACTTTGCTAGTGCAAATGGTATGGAATGGCATGGCGGCATGGATAGAAAATGGATATGAAACGACTCTCCATCTAGCTCTCTGGCCCACAAAATTTATGTGCGACCAAAAATTATTTATTATTCGACTATGTGGAGGACTTGGAAAATGTTTTCAACTTGTTCGACAGCATGCGCCCATTTATTTATTTTTTATACTCTTTTTTGGGGGGAAATGTGTCAACCATGCAAGCATCGCATTTATTTTTGAATTGTTGGATTGTTAGCGCATAAAATGCGAATTGAATAAATTTAAGCAGAAATTTATCATTTGCAAGAATTTGTTGCAAAAACATGCGATGAACGGATTACAAGTGGGCAAAGTAGAAAATAATGTTCAAATTCATATAATTTATAATCTGCTCAGCATTTTTTCTTGTACCAAAATTAGTATAAATTTTTCATGGCAAGAAATTTGCGGTAAGCTTTATGGTTGACTCTATATTATACTCTATATTATACATAATACATTCAATTATTTACAGTAAAAAATGAAAGCCTTCTGTAAATTATATACATTTATTCGAAATAAAGAATGATAAATAAGTGTGGATTTAAGCAAGAGCTTTGTGGTTAAATGTATATATTTCATATATATTTAAATGTAAAATATTTTATATTTTTATTTTATAATATTATTGACCAATATTTTGAAATAGGTTTAACATATAAAGATTTATTTAAAATTATTATTATAATCAATATGTTATGAATACTTTTTGTTTAATTATATTACGTTTCAATTTTATTACAATTTATAAATAAATATATAAATAATTTATAAAAATCATAATATATGTAATATGTATAATTTATATATATTTTTACATTTTCAAAATTATTTAATTCACATAAAATAAAATAATTATAATATTTTTACTATATCATTAAATGACCCTAATGAAAGTGTTTTAAATGTCTGACATTCTTTGTTGTAACTGTGTCAAGGTTGAATTGAAAGGATTTTTTCGGCCAATCCTTTCTTAGAATTTCACTTTTGTTCTCTTCCTTTTGTTTTGTTTTATTTTGATTGTGCTCTACTTGCATTAACTTGCTGGACCATTAAATGGCTTTCCATTATCATCTCAAGTTCTTGGCAGCCATAAAGCATTTTACCGCCAAACATACACAATTTAACAATAGCTCGGCTTGGGTTTGGGTCAAAATTAAAAGCGTTCGTACTTACGCTTACGCTTATAATATGGCAGTGCCAGTCATAAAAACACTTAAGCAGAACCTACGGGCATATTGATGTGCTCAAATAAAGTAAGGTCAGAGCGAAAGCGGCAATAAGACCAAGAACAATAACAGGAAAAAGCAAAGAAGCAAAGAACCAAAGCACCGAGCATAACGTTTTTATTTAACATTTTAAACTGACTTTTCATGCTAAATAAGTATGGCATAAAAGCAACAACAATAACAACAACAGCAACAGCAACAACATGTAGGGACAGTCGTCAAAATGGCAGCTGAGGCAAAACAGGATATAACAGCAGGCAGCTCCCGTGTGTATGCGTGGGAGCAGAGAGAGGAAGAGATGGAGGAGCAAGGGCATCGAGAGACAAGGAGAGAAGGTCTCTATGGTACTAGCTGCAGAGCCACCATTCCCATGCTGTGTATATTAATTTATTATCATTATCAGTGATTTTAAAATGGCGTCGTGACATCGTAAATTATAAATGGCGCTTGCTAAGACAAGCAGCCAAGAGGCTGGGGAGTACTTAACGCCTGCTAGGCGTTCTCCATTTTTCTCTCTCTTCTAGTTGTTGTTGTGTGTAATTTGTGGCATTAAAAAAACAGCGACATGTGCACATTGGCTACAAAGCACAGTGGTTCTAAAAAACATTTATCTAATTATTTAATAAAAATCTAAAAAAAATGATTTGTTTAATATATATATATATTAATATATTTGAATATATCTCATAGATGTAGTTTCTTAGATACCTAAACTTAAATATTTGACTTATACTCAGCTGATTGTTAAATATTCTTTCGTTTTATTGCAATATATACCCGATATTTTAAATGAAACAAATAATTAAATTAATATTTTTAGAATAATACAATTAAATAAAATAAATATATATATAAATATAATAGTAAAATCAGTTTGTGTTTAAATAGCCGAAAACAATTGTTTTTATGGTTGGCCAATGTTCGGAACCACTGTGCAATGTGTCGCATGTGTGTTTGTTTTATGTTGTGTCAGGAAAGCAGCTTTAATTATGTGCGAGGGCAGCTCGAACGTTAGCCTAAATGCAGCTGGAAGTTCATGTTTAATGTGTGTTTATGTTTATGATATCTAAATCTGCAATTCTTGGCTGGGCATGCACATGCTTAAGTGCTCATTTTGAAAATATTAGCACCCAGTTTGTGGGCTGTTTATGTTAATGTGTAGCAACCCGTGGAAATTCTTTTATGCTTACACGCTTTAATTGAGCTGAAAGCTGTAAAGTTAACACACGTCTTATGTGCTCAGAATCGAGGCCAAGCCGCCTTCGTTTTACGCTTTGCCAGACCGGGGGTTAAGCGATTTACGCGTCGCTAATTTACACTAATGTTTGTCATTTTACATTTTTGCATAAATGAACTGGCAAGTGGCAACTTCAGTGTCTAGCTTCCTTATACTCCTCACTTCCCACTTGCCACTTGCCACAACCACACCCAAGTCGTGTGTGTGCCATGTGTGGCAGAAGTTTTCCATCTCTCCCTGCTGGCAACACTTTCTCGTGCTGTTTAATCATTTAATAAGTAAATTATACGCCCTGTTGTACAGCATCTACACCCACTTTTCAGACTTTTCAGCACGCATTGGGAGCACTGTGAAAACGTTTTTAATGAACTCAATTATTTTGCTCAGTTGCTGCTGTCGTTGGCATTTGGCTCGGCTACAATTCTCACAAGGCTTTTGATCTTTTTGCTGCCAAGAAATTTAAGTTTTCAAGTGCCTTCGACTTCGAGAACAACAGTTTAAAATATTTGTTAATTTTACTTTCGGCTTGCACATTATATTTTTAACTTTGCCGGGCAAGAATTTAATTTCCAGCCAAGAAACATATATGTATGCTGGCTTCTCTTAATTACACACATCGCCATGACTTGTCCTGGTTTATATTACGCATACGTCAAGTGGGACGCGTGAAATGCTCTTGAAGTTTTAATGACATGCCGATACGACGTTGGGCGCTTACTTTATTATTTTCTCTCTGTTTTCTGCTATTTACAGCGACGAATATTCGATACCAGATCACAGGCGGTAACATAGGCAATGCATTCGCCGTACAAAACACGACAGGTGTCATCTACGTGGCCAATCCGCTAGACTACGAGACCCGGCCCAAGGTAAGTAATACTGTCGCACGTCTTTGGCTTGGACTTGGCTCTAACCCAAGTTGCTGACGGGCCCTACGCAGGAGTGTAGTTTTAACTTTGGGTTTTCTTTTTAGTTTTCTTTGAGCTCATCTTCAACGTGCCGCCGCATACTTTGTTTTCTTTTTTACTCTTTCAAGTCTCAACTTTTGGTTGCGCATGCATAATTTATATATATTTTTGCTGCCTTACTGATTCCACGTGAATAATATGCAAAACTATGCAAAACTTTCAGGCGAACAGTTTTCCTACATTGCGTAGAAAGACAACAGGCCACACGCTGCAGCAAAAAAAATATATATATGTTGAACAAAATTAATCAAAAAATTGTGCGCACATGCAAATGTAAAAAAAGATACACATACAGCTAATACGGGCACGTGTGTATGCGTAAAAATTGTACTCGTAGTTCTACAGCTGCTGTTACATTTCCCATTGCGAATTTTTAACGTGATTGCACGCACACAAATGTCAAAACGCTGCCTCATGCCACACCTCCACGGCGTACGCTGAACCGCATGGCTGTCAATGCCCCGTCAGGCAACAAGCAACAATGCTAGAAAACATATGATGCCAGTTTTTGTTTCTGCACTTGTTGGCAAAACTTTGACACACATTTTAATTTTTACTGGCAGCCATGGCAACGCAGCCGCATAGAAACTTCGTAAATATCTCTTTCCAAAAGAAAATTAATTTGCTGGTGGGTTTTTTAGGGTACAGTTCTGAATAACGGAACCCAAATTTTTAGTACAACTACAATTACGGAGGCAACATTACGAAAATGTCTATTTTGCCAACATTTTTGGCGCCCAACGTGGGCGCAGTTTCTCTAAAGTTACTCTTCAATTAATTTAGAAGAAAATGATGCCATATTTAAGTTTCATTGCAATGGAATTTATTAAACTTCTTTAAAAAATATTTTCAAATATGATTATTTGTTGGCCGATAGTATTATTTAACTGGCGCCCAATATGGGTGCATAGTTAATATATTTTTCGTTTATAATTTATATTTATTATGATAATAACTTTTTTTATATATATATATTTTCGTTCCTATATAAATCATTAAACTATTATTCTAACTACGATTTCTTCTACAGTACGAACTGCGCTTGGAGGCAACACGTAATCGGAAAAACAACTACACCACCGTTGTGATAAACGTTCGCGATGTTAACGATAATCCACCCGTCTTTGATCGTCAAACATATCGCACACAAATCACCGAGGAAGACGATCGCAATTTGCCCAAACGCATTTTGCAGGTAAGTTGAAAAAAAAAACATAGTCTACATTTCTGCGCGTCATTCAATTAATACATTATTGCACGTTTAAGGCAATCAATATGAAATTTAGTGCCAATTATTGAATAAACGGAACGGGCAGCCATGGCGCAGTTTCATTTGTGCAGTAAATCGTTTTGGCCTCCTTTGTGTTTTATTAAAAAGAATTGTAAATATTGCCGAAGCTACTTTTGGCACGCTGGCCTCGCCCATCATTATTTTCGCATCCCACATTTATTATCGCCTGCTTGCTTTTACGTAATTTAAATATTGACAGCAACGAAAACGAGAAAAACAACAGCACGAATGCAAAGAGGAGGCAAAAGAACAACAACTGCAAACACAATACATGCAATTTGCATAAAAAGCCAATGCTCGAAAAAACTACAGAGCGAAAATAAAAAATAAAACAACAAGCAAACCAAACCCGTAAAATCCATTCCAGGCCAGGCCAATGTGGCCCACTTGGAGTACACTCAAACTTCCGATCGGGGCACTGTGTGTCCTTGCCAGGCGATTCAGTGAGCCAAGCATTTTCAGCCGTAAATACAAAATAAATACTCATTCATTAATAATAACGTGATAGTTGCACAACGGCCTTACATGAAATATATGCGTATAAGCACTGTGTACACATGTACACATGCACATTTATATTACTCACGTGTCTGTGTGTGGCTGCATGTGTGCGTGAGTCTGTGGCAGCGACTTTTATTTAAGCAATAACTTACAACAATCAACAACATAAAGGAAATAACAATCTGTGGCCAGGCAGAGGTTAAATGCTCTATTCGAAATGCGAAAAAATGCTTTAAAAATGGAGTGAGCCATAAACGGAAATAAATTTGATAAGAATTAAGAGAGCATTTAATGAAAAAATAAATAAAAACGAAATAAATTTCAAATAAATAAATTCAATAAGCTGGAAAGCTATTTATACATGTTTTCAATAATATCTATATAAATATTAAATGCTCTTTTTATACCAATTGAAAACGAGTAGGAAAAAGGGTTTATAACTTTGTGCAAATGGATGTAAATTTATATCAGGCAAGAGGAGGCATTGCAGACGCCATAAAGGGCGACGAGCTGAGTCGATATTTATTTATTTATTTATTTAAATGTTGACTAAGATCAGTCAACCAAGAAAATAAAATTACAAATTAAGATTAAACATAATAAAAATTGAAATGAAAATAAATAAAATTTCGGATTTAAAAATAAGAGCAAAAAACCGGCTCTCTGATCAAGAATCTTACTATAATAGCTATAATAGCTTTCGGAATATAAATATGTAAAATAATATATATGATCGGTTCCCTTCTCTTTCATCAAAAGTAGTTAAATATATTTTGAATAAAAGTATGATCGCTGCTCTTCTTCTGCGTTGAGAGTATTCACAGCGTTGAGTGCTCGTATCTTCTAGATGGATGTTCGGTCCTATTAAATATAAATTTATATTACACCAGCAGAACGTGGCTGTTTAACAGGCCGTCAATCCATTCAGACCGACACGAACACAATAACAACAATGCGCATATTTATTTCCATATTTATGCCCAAGAAATAACATTGAGAGGGCGCCACGGCTGGATCTGCAGGCCATTGAACGTCTACGATAAAATACTTACGGAAAATATACAATACAAGCGGATTTTGTTTAAATTGATGTTGGAGTTTAAGGCCTGTCACCTGCGGTATTCAACGCCATTGACCAAATTGATTTTTGTGGGCGGAAAATTAAATGCAAATATTTTTGCTATGCACGCGAGGCATTTGTACTTGCCACGCCCACAATTTACGCCATTCCCTTGAGCAAAAAACCCTTTAAATTATGCACGCCAATGGTTGTGAAGGGACAATGGCAAACGGAACTCACATCACGCCATGCCGGCTATAATAATGGGCACAATGATGGCACGTAGACAACTCTTTTGTCATATCAAAATGTGTTGAGCATTTAACGTAAATTGTCGCATTGTCCAGGGGCGGACGCAGCAGAACATGGCGTGTTCTCAGCGCATTGTAGGCACTTAACATGGCGCCAAATGCCTTTTTTGCCACTGTCATTTCAAGTTTGCATTCAGCTACTGATAGCTCCATTACCCACACAACTAACTACATTTAAATACGGGTACTTAGACAAATGGACATAGAATATGCACAAACATACGGCTTTTGTTTCCATTAAATGTATTTTACTCAGCTGGAATTGAGCTCGAGTTGGCAGCAGAGAGAGTTTTAATTGCTTTAATTGGCTTACCAAGTGATAGCTTGTCCACCTGCAAATACTGGAGCACTTTCTAATTTGAGAATGCTATGCACTAAAACTGAAACTCCGACAGGCTTAACTCAACTGAAATGTATCCAAGACGCACATTGTTTACGCATAAGTGTGGGTTACAGAACATGTGCCGGAAATATAGAATTGCAAGCCTGTGGAAGCTTCCTTTGTGAATTTGCAAACGATAATATAGTTCTAATTGGAAATTGGAAACGTAAACTAATTAAGGAATGAAATGCAAATTAAAAAGAATGTCGAATTTGAATAAAAGCAGGAATTTATGCTTAGAACATTGTTAAACTAGTAAGCACAAGCAGATCTGCTGGCTAAAAAAAGAATCTGAGGATATTTAAAAAGAATCTGAGGATATTTAATACTTGGCCTTCTAAGTTGGGGTCTTTATCCCTTGAAACTTTACTCGAATCGTGGACTTTATCATCTCTCGTCTCTTGCTGAACTTTCGTCTGCACTTCAATTCAATTTGGCATTTGCAGGCAAGCCGCTTATCAATTTAATAACTTAGCGCAAAGTAGAAAACAATTTGCAAATACCAAAGACAAAAACAAAATCAAAATAAAATAATACGTAAAGCCTTGTAAAATATTCCAAGCGCGCACAATAAAATTGTCCTAAACAGAGATTTCATTTACTCAAAAACAAGGCAACAGAGAAACAACAATGGGGAATACGCAGAAAAATACCAAAAGCCGATTGAATAATTACATAAATCTCGGTAATATTAGCATTTTTTTAGCAAGGCGTAGTCTGACAATATTTTGTGGCCGCAGTCTGAGAAATACAATAAAAAAATACCAAAATAAAAATACAGCCAAAAATAAAAGATACTAAATCGAAGCATAAATTTACAAGCAATCTGGCATGCAAAAACCACAAGGCGGCTTGCTCCATCCTTCCACTCAACCTTTGCTCCCAGTTCTCGGAATAAATCTCTCTATCTCGCTCATGAGACTGCTGCTCTTCCTCTCTCGTTCTCTAGCTCTTTCTCTTTCTATGCTTTACCTCAGTGCCACGCGCGTCGCCTTTTTGCTCGGCCTTTATTGGACATTTAAAGGTTTTTGCTCATTTGCATATTTGATTTATAGACTGAATATTGTAAGTAAGGTCCAGTTCCCAGCTCGACAAACGCTTAACAGTTTTTGCCCCCCTTCCCTTCTCTTTAGTCGCCCCTTTGACTCATTGTAATGCAGTTTTTACATTGCTTCTTTCATTTTATAATGCGCAATCTTACTCACACTCTCTAACCGACTTTTCCATTTGGCTTTCTTCTCTTGCAGGTTACTGCTACGGATGGCGATGTAGATAGACCAATAAATATTGTATATTTCCTAACCGGCCAGGGCATCGACCCTGATAATACAGCAAATAGTAAATTTGATATAAATCGCACAACGGGCGATATTTTTGTACTCAAGGTAAGTGGCACTCATTGCATTTAAGCTGATTTCCATTTGCCCAGCCACATCGACACCATAAAGCCCAAACCTAATGAATGCCAGTTAAATTCCCCAACCGACGATGATGCCCGCCCTCCTCCCCATTCCCCACTCCCCATTTCCCAATCCCAAGAGCAGGCGCCATAACTTTTTTCATTCTCTATTTCATTTTGCTCCACCTGCAGTGCGCTCCAGCTATGATTGCCAGAGACTGACAGCAGTATGTTGGCTTGAAGTTGGGCTGGGGTTGGGGTTGGATAGGGAAAGTGGAAAAGTGGGAAAGTGGGAAAGCGGTATGGGTTAAGGCTCTTGGCAGTTTACAAGCGGGGCAACAGTTTAAACACACAATGCGCAGTTTATATTGCGTGACGGGAGAGCTGTTAAAAATTTACACCAGCCGAATGTTATAAATTGCGACAGCTGCAGCCAAAATACACTAAAGTTACTTTATTATTACATAAAATTTTTTAAATATTTTTAAAAATATCTTATACGAAAAAGAAATATAAAAAAAAATCATTTTTAATCAGTTAACTATATTTAAAAGTATTTTTCTTGAGACAAATTAATAATTAGTAATCTTAGAATATAAATTAAAATTGCTTCAAAGTTATTTTTTTATCAAATGGAAATAGAATATAAAATCCTAGAAAATTAATTAACAAAAAAATAATGTTTAATAAGTAATTGAAAGAAGAGCATACATTTTCTTTTTTAATTTTTTAACAAATAATTAATAGAAGAGCGTAAATTTTATTTTACATTTATTTATTTAAAGTGAACAAAAAAAACATTTTCTATTAAAAGTTTTTAATAAATAATTGAAAGAACAGTATACATTTTTTAAACATTTATTTATTTAAAGTGAACAAACAAACATTTAAACATTTTCTTTTTTATAATCGATGCTTTTCAAATATAATTTGTTCTGTTACAAGCTTATGGCTAACACCAATTGATACGACAAGATCAAACCAGATGCATTTAAAATCAATTGACAGCATTATTTGATGCAACAACATTATAAAATATGCAGTAAATGAAACACTTTTTGACAGCTGAAATGGCTTTTATTTTTATTTTTTCTTATGACATTTCCCACATTTACGAAGACTCATTCAAGTTAAATAAATAACTTAAATGCTGTAGGCTGCTGTACATACTTTCAATGATTTTTCTTTATTTTTTCGAACTGCGTTTGATTGTTAACACCACGCCTGTGAGCTGTAAAGCTTTCCACGTGCCACCGTGGCGTATGATTAATTTAAAACTGTGTCAAACCGCACAATCACACACGCACCCACACAAACAGACACACACACACATATAGACGCACACACTCACACTCTGAAATGCGACATTTTGGACTATAAAAACTGCAAGCGTTTGATGCCAACGACATGAACTCCAATTAATTTCAGACAAAGTCCATAAAAACAAGCAGTCAAATGGCAGTGCCAGGGTTGGAGAGAGCAGTTCAGCCCTGGCATTCACACATTTCTGCATCAAATGTTCAAATGTTGCTGTTGCTGGCGGCTTGCTTTATTTGTTTTATTGTTTTAGGAGCACTCTGTGTGTGCAGGATGAGCAGTTCAGGGGCTGAGGGGGCTGAGGGGGATAGGGGGATGGGGAGTGGAGGGAGCGCTTGGTGGTTGGTTAGCAGCGACAGCATGTGGCATTTGTGGTTTTGACGCTCTACAAGCAACCACATGTAAATGACATTCGTCGTTCGGCGTTCGTCGTTCGTTATTGGTGCGTGGCTGCCTTTAAAATGCTTTCCAAATTCGCCAGAGAGCTGGAGAAAGTGCTGGAAAGCGCTGGAAAAGCCTGGAAACTCAGACTAGTCGCTGAGTTTTAGCGAAATGCCACTCAACAGCTGCAGCTCGGCGTTTCATACTTCTGTAATTGCTGCGCCCATGCGTGTCATATAGCACTCAAATGTGCAGGCTTCAATTGAGCGAAATGACATTTGCAGCAATTGAAAACTATTTGCTTTTATTTATTTTTTGTGGCCTGCTGCAACGGAATTTATCGATTAACAGATTTTGATTTTTTTTTAGCTGTGGAGCTCAATTTATTATAGCATGGGAAATGTAAAATATTTACAACCCAAAATGCAGTCAAGTTATAAACAATAAATTCTATGTCAGCAGGGCGTTTTTCTGCTATTGCATTTGTTTGCAATTATTGCAATTTAGTTTGTTTTAATAAATATTATTTTATTGCCGTTTATATATTTACAAAGTGCACAGCAAAATGTGGTTATATTTATAGTTAAGTTATAACAATAAATATTAAAACTGCTGGAGAGTTTTCTATTTTTAGTATGCTTTGCAATTCTGTGCACCTTTTGCTGAAATTTTTTAAATTTTTTGATTTGTTTATTGCTTTGCATAAATATTATGAATAGTTTAAAAAATTTACAGAAAAAGTTGTTTTATCAATAATCTCAAAACAATAAATTCCATATCTGTGGAATATTTTCCTATTGTTTTTCTAAGTTTGTTTTTTATTTTAATTTGGTTTTTAGCCACAAATATTCTTAATAATGGCGCCTATATTTTGGCAAATAGTTGGAATATTTAAGCTGCTATTGTTTGTTCCGCATTAAACTCATAGAGAAGCTTATCTAATATCAAATAAGCGTATATTGAGAACCGAGTATATTTCTATTATACACTGCGTAGAGCCAACCGTAAATAACTGCTGTAGCAATTTTAATTTGCATTTGGCTCAGGCTGGCAAAGCGAATTGTAATTGAAACAGGCCTAATCCACCTGGCCGACAAACAAATTCAAAATGAGCCGAGTAAGCATTATTTAAGGATAATTTAAATAGGATCACACAATACAGGCAGGCAGACACACGCTGCGACACACTTGCTGTTCGAATTGAACACATTTCATTTGATTTGATGGCTTTTATTTGGTCGTCTCGGCAGGTCCAAATTGAAGTTATCTATATACAGGACAGGGTGGGAGAATGGGGGAATGGGGGCTGGATAACTCATTTAATGAGAGAAATCTAATATGGAACTGGGCAAATACATTAAGCTCTGTCTGCCAGCCACCGCAAGGATGTACACAATATTGAACAATACAGAGCTGAGCACAGAGTAAACAAACGGGGGGAAGTTTCAAGCAGCCAAAGCTGACAATGAGACATGTCAAATAAATAGAGGGAGATAGAGAGATAGAGGGAGTGAGAAGGAGAGATGTATATGGATATATGCCTCAGTTGCAGTTTCCTGCCGATGGCATAAAATAATTTGCAAACAAACAAACAGCTGGCAAATCAAATGCTTCTCACCAGCTTTATGTGTCTTGTTGTTCTGTCTCTTCGTCTATTTGACAGCCCCTGGATCGGGATCAGCCCAATGGGCGGCCACAATGGCGCTTCACAGTCTTCGCCCAGGACGAGGGGGGCGAGGGCCTGGTCGGCTATGCGGACATACAAGTTAATCTGAAGGACATCAACGACAATGCGCCGCAGTTTCCGCAGGGCGTCTACTTCGGCAATGTCACCGAGAATGGCACCGCCGGCAGCCCCGTGATGACAATGTCTGCAATTGACTATGACGATCCCAACGAGAGCACCAATGCCAAGCTAATCTACTCCATTGAGAAGAACGTCATCGAGGAGGAAACGGGTGCGCCCATCTTTGAAATTGAGCCCGAAACGGGCCTCATCAAGACGGCCGTGTGCTGCCTGGACCGTGAACGCACACCGGACTACTCCATTCAAGTGGTAGCCATGGACGGCGGCGGCCTGAAGGGTGCGTATGGCTGACAAAACCACATACATGCATTGAGAGAAAAATCTAAAATCTTGTCTCTGAAGTCATGCGCTTTAAACTTGATAGCTCACCCAAAAACAAACTTATTACAACTACATTTTTTAAGAGAAATTCAATGAAATTAAAAATTAAATATAATTAAATATAATATATATTTACTTAAGGTACATTTGAATTGATATTTATTTTGTAATATTTTAAATTATTGTTTTAAATTTCTATTATCGTGAGATATTAACCTACACCATACAAAATTTCATACACTTGTTTCTCGAATTTCAATTTTGGATTTCGATACATATTTACAGAACTATTCATTACTTAAAGAACCTTGCTTTTCTCTCTGTGTATGCCTTTAGCATATCTACAAATTTGAATTGGTTATAATCCCCGCTTTGTCCCATCAACAGGCACTGGCACCGCCTCCATTCGAGTCAAGGATCTTAACGATATGCCACCGCAGTTCACAAAGGACGAATGGTTCACCGAGGTGGACGAAACCAACGGCACCTACATACCCGAAACCCCCATACTCACCGTCACGGTGCAGGACGAGGACGAGACCAATACCTTTCAGTACAAGGTGGTGGCAAACAGCGGCTTTGGAGCCGACAAATTCGCGATGGTGCGCAATGCAGACGGCACCGGCTCACTGAAGATTATTCAGCCTCTCGACTACGAGGATCCGTTGCAGAGCAGCGGATTTCGCTTTCGCATTCAGGTCAATGATAAGGGAGAGGATGGCACCGCTGCTTCCAGCGACAAGTATCACGTTGCCTACTCCTGGGTGGTTGTCAAGCTAAGAGACATCAACGACAATGTGCCCCGATTTGAGCGGGATCACATTGAGGTGTCCATCTACGAGGACACCAAGGTGGGCACCATACTCGAACAGTTTCGAGCCAGCGATGCCGATCAAGCGGGACACTCCCGAGTTAGCTATAAAATAGTTAGATCGACCAATCGACGACGACAGTTTGCCATCAGCGACAAGGGCGCCATCAGCGTGCAGCGTCCATTGGATCGCGAGTCCACGGATCGCCATCAGGTGCAGATTCTAGCCAGCGATGACGGCAGTCCGTCTCGCACAGCAACCGCCACCTTAACCGTCATTGTCAAGGACGTGAACGACAATGCGCCCACGCTGGCACAGGACTACAGACCCACCTTGCCGGAGAATGTTTCCCCACGCAAGATCATCGAGGTGGCGGCCAAGGATGTGGACGATCGTCAGCGGGGCAATGGAGGACCCTTCAGCTTTCGACTGGATCCGCTGGCCAGCGATGAGATAAGAGCGGGCTTCAAAGTGGAATACGATAGACGTAAGTTCTTAGTACAGATCTTCCTAAAATGACCTAAATTGAAATGACCTAGTAGCCGTTGTGTATAATAGATCAAAATCAAAACAAAATAATTACTTTACTCGAGGAACAAATCTTCCTAAAATGACCTAAATTAAAATGACCTAATATCCGTTCTGTATATTTAGAAAACTCACTTTGAGAATAGTTTATTAATCAACTAATACAGGATCTCACTTTAATGTTGAATTTCGGTTGAGTACAAATAAATATATTTACTTCCTCTGCATTTATTCAGGATCACTTGTGGACTCAATACTTTAAAACAATCTATAAAACTTCAAAAAACGACTCTCTTTACAATGATCTAATCGAATGACCTAAATTGATTTAATATTAATTTTAAATATTATGACGAATTTTAAATTTAAATGCTGTACTTAAAAAAAAGGGCAAAATTCTTGTAAATTTTATTATTTATTGCATCCGACTGTAGCTTTTCCGACTAATGATTTGATTGTTGCGCATTCAATGTTGATTTTTTTATGATCTCCAATAAGGATATTATACTAGAACTGTATACAAATCTCGATTGCAGTCGCCTTTGCTTACCGTAGAGCAAACACTTTGCTATTGAGGCTGTTAACATGCAAACCAAAAGTCAATTTGCCTGCAAAATCAATCGCCTTCTCCCTCGGAACTAATCTGGAGTACAGCATCAGCAAACCAGCCGAAAAAAGAGGCACACAGCTGCAATTTGCTAAGGCAACTAAATGCATTCAAGTTGGCTCTAGTTGGACTACAGTTGAGTTCATTCAACACAAACAGAGTGAGAGTCGGAGCCAGAATCAGAGTCAGAATCAGCATCCGAATCAGAATCAAAGTCAGAAAACGCTGGGCCAGAGAGTGTGTTTGCATAGTAATGGTGATTGAATTATGCCACAGACAATCAGCATCATCAGCATTGTTTGTGCACAGAGTTAGTTACCAAAAAAAACAAGCTAACAAAAAATAAAAGACAAAAAAACGTATAGCAAAGTTGCGAAAATGCTGGGAGTGACTTTAGGCCAGTTTCTGGCATCGACACTCTCCAATTGTCTCTAACTAGTCTTTGTTTTCATTGCCATTTCATTCGCTTTCTCTGGGGGGCGCCAAATGAAATGGGTCTTCAGCTGTTTTATTTTCGGTTGTCCGACTCTTTTTGTAGCCTTTTGTTGAGAGTTATTCGAACACCCAATAAACATGGCATGGCACAAAAATGCGAGGTGCCACTTGAACACAAGTCTGACATTGACAAGCGATGCGTTTTTCAATTTTCTCTGATTTGCCATGTTTCTCGGGGGCTCGCAACTTTTTTGCTTTGGCCATAGAGTTTTTTGTTTGTTGTATTCCGCCTTCTTTTTATGGGTCGGCGCGTGCTGATATTTAAAGGTTCTCATGGAGACGGCAACAAAACAAAAACAAGCGAGTGCAAAAAAGAAATAATTGATACGTAAAGCCGATTAAATTTCTCGGCATAAACAAATGAAATGAATGAAAAATTAAAAAGGGATCTTTGTCGCGTATTCTCTATAAAAACCATATCAATTTACATAATTACCAAAACGTGTTCGGCTAAATTGTATAAAACTCTCTAATTATAGCTACTCAGTAGTCGTTAAGCCTATAAATTGTTAATCAAGCTAATGCAAAAACCCATTTCATAATAGTAATTGCACATTTTGCTGCAATGCATATGTTGAGCTCACTTTATGGCCTACTAAATATGCCATTAATTATGCCAAATTTAACCATATACAGATGATGGTGACCAACAAAGCAACAACAAAATAATGGGTTCAATTGCATTGACTGCAGTTTAGCGCATTTTGTATATTTTATTATTTATACTGATTAAATATCCAATAGGCCACATTCAAATTGCATAATCAACAGTGCAACCTAATGAATTATGCAAAATATAATTCCATTTAAAATTATTACCAATGCTGTTGGTACTGCAACTTGTTATAATCGAAAGTGTCATAATATTGCAGCAAGAAATTGGGTGATTTTATAATTAAACATGCAAAAAAAAGAGTATATTTTTATTTAAAAATAAATATTAAACCATTAAAAATAGAAGACTAATTTTACGAAAAAAATACTTCATATATGTTTATATTTCAGTTGACAAACAAATATTATTTTAAGGTTTTAAAAAAACTGACGCTGTATTATTCGAAATTCAATACAGAAAAGTTTCGTTATTGCCCTGAATTTTTTTTTGAACACGTTGTGTAAACTACGGACAAATCTTGTATTTCCTTTGCGCATTGACAAGAATGTCCCCATTCCCGTTTCCAATGCTTTCATGTGCTCAACCGACATCAACAACAACATTTTTAACGTCAAACGAAATCCATTTAAATGCTTGGGCAAACAACACCAACGTCTAACGTTTCACACCCCCCCCAAAATAAAAAAAAACCCCCCTCTTTTTATGTAGGAGGCGACAATGGCAATGGGGTGGCCATCGTATCCTCGCTGCGTCCCTTTGACCGTGAGCTGCAGAAATCCTTCGCCATACCCATTGAGATAAAGGATAACGGTGCTCCAGCCATGACGGGCACCAGCACTTTGACAGTGACCATCGGAGATGTGAACGACAACAAAATGCAGGCAGGCAGCAAATCCGTGCTGGTCTATAACTACCAGGGACAGTCGCAGGACACGCCCATCGGTCGTGTCTACGTGAACGATCCCGACGACTGGGACGTGCCGGACAAGAAGTACTACTGGGAGGCCCAGGAACATCAGCGCTTCAAACTGGACACGGACACCGGCATGCTCACCATGAAGGCAGGCACAAGACGCGGACGCTATCAGCTGCGTTTCAAGGTGGGTTTACGGATAATACAAAATTAGATAGTAACAAATTCCCCCAACTATACTAGAATCTACATTTTTATACAAAATGAAGCCATGTTTAGTTTTTTTTTTTTTTGCATAATTAATGCAAATATTTTAAATTTTTAAATTTATTCAATTATAAAATAAATATTTTTTCTGAAAATATTAAATAAAATTCAATGAAGTAGGGAAGTAGGACTTATTAGCTAGTAAAAAAAATCCCCCAACTATAATTCTCTAAAATCTACATATCAAACAAGACAAATCGTTAAAAAATTAATTTACACAATTATAAAATAAATTAGTTTTTTCTTAAAATATTAAAACTTGGTCAAAATTTGCTATTCCTTTTTTATTTGTGCTATGAATGGTATTTGATTGTCGCACTCAAAAGATTGAGAAAAAAGCATACTGCTTGAAAATCCTTTAAGTTTTGGCAAAGTTATGTGCATTCAAAGTTATACACAAATGACAAATTTTTATTTAAAATTGAAATTTTAATTAAGCTAACAAATTTCTTAAAATGTTGGATTAGGATACAGATAAATTCATCCTCGTAAATTTCATTACAAATATAAATAAACTTAATTACCAAATTTTTTGTATCTTTATCTTCGAATTTACTGTAAATAGACCAATAAATTCGAAGATAAAGATAAAAAAAAATATATGTTAATTAATTAAGCATAAAATCTGAAGAAAAGCTAAAGTTAGCCTACTCTATGGAAACTCTCTGAAATTCATGTAAAATACATGCTTCCCTTTTGCCTCTCTTCGGTTTGTTCTCTGTAATTTTCAGGTGTACGATCGGGAGCATGGTCAGGAGGATATACCCGCCAATCTGAGCGTCACCGTGCGGGACATCACGGCGGAGGCGGTGCAGCAGGCGGGTTCTATGCGGCTGGCGCACATCACGGACGAGGACTTTGTGCGCACCTGGAACCCGCTGAAGCAGCAGGTGGAGCCCTCCAAGCTGGAGCGTTTCCGCAACAAGCTGGCGGAGCTGCTCTACACGGATCGCGACAACGTGGACGTGTTCAGTGTGCAGCTGAAATCGGAGGGTCCCTACCCCCTAACCGATGTGCACTTTGCCGCCCGATCGGCGACACAGCAGCCGTACTTCAAGGCGGTGCGGCTGAACGGCGTGGTGCAGATGCATCGCGAGGAGATCGAGCAGGAGGTGGGGCTCAACATCACCATGGTGCACATTGACGAGTGTCTGCACGAGGGGCGTGGCAAGTGCCCCAGCGGCTCCTGCAGCTCCCGCGTCGAGCTGGGCAAGCGTCCCTACACGGTGAGCGTGAATCGCACCGCTCTGGTCGGCGTGCGCCTGGAGCTGAGTGCGCAGTGCGTGTGCCGGGCCAGAAACTTCAGCAGCGAGGATCACAACTGCCGCACGCATCACTGCTACAACGGCGGACGCTGCGTGGAGACGCGCAACGGTCCGCGCTGCGTCGCCTGTCCGGTGGGCTATGGCGGTCCCAGATGTCAGCAGTCGACGCGCAGCTTCCGCGGCAATGGCTGGGCCTGGTATCCGCCGCTGCAGCTCTGCTCGGAGTCGCACCTGAGCCTGGAGTTTATCACGCGCGAGGCGGATGGTCTGATACTATACAATGGGCCCATTGTGCCGCCCAAGGCGGGCGAGACCGTCATCAGCGACTTCATAGCCATCGAGCTGGAGCAGGGCTATCCGCGTCTGCTCATCGACTTTGGCTCCGGCACGCTGGAGCTGCGCGTGAAGACCAAGAAGACGCTGGACGACGGCGTCTGGCATCGCCTGGACGTCTTCTGGGATGCGGAGAACGTGCGCATGGTGGTGGACTTTTGTCGCACCGCGCTGGTCTCGGAGCTGGAGGACGGCACGGCGCCAGAGTTCGATGACAATGCCTGCCAGGCACGCGGACAGATTCCGCCCTTTGCGGAGGCCCTGAATCTGAATCAGCCGCTGCAGCTGGGCGGCCTGTACAGGCAGCACTTCGATCAGACGCTCTACAATTGGCAGTACGCGTTCAGCTCGAAGGGCTTCGATGGCTGCATACGCAACGTGATGCACAACTCCGAGCACTACGATCTCGCCTTTCCGGCGCTGGCACGCAACAGTTTTCCCGCCTGCCCCCAGACCGACGAGGTCTGCCTCAAGACCGAGCACACAGCCCGCTGCTGGGATCATGGCAACTGCGTGGCCAGCTTGGTTCAGGCCAAGTGCCATTGCCAGCCCGGCTGGATGGGTCCGGGCTGCAATGTGCCCACCATACCCAGCACCTTCAAGCCGCAGAGCTACGTGAAGTTCGCGCTGAGCTTCGAGCCGGACCGCTTCAGCACTCAGCTGCAGCTGCGGTTTCGTACCAGGGAGCAAACCGGAGAGCTGTTCCGGGTTAGCGATCAGCATCAGCGGGAGTACGCCATACTGGAGCTGCGGCGGGGGCAGCTGCAGTTCCGCTTCAATCTCAACTCGCTGCGGAATGAGGAGCAGTTGCTGGCGCTGACGGCCATTGCGGTTAACGATGGGCAATGGCACGTCGTGCGAATCAGCCGCTATGGCTCGGCGGCCATCATGGAGCTGGATGGCGGCGAGTCCCGCAGATACAATGAGACCTTCCACTACCAGGGCCATCAGTGGCTCAGCATCGACAAGCAGGAGGGCGTCTATGCGGGCGGCAAGGCCGAGTATACGGGCGTCAAAACGTTTGAGGTGCAATCGGACTTTCAGAAGAGCTGTCTGGATGATATCAGGTAGCGTACATGAACATAAGCGATTGCACTGAGAGAAAACTTTAGAGTTTTAATGACTATATAAAGAATGAGCCAGAAAATGCGCTTGCTTTAGGCCAGTATCATCTTTATTTAGTTTCTAATTGTTTAGCTTTTTATTTAATATCAAAAAATAGACTATCGATTTTAATAAAATTAGAACCTTAAATTAATTTATTTTCTTGATTTTTGAATTTATCTCTTACTTTAAAAATTTCCGCTAAACATAATTAATGATTTTAAAAACAATTGCATTGCGAATGCGAATTTTACCGAACAATTCTGGAACAAAACAAGCTTAATTTAAGGCCTTCATTTTCCACTCATTGTTCATTTTTCTGAGTGCATACATATTTCGAGGATGTTGGCTAATTAAGCTTTGCTTTCAGGCTCGATGGGAAGCATCTGCCCCTGCCGCCCTCCATGAATGGCACGCAATGGGGCCAGGCAACGATGGCGCGTAATGTGGAACGTAATTGCCCATCGAATCGGCCCTGCTCCAATGTTATCTGCCCGGATCCCTTTGATTGTGTTGATTTGTGGAATGAATATGAGTGCACGTAAGTACAGGCCAACTGGCCAACAGTCCAACGCCTTGCCTGCGAAATTAACCGCATTCTCTTCAGACAAAATGTGAAATTGCATTCGGTATTTCGTAGTTACACTGAAAGAAATTTCAAAATATCAAGAGTTTAATCAACAATTTGTGTAATCGTTAAGTCAATAAGCCAGCAAATTCTTTATTCCATCGATAGATTTTTATATAGAAACATTACTGAAATTAGGTAAATTCAAGACCCTTTTAGAAAGTGCGATTTATTCCTTATTTCTCTGAGTGTACTTGCAAACTGCACTGCACCTGTTCTACCAATTGTTTCACAAATCCTCAGTGTGCTATGGGCACACTAATTGCCGCTTGCATTTTCAGCTCACTTTGCTGCTGGAGATAGATTTGAAATGGCATAGAAAGGCAGGCATACTATAGATATTAGCAGATTCTTTAATGAACAGTCTTTTAACATTAATAAACCTTTGAAATTTCATTTAAAAATTGTTGGTAGTTAAGAGTATTAACAATGCAATGATATTTGAACTCTACGGTACGGTATTGAAAAATCCAAGATGGTTGTAGATAAATAAAAAAAAAATGTTTTTTCATATTCGAAATATGCCTACTGAAAAATGCCTAAAAAGTCTGTTTATCCTAAATAAAACATCCCAACCATTGTAAGAACTACAAGAATAAACTACATATTTAAACGATTTGTAGAGTTAATAAAATTCCTTATTCCTAATTGCTTATAAAACATCTCAACAACTGTTAAAACTACAAGATGATTTGCTGAGTAAATTCATTTTAATTATTTTTTGTGTAGTAAATTGTTTCTATATTTCTAGCATGCCCAAATAAATAAAATACAGGTTGCAAAGAAACATTTTGATAGCAAAAACAAAATCTACTCACAACACTTTGGCTCAGCTGCAAATTGGCATTAGCCTCGATTGCTCCCAAAGCCTTGCCACATAAACGCAAACCAACTAAGCGCACATCATTTTTCCATTAACTGTGGCCGGAATTTGTTTCCCTTCGACTTGTTTGTTGTTTGTTGCTATTGTTGTGAGGGGGATTTAACAAATCGAATGGCTGCGCAAAACAAATAATATCAATTGTCATCGGCATGTCCTGACACATCCCAGATGCACCACAGAAATATGCGCCTGCAGACAGACCAATTTCTATCAGCATGGATATTGAAAGAGTGAAATATATTTGCATGCCAGCAGCTGACTTTTGATCCAGTCCCCATGCTTCCAACTGCCAACCTCCAACCGCCATCTTCCAGCTGCCAGCTGCCATTTGCAACACCTACGCCATGCGGAGCAGCGAGCACATTTTCCACATCATTAGTTTAGCCGAGTGACTCCATTTGAAGTTTGCACTGAGCACAAACAGACGCTTCCACAGCCAGGTTTCACCCGTTCTATCCATCATGCCTTTGCCACCTATCAGCCCACTTCCAACAGCTTCGTGCTCCATTTACGTTTGCCATTATATCAGAGAGAGCTACCAAAATGGGCGGAGCAGATCAGTCGGACGCGCCCGGCTTTAGAATACCCAGTACCCTCTCTTTTAAATATTATTTAAAAATATTTTAAATATATTTTAACAATGGGTTACAAAGCGCAGCAGCAAAGCTTCTTCTTAACTGCAATAATGTTTGTTTAATATTTTCTGTGTTTATCAACACATTTCATTGCGCTTTTTAGGGTAGATAAATACGTATTCAATATATTCTATTCTTATCGTTAGGAAGGCGTGGCATCCAACATTTTAAGTAAACTTGATGTACGTCTTATATATATTTATCTACAAGATCTCAGACAGACAAACAGACGGACAGCGATAAATCGACTCAACTTGTCCTTCTGATCATGAATATATATGCTTTATGGAGTCAAATATGCCATCTACTGCCAGTTACATTATTTATACAGAATTATCAACCCTTTTTTTAAACAATTCCAATTGGTAAGGGTATAAAAAGACTGCAGCAATTTCTGCAATGGCTGCTGCTGTTACGGCTCCCTTTGCCCATTTGTAGAGCGAATTGAGGCAGCGCTGGGAGCTTTAAGCAAATTTAAATGGCGCTCTGTCCAGGTGGCGACATGCCATAAATTATGCCTGCTTTAGCCTCAATACGAGTTCCATTCCCGTAGTTGCCACGGCATTTGTGTCAGTCGCTGAAATGTTTGCACTTTCGCTCTCACTCTCATTCGCTCTTCCTGCTCTATATATATATATATATTTATCTGCTCATAAGTGGCTGTATTGACCCACATCTACTGAAAAGTGAAAGCCCTTGTAAAGCATTGCTCAAGTCCATCAATAAATCTTCAGATTTATATCTATTTCAATTTATTTGCACGCTTTATTGCACTTGAAATTATATTTAAATTAAATTGTTGTAGTTAAGTGCTTTGCTTTATTCTATTGAAAATTCTGAACGTTGTCTTAAGGCGAGAATTAAATTTAAAGTTTATAGAAAAAGAGCCTGAAATCCGATAAAATTTAAATTTAAATAAGCCAAGTTTGTCAATCAGGATGAAGAGTTTTATGTAAAAAGATTTACGTTTTATGATTTAATCTTTTTGAAATTTATTTAAATATAATATTAAACATTTCTCTTTTAAGTTGTACTTTATCAATGGGACTTAAATTTGTTTATTAATATTAATAATAATAATTTGTATCTAAATATTAAATTTAAAACTTGCGCTTTTAATATTTATTTAACAATGCAATTTAAATTTGTTGAATGATAATAATAAATTTAAATTCAAGGCAAAATGTTGCTGCGCATAAGATTGAAAATGCTTAAATATTTTGAGGATTTGGCTCATGAAATTGTAATTACCGCTGGCAACAATGAACTAATCCCTAGCGTTGGATGGAGGAAGGGAGAGGGGCAGGCAGCTGAGGTGCTGTCCCAATCCGACGCAACTAACGCGCTTAATGCCTAACTAAGCTGCTCAGAAAGGAGCACTCCCCACTCCCCTCTTCACAATCCACAATCCACTCCACTCCACTCCACATTTCAAACTATCCCTGAGTGCAGGAGCCCCTTAGTTCCTGCCAATCCCTTAGTCCCTGGCCACCTGGGCTGTCACCCACAGCTGGCAGCGCCGACAGGCCAACTTTATAAAAAAGTTGCAGCTTTTAGAAAAAAGTTATGCACAGCATGAATTTTACAAATGTTACAACAAAACCAGTAAGAACCAAGCAGTTCAGTAGGGCAGAAAGCTACAATCAGACGTAACCAACAGCAGCAGATAGTTTCTATTGCATATCTTATTGCATATCTTAATTCCACGTTTTAAATTCTTTATTTACACTAACTTAGTAGACCCTTTTTTACATTTTTAAATACAGGTTGCATAAAAAACTCAGCCCAACTCGCTCTAATAATCTGCTTTGCTCTCTATTTGTGTTTTTTTTTGTGAACTTAGCTGCAGCGAGGGCCGCATTATGTCCACGGATACCAAAGGCTGTGTCGATCGCAACGAATGCCTGGACATGCCCTGCCTCAATGGGGGCACGTGCATCAATCTGGAGCCGCGTTTGCGATATCGCTGCATCTGCCCCGAGGGATATTGGGGAGAGAACTGCGAACTGGTGCAGGAGGGACAGCGTCTAAAGCTCAGCATGGGCGCCTTGGGCGCCATATTCGTTTGCCTGATTATCATATTGAGTAAGTACTGTAGGCGACAAACACTTTCCGAATGAATGGGAAGGGGTAGGGGATGGGAGGGAAAGGGGGAATGGGAATGGGAACGAGGGCAGGTCGCTAAGCTGCTGCAATTTGGCATGCATGTGTGTCACTTTAAGCGGCTTAAGCCGAATTCACATCCGCATACGAGCGACACCAGCTAGTCCACACCCTTCACCCCGCAGCCTGCACCACCTAGGACACCTACACAGAGAGAAAAATTGATGAATTCCTTTCTTTAAACTATAAATTACGAGCTTGAGAATTTGCTTGAAACAAAAATGGCAAAATTGATAAGGCAATTCTGGATTTGAGCTTTTGCCAACTTAAAAATGAAATAAAATAAAATGAAAAATATTTTCTTCTCCAGTGTATTTTTTTATTGTCATATTTTAAGTTTATTTAAATTAATTATTTAATTGTTTAATTTATATATAAACACTAAAAACGAAAGTTATTTTATTCAAAAGTTAAATAAATAAATTTTGTTTATGATTATTTCATATATTTATTTTACAATCATTTTTCTTTCACTAGAATTCAAACACACAATTCCGAAGTGACACTAGATGGCGCCACATGAAAATTTATTGTTATAAGTAGAATTTTCATTTACATTTTAATAAACATCATTCTATATTTCCTCATTTTATGTTTTCCCAAGATCTTATGCATTTCTTTCTTATTCTAAACTTTAGGCTTAAAGAATTTTTATTTATTTTTTAAGATATATATATTCTTATAGAATTTATCGCTAAGATTGCAAACTTCTACACCAAACTTAATTCGAATAAAATTTTAGAACGGTTTTTTTTCAGTGTACGCCTTGCGCTTGTTTTCAGTTTTCAGTTTCGTCTGTTTTTACATGTAAATGCAATTTTCAGTAGGTTGCACTCAAATCCCACATGAAGCAAAATCAACGACACTCGCTGCTGTCAGGGCGTGTGCAGGGTTGCCCCATAGGGTTGTCAAGCTTGTAAAGTGCCACATTTCTTGCTTACTTTTTAACGCCAGCCAAGGGCAATTTGTTTTGTTAGCCTTATGCAAATGCCAAAAGACAGGCTAATTACATACACCCCACACTCGAGTGCAAAAAAAACTCTGGTATTTATTTTATGTTTGTTTGTCGTTGTAGCTGACAAACATGCAGCAGTTAAAGCACAAGCACACACACACATAAAACAACATTTTCTATTAAACGGAAACTTTGCTCAGAAAGAAAAAGTTTTTCTCAAAAGGTACTCTGTCTTCTGAATCACTAAAGTGAGTTATATTTCATTCATACAGAGAAGAACTTTTGGGGAATTAAATATACTTAATTAAATTGCTTAATTGGGTTGACAAAACTTAATTAAAATAATTTATTTTGAAAAAAATAATTATTTAATTTAATACAATAAATGTTTTGCAACACATAAACCTAAATATCAAACGAACTATTCTTGGATTTACTTAACTTATTAAATTTGTATACATCAAAGTTCATCATCATCATTATTTAGACTAAAATTATATTTAAATTTATATTTTATGTATTTTCTTTCTCATGTTCTCATGCAACCCAAAATGTTTTTTATTTAAATATTAAAGCACCTATTAAAAGATTATATTTAAGAGAACAGTCTAGAAAATTTATGTTTTATTGTTTGACAGATTTAAATAAATGCCCGAAATAATTATAAATATTTTATGCTTAACAATGCCGCTAGCTTATGCCATTAAATCGCCTTTTATCATATTTATTCAAAACATGGCTTACAAATAGATTTTCAAACAATTGAGAATTTCTTTCATGGAAAATATTTAGAACAAGCAGAGATTAAATTATTTTCGGCTCTCAAACAAGTCAAATTGCTGTCTGTGTAAAGGCCAAACGGCATTTATACTTATTTTGTACGGATTTTGTTTTTAATTTTAACAAAAGATTCCATGCGATTTTTATTTCAATTCCAACTATGCACGAACGAGTGTGTATTTTGCTTAACACTGCCACTTAATGGACTTTCGAGCGAAGCGTTAAGTGGATTTGGTCATTTTGAGAGAGAAATAACGGGAGTATGGTACACCGTGTCGTATACGCAATGTGCGACAATTTATTTTCGTTGCAGGCAATTCGACTCGTTTGGGATTTCAAAGGATTTTCAATTAGCACAACAGTAGTAGAATTTTTTATAGCACCATATAAATATATATACAGCTCTTGGTTTACGGAGCTGAATTTATTTGTAGCTATATTTAAAAGTGAAGCTGATTTATTCAAAATAATCGGGTGCTGTTTTAATGAGCGAAAAGCGTGTGGTCTGAGGCTGCAAGAACAACATGAAAACCTTAAGCTAATTAGTCGCTTCGGGCCAGCTAATTACAGCGCTGCCTCGTTGGGGTGCCCACAGCGAGTATACGCAGTGTTGGCCATAAAACCGCTAAACCGCAAAATAGGCGCAATAAATAAGCGCAAACGAATGTCCTGGCACACAGCAGGATGTTCCTCACACATACACACCCATACACACTCATACACCCAAACACAGTGTAGTCTTTCCGTTTATGAAGTGAAAATTTCAAGAAAACTGACAACTAGCACGAGTATCGCAGTACCGTAGGCATTTTGCCTTTTGTTTCGCCCCGTTGTTGTTCATTCGGCTGCCATTGTTGTTGCACTAAAGTGGCGTAAAGACAAAAACAAACTAAATAATTATCTAACATTATTTACAGTCAACGCTTTTTCTGCGCTTCCTTCACTCCCGCGCTTCCTGTTCCTGTTCCTATCTTTCATCTATCTCGCTGGCCGTGTCCTGTGTAATCTCAGAATCGCTGAACTGTATTTTGGCATAAAATTTCAAGTGCTGCTAGAAAAAACAAAACAAAACACACACCATTTGCAAAAACCCAAAGAAAACAAAAAAAAAACAAAAAGGGACAAGCAAAGCTGCCTCGCTCCGATGAGCTCCAGAGCTGACCTGTCCTTCTCCCAGAAGTTGCGGCGTAAAAAAAAAGAAAAAACGGAAAAAATGCTACTTTAAGTGTAGAAAAAACTCCATAAAAGTGTGTCTGTATGTGTGTAGTTAAGTGTAAACAAAAGGCAGTCAGGGCAACACACCAGGCTTTGTTATTTTAGCAGAGTGGAGAGACTAGTTTTTGCCCTCTGCTGTTGCAATTATTGTTTAGTTTTGAGCAAACTCACATTGCTGCTTGTTGTGCGGGGCCAATGAATTGAATTGTGTGTTTTGAATGGCATAATTGCTAAAGTTTGACAGAGATTAGCAAATCGAAAGGTTAAATGACAAACAAACATAGGGGTAAAGTGAAGAAAATTCCTAGAATTTTTGGAAGTTGCACACAATAAAATTTTAATTCAGGCCAAGTGTTTTAAAGAGTCTCTAAAATAAATAAATACTTATGAAGAAACTATGAAAAGCATAAAAAGTATTTAAAAAATTTAGCAAAGCCTCGGGAAATTATAGAAATATATAAAAACAAAAATATTTATAGAAATGTATTTAGTTTAAAACTCATTTATAATACATTTAAGAACAAACCCTATCTACAGTCTACTTTTGCAGAGTTTCACAACAATTTATATATAATACCATTAAACATATAAATTAAATATTCAAAACTAAACAGTTATAAGAAAAATGTCTTGCTAAACATAGTTTATTTTAATTCATTAAATATTTTTAAATGTCAAAAATTCTATAGCTTCTTTAAAAAAAAAAACAGCTTAAATAGTCTAATTGGAAATCAACTCAAAAGCCAAAGAAAAAATAAGCAAACTGCTTACGAAATGCCGGCAATTAAATTAATTTGTTATTGCGAAATATCAAAAACATAAGGCTGCTTTCCCCTTTGGCAGCTGCCTTGTGGTGTCTGTTCAAAAGCTGTGTAAATGAAACATTTCACGTGCTTAAATTACCGTTTCCATTGGCATCGATTAGGCCTGGACTGGCTGCAGGCAGCTTGCCCTCGGAGGCACTTAATGAAATCAGCAGCAGGTACAACTTAGGATTGTTAACATTGGCAGGAATGTGCTGTCTTGTCTTGTTTTCTCTTCCCTCGGAGAGGGGGAGTTTGCGGAGCAAGGAGAGCAGGTGTCAGTGATGGCGTGGTGGCCATAACAACAAGTCCATTTGGCGTTTAATGAAGCTAATTAAATCTAGAGAAAAATGTTATTTCCGAGCAACGAGGCAATTGGCCAAGTGAAACAAGTGCCAGCACACAATAATACAAAGTTTATTATAATCATAATGATTGCAGTTAAGGCGTTTTAAAAATTTCAACTCTTCGCACATATTAATGAACTTTTGGCCAAGTTCTTGCTTGGCTTGATGTCTTCCACAGCAGCTGCCAGTTGTTGCAACTAATGAATCCGCTTAAAGGCTACAGGAAAAATAAAAAAACATAGAATTGAAGAAGAGGACCAGTCGGACATGCTCGACTGTTCAATACCCTTTGCACTATATTAAAAATATAATTTAGAATCAACTTGTTCTCCTCTATGTATTATGTTTTTAAATAATATTTAAAATTTATCATAAGAAGCGCATCAGCAAAACTTTTTTTTTTGTCTTTATCAGTCTTACAGCGGGTTAGACAAACTCTGCAAAATTATTGTGTTAATATCTTCTGTGTTTATTTACCGATTGAAATGCGTTTTCTAGAAGAGTTAAATATAATTTTAAAAAGAATATATTTTGATTAACAATCGTCTATGTTTAAAATTACGCTTGTTATTCAAATTTCAAAAGTTATTATTGATTTGGGCGTAAATGGAGAATGACGTTGAATGTTTATAATAAATTTTATCTACGTACTGTATATATCTATCTACATTTTAGCTCTTATAGTTTTCAAGATCTCAGTGTTTATACTTTCTTCCAATGTTATATACCCCATTTTTATCCATTTCATGGGTACAGGGTATAAATAGCAAAGAACGAAGCAATGAAAGGCAAGAAGTCTGCTGAGAGCCAAACATGCTACGCTGCCTTCGCATTTGAAAAGTGCAAACTGAAACTGAAACCGAGTTTTAATTATTTTTACTTGACTGCCATGTTTGCTGAGCTCCCCCCTCCCTTCTATGAAAAGGAGGCTTCCCCCCAGTCAACTCCAGTTAATATTACTGTCAACTGAAGCACAAATGATAAAATGCAGTTTCTTAGCTTAAGTCTGGCTCTGCTTGGCGGCCAAGTTGTTTACACCAAACGAAACATGTTATAGCAAGAGCTAGAGATAGAAATACAGAGAGTGTAGAGAGAGAGAGAGAGAGAGAGAGAGAGAGAGAGAGAGCATAAAAAAGAGATAGAGCTTTAACATTGCTGAGCAGCATTAAAACTTATTAATAACTTTATGCTACTTAAGCAAACTCTAGCCCCCAAAAAGAGGCAAAAACATAACAAGTTTTTCTGTGTTTGAAATGTTCTGTTTTTGGCCACGTAATCCGCTTAGCTGCCTGCCCTTCTCCTACGTTCTCTCATGCGTTTTGCCACGCCCACACCCGCCCCTTCTCTCCTTGCCTTGCTCGCACTCAGGCGTATCTGTCGCCATCTCTTGCGACAAAAGTTTAACCTCACAATTACTACAACTACCAGTGCAAGCTGCTCAACCGAAATACTCGAAATCGTACTTCATTATCTGCTCTCAGTTCTCAATTATCTGGCAGAGCAAAGTGCATTGGACTCCCTACCTCACTAAGCTCTCTCTCTCCCTCTTTTCTCCCTTTCTCTTCTCTCTCTCTCTCTCTCTCTCTCTCTCTCTCTCTCTATCTATTCTGTTGCCCTCTCCCACGCTCTCTGTCTTTTTGTTCTATTACATTTTCTTAAACTAGAACTATTCAATTATATGCAATACAACAACACCTCCAATGATTTATTTCAATAAAATCCAAAGTCATCGATTTTTATCGATATTTTTTAACAGTAATTTTTATTAATTTTATGTAGTTAAATTTAAACCTAATTTTTATTTATATTTTAGTCAACTAATCGACTGATCTTAAATTGAATAAATAAATCATAAAATGTTAAATTCGAATGAAAACAGAAAGCAAATTGTCTGTTGCATATCTTCGCTGTTTCTTATCACACTTGTTTAAAGTTTCGGGTCTAAAAATATTTAAGGAAATGTGCACTTGACTTTTAACCTGCAAATTTTTGCATTTCAACAAAATGGCGCTGAATGTGGCCAAATGTGCCGTCAGGGAAAGGGGCGATTAATCAAATAGACTAACAATATAACTAACTTAGCGTCTTTCTTCGACTATTTCTCCCCCAGGTCTAGCCCTAATATTCGTGCTCTACAATCGCAAGCGCAAAACGACCAAGAAGAAGAAGCGCTCCGGCACGGAGAAAGATGTGCGGGAGACGGTGATTAGCTACGAGGACGAGGGGGGCGGCGAGGACGATATGACGGCCTTTGACATAACCCCACTACAAATACCCATCAGTGCACAGACCGGCAACATGCCCCCGGACATAGCCGCCTGCAAGATGCCCATTATGTGTGAGTGAACACGTGCCGCAGACTGTACTGAATTTTTACTGAAAAATGTTCCCCTCTCCCCTGTCCCCTCTCCCCTGTCCCCTGTAGATCCCGTGATGACACTCCTGCCACCTGGGCAGGAGCTGAACGTGGCGTATCTGATGGAGGAGCGCAAGCAGCGCATGGACAAGGATCCCAATGCGCCTCCCTTCGATGACCTCCGCAACTTCACCTTCGAGGGCAGCGGCAGCATCGCCGAGTCGCTCAGTTCGTTGGCATCAGGTGAGCGTGTGCTTTTGGCAGCCACTGTGCTGTCTACACAGAATTAAAGCTTAATTTTAAATCGGCTTATAGCTATATGAAATATCGAAAAAGATATTGTAAGCTAATTTTAGTTTGTATATTATTTAAATTTTATTAACTTTAATTCAAAATAATTAATTAATAAATAATTAAAAATAAATAATAAATATTTGATTTTATTTAGTATATCAGTTAATCGTATATACCGATATATTGGAATAAAAACTGTACCCTAAAATGATGTTATGTTAGCATTTTTATGAATTTTTTATTTGTAATTCTTAATAATTTTTAAATTTCAATTTTTATAATTTAATCGACATTATTAAATTAATATGAAGTATCGGAAAACTATTGCCAAGCAATTTTAGTTTGATTATTATTTGAATTTGGCTTGAGATATCGGTCAAAATTATCGCACGTATCGTTTGTCTGCTTTATTTGTAATGAACTCTTATCATTTATAGTATTATTGATATAATTCGATATTTGTACGTTCCTACCTATATCGATATTGATCGATATTATTATTATTAGAGTGGGAAAATTTGCACTGCGACCTAAAAGATCTATCCCCTACAGGAGCCCTCCTAGAGCTCTCCCATCAGTCCAATGTCCCGAATCGATCGATAATTTTACATTCATAATTATATAAATATTTATCGTTATTTTTACACTGCTACTTATATCGATATTAATATTATCATATTGAACGTTATTATATTATTATTGATATAATTCGTACCCATATCGATATTGATCGATAGTTTGCGATTCATAATTATATCAATATTTATCGATAATTTTACACTGCTACTTATATCGATATTAATCGATAATCTGACATTCCTGACGCTTCCGTTGCAGGCACCGACGACGAGAATCAAGACTTTAACTACTTGCAAAATTGGGGTCCACGTTTCAATGCGCTGGCCGCGATGTACGTGCACGACAAGGCGAAACCCAAACAGCAGCCGCCGCCGACAGAGGGCGCCAGCCAGAGCGCGGACAGTGCGCTCGCCGTGGTTGCAACGGGCAGTGGAGCGGGGCCAGGAGGGGGCGCAGGAGGCGGAGGAGGAACAACGGAGCACGGAAAAGTTGTATTATAGAAATCGAAAAGGAAGCGAAAACACGATAAATAAATAAATAAATTGATAAATAGCTAAGTTGTAGTTAAAAATAATGTTTCCGCTGCCAGGGGAGGTAGGAGTCAGGGGCGGGGAGGCGTGTGTAAATCTGTTAGGTTAGTTCTGATACGTTTAAATAATACTGCAGCCTGTGCAGGTACTGTTACTGCTCTATAAATAGTTAATGTTGCCTAGTGAAATACTCTAGTAGGAAAATGCGAAGCGGAAAATGGAAAATGGAGTTGGAGTTGGAGATGGGAAAACAACTGTCATACGGCAGCACTTTCTCATGTTTCTGGGAAAGTTTTGCAGCAGTTGGGCAATTGTTTATGCCAATCAGGCATGCTTTACTTGAACTTTGCCAAGATTTTAACTTTCGCCGAATAATTGTGCAAAGAAACTTTGCCAGCTCATTTTAAACTGAACCAAACGAATGCAAAAACGAATCAAAATATTTATGACGAAAATTCTGCGAAATTTAACAAAATTAAAATAAACATTTAAACATAAATTATATTAGTTCTAAGCGAGTTACCCGTTACAGCAACCAAAAAAACTACACCCTGTATAAATACAACATAAACTTTAGCACGTAAGTTGTCCCCCAACCAACTGCAACTTTTTATATCGTTTTTTTATTTTTTATTATTTTTTTTTTTTGTTAGAGGCACGTCTGCGATTGCGCTGCGATTTCGCACCTGAAGCTGGCTCACGTGGCTGCCACAAAACTAAAATCTAAAATCTATAAAAAAAAAGCAAAAAAGTTTCGAGAACTTTGGTGAAATTTAAAACAAAACAGAAACTGTAATATAATTTTGTAAATATTCTGTATGGGATAGAAATGCGTGTAATTTAAATATTAAATTCAATTGTGAGTTAAACGACAGTTAAAGCCAGCTAGCATGGCCATAATGGAACACAACTACTAGACTAATTGACTACCATTAAAATAATTACCATTAAATTTACATTTACATTAAATTTAATTAACAAACAAACGTTGAACAACAAATTCTCATATTTCTGCATTTACTAGCAAATACACAACACTCCGTAAAATATACAAATATATATATATATACATACATCATAAAAAATAAAAACAAACAAAATGCAAAAATAAAAATCCAAATACGAAATATGAAATATGAAATACAAAATGCGTCAACAGTTGACAAAAACACAGATTATTATAATAATATTGTAACATGTATGAAAATGGAAATTATGATAAAATACAACAACAAAACCAACAACAACAGAAGCAGCAGCGATGCGGTTAATTAAATTTACGTAAGTTAATGGACAATTTGTTAGTAGTTAGCATTTAAGTGTAATAATTTTTTAAAAATCCAATAAACCACACAAAAAAAACACAACAAAAACCAACATCAAATAAAATTTATAAATGATAAAAAAAAACAAACTCTATGCAAATTATTTTTCTGATATTCTTACAGCACACGGTGCACAGTGCGCAACAGTATTTCGAGTGGAGATATCGTAATGAAATTTCAAATTAGTAATAAATAAATTGATTACATCGGGCGACTTCATCGTATAGCTCATTTTTTCAAGATCATTTGCTTGTTGAACTCTCAATAATACAATAATTAAACAATTCCGACTGTATGTGTAATCTGTACCTTATCTACCTGTATACAGCTCGCGCTACGCGCCCGTATTGACTTTTAGCTCAAGCGTTTTCTTTTTCTAAAAACTGATTATGCCAAGAAATTGCTTTTGTTTATCCACGAAAGTAGCATTATTTCAACTGCAAATTAATATTTTATTTGTGAAAAATATTTATAATTTATTTATTAATTAAGCAGCAAAACAAGAGCCAAGTTTTTATACCAAAGCCGGCACAAAGATATTTTTATACCACTTAAACTTAAGCTATGCTTAACTCTACCTGCTTTTAATTTGCCTCTCTGCATTTTTGTTTTTTGCGTCTGCTTCGCTTTCTCTATCATTTCATCTAGCCCCGCCCACACGGCCCCGCCTCCAACATGGCCAATTTTGAGCTCCACTTGCTTAGGCTCGTCCTTGTCTGTGCCTAACGGTCCTTGAAACCTGCGTATCTGCCATCTTCGACAAACTTCGGCGCTAAGACAGGCGTAACTTTAACATGGCGTTAAATTTTTAAAGTGAATTCTGTTCTGCACTTGATGTAATAAGTATATTAGACTTTCAATTACCCTGCATCTGTAATATATTAGACTTTCAATTACCCTGCATCTGTTACATTTCTGCTCTATTGTGTGTAGGCATAATTGAATAGGGTTCAATTTGCAGCATTTTCAGATAAGCAGCACCATTTTTTACTTGTTGACAACAAAGAGGTAAGTGCCATGCTTGTAACATACCCTGTAAATAGCAAAGTCGTGTTTGAGTTTGCTGCACAATCAATTTCATTGCTTCAATATTATTTATTTAATACTTAACTTTGATGTCCGCCAAGCCCCACAAACTTTTCCGTGGCTGAAAAACTTAACGGAGCAAGTGACAGGCGACAAGCAAAAGTAAAAATGAAAATAAAAATAAAAAACACGCAATGCGTTTTATGCCAGCTAAGAAAATGTATAAAAAGTGCCAGCTAGGGTATTCCCTTACCAGCAAAAACAACAGCAACAACTACAGCTATTTATGCGACTAAAAAGGCTAAACTGAAGCTCAGTTTAAGGAAAACCGAAGGGAAAACCGAAGGGAAAACCGGCCAAATGTGATTTGCCCCGATAACATTTTTGGTCGCATAATAAATGAGCTGGCTTTGCTGCTATCGATATGAAATATGGCTATTGAGTGGACGAAAAATTCGACTGATCAAATTGATGGCCGCAATTAGTTTCCAGATAACACCCGAAATTTGTGCGCCTAGGATTACGACACATTAAATGCTCACTCTGTTTATATTAAGAGAAACTTATGGCACACATAATAATACTATATAAATTCAATTTATGCCGCATTTCATACGTTTTCGTATGCCTGGGGCACTTTTAATATCCATAATTTTCTATAATTTAAAACAATATCGTGTGAAATTTGTATGCAAATTGTGCAGTTTTTGCATGAGCAGCAGCTTTTGTTAAAATTATAAAATAATGCATATCATGCACTTAATTAAATTATTTCATTGCTGCAGACGCTGGAATAACTGTGCCAATATTTATGATTTTATTTTTGGCCTAATGTTTGCTTCCGCTTCCGCCCCCTCTCCCTCTCCCTCTACCAACAGCCTCATTACCGCCTGTCTCTTGGCCAAATGTAATTTGCATTTCTGCCATTAAAGCCAGTTCAATGGATATTACTTGGTCGAAATTGGAAACAACATTTGGGTGCTGTTAATATTTCTAATTGCCTTTTTGCTCCTCTTGCTTTCACTTAATGGCGTTAAGCAAAATGTACAGAAATTAGCGTATTAACATCCATTTTCATTAGATATCATAAACATGATTCATTATTTTTTATATATTTAGCTATCATAATCTAAAATTATTTATTTATTTATATTTTTATTATTAAATCTTTAATTACACAAAAGCACAGTGGTCGGTTTCATAGGCCAAAACGAAAATAAAAGATTTTGAGCTATTTCAGCGAAAACCCGTGTTATGATCAACTTAACGAAAACAATCCTATTCGTTTCGCATTTCTATTTATGGAGATTATTTTTCTGGATTTTTGGCGAAAATTTCATAATAATAAAAATAACAGAAGTATTTTTTTATTTTGTTTTTATTTATTATAATTTTTATGCCTAGCATTGAAAACGGACAACAGCGCATGGGACGGAGAACACGAATAAGTCCGTGCTCTCAGTTCAAATGTCGGCAGTCGACTGACGTGCGTTTGAAGCGCGTTCGTAGCGAGCTCGCTTGCAACCATTTCTATACATTTTCAAGGCGGCTGTTCGGTTGCGTGTTCGACTCGCACAGGTTGCATGTTGCCGGGACATAAATGCAGCATACTTTTAAGCTGGTCTTTAAATCAACAAGTGGTTTTGCCCTGTTTTTTGACTCCACAGGTGGTTGCAAGTTTTTGAATCACACATGTGGCTGAAATTTTATTTTGCTAAATTTGTTAATATTTCCGTGAATTCGCATATAATGCAGCCAATTTTATTTATTTCACATTCAGATTATTTTTCTGCATTTTTGGCGACAATTTCATAATAATAATAATACTAGAAGTATTTTTTTATTTTGTTTTAATTTTTCAACAACAACAACACTCCCTCGAAAGTATGCAACAAGTCAATTTTTTATTTATTTTATATTAAGCATTTTTTTCTGGATTTTTGGTAATAATTAACAATAATTAATTCTAATTAGAATAATTTAATTTATTTGTTTTAATTTTTTTTGGTAGCAGTGTAGTGTTGCATACTTTTCGGGCTGTTGCAGAAATTGACAATGAGATCAAATAAATATTCATAGCATATTTTACGGGTGTGTTTTTATTTCGTGTCCAAAGAGATAAAATGTTTGCCAATGAGAATGACTTTCTTCTTTTAATTCAAATATTCAATTAAAAAATCAAACTATACTATTATTTGTTGTTTTAAATTTTTTTGCGCTTCTTATTTAATTAATTAATTTTTGGTTAGTTCTGTAAGCTGGCGCTCGCTCGAACTTGCATGAAACCTGCTAAGAGCCTCGTGGTTTGAGTCTGAGCTAGCTGAGTGCGAAGAAGTTTGAAGTTGCATCGAGAGAGCCTTTCATACTACTACGAACTTCTATTGAAAGCTTTTTACGTTGTGGTTGCTGTCCGAGCTAAGCCAAGGTATGTTACTTGGCTTGCTGGTTTAGCGGCGACGCAAACCTGTATAAGCACGCACTGCGAGCGAACAAGTATGAACTGGCCCACGAGAGTGTTGGCAAGTCAGCTATTATACCGTCAAATTGAGATTCTTAAAAATGTCAAAAAAGGAAGAGCATCATATTAAATTAAATACAAACATTAAATTTTGTTCGTGTTTATCTTTTTCAATTTAAGATATTTTTGCAAATGCTCCTGTAATTAGCTATTTTGTTGAACAGCACTGAATGAGACATAGCTCGCGGTTCGAAACTTGGCTGAGTGCAACGCGCTCAGTTGCAGTTTGAAGCAAATAAGCAACATCTGTTCGGACGCCAAGGATATGGGAAGCATTAATAGCACACGCTTGCTTTGCGAATAGCTAAAATATGTTCCACACGCTTGTTTAATTAGATTTCGTTTAAATTTGTTGAATTTCTTTGCCAATTATTGTAAATAGCACATTTTTAATGCAAATATAATAAATTTCATAGGTAAACCACATGCGTAAACAGTACAATTACCATTGTATTGACACCCGAAACAAGTTCCAAACGAGCCGACTAATCAGCGCACTTCATTCGAAAAGCATTTAGGCAAATTTCTCACGCCAAAAGCTGTGGAATAATAGAACCGCAGACTGAAGATCTCGGAGCCGGGCAGCTTCCCATCGAGTAGGTTGTTAGCATCCCGTGGAGCTGCCTCCGCAAAGTGAGAACAGAGGGCTTGATGGGCATCCGAATGGAGGGGACCACACGTGGAGCCTACACAATTAATCATTTAATTATTAATTTGAACGTTTTCAGCTTGTAGTTTGTAGTTTGTGGTCCAGAGAACTTGGCAACGTGATATTTAAATACATTTAATCAATAGTATATTAATTTTAATTAGTGGAACTTGAATCATCAAATATTTGATTTCCTACAAATTAAATAAATCGTCGGGAAAAACAAATGGAAATGTGTTGAAAATCCATTTGGAGTGACAAATTACAGTGAGAGAAAAATGCCTGTAAATTATGCGACATTTACACTTTATTAATGATGTTTTTAATCAACACGCAATTTGTTAAACCAGCTAAATTGCTGTAACAAAATTAAATAAATATTTTTCGCCGCTTTTTCATGTTTCGAATGTTTTTTGTTGTCCGCTGAAAATCAATAATCAACTGCCGACTGAAGGCTGTGGAGGCTTCATCTTGTTGTTGCTGTTGTTGTTGTTGTTGCTGCTATTTTGTGGCATCCACGTTGACCTTTCCAAGTGACCGCAGTTGCTGTGCCTTTTTTTCCGGCGGACTTTAAAACACGTTAAGTGGGATTCGCTTTTTTTGCTTTTGGCCTGGCTACAAAATTCGCGTTAATGACTTTGCTGGGGCAGCAGTCGAAAGTTAATTGTCGCTGCAGATGCTTCAGAGCAGAGATAGAGCTAAAAATATTTAAACTAAATAATAGGCATTTTTTAACAATTTTTTTTAAATATTTCTTAAATTTTTTATAGCCTACAAAATTTCAAAGAGCGGCAAAGAGTTGAAGTTTTTTTTACCTATTTAAACATAAATTTCAATATATTTATTTTTATTATTTTATTTTTAGTAAATGTTGTGTAAGTTTTAACCGCTTTAAAAATATTTAAAAAATATATATTTAAATATATACAAACTACTTTAAAATATTGAAAAAAGCTGCAAGATTGTAAGAAATATTTTACAAGTTTACAGAAAAGCGAAAACAAAGTGGAAACATATTTAGCGTACTGAAAATAATTTTTAGAATTTTTAAATAAATAATTATTTTGAGCTTTTCAATAGTATTTTCTTTCTTCTTTTTTATTTAATTGAATGTAACATTTTTTAAATAATAATATTTCTTAGGCGCTTTCCCCTTTAATTGTAATTTAAGTAAGATTTGATTTAAATTTCTCTTTAATTTTGTCGTATTTTAAATAATTTTAAATAAGTAAAAAACTCTTTGGCGGCTAAAAAGTGCAAACACTTATTTAAACTATTTTAACCTTTCGAAATTAACTCATTTGTTGCCGAACTTTTAAGCATTTTGCATTTATTTATTTTCATTTAACTGAACAGTATTTTCATTTGATTTTCGCAGCTTTTTGTTCTTATTTCTTTTAAACTGGAGTCTGCTGCCATTAAAAGTGTCAATTGATACAAGCGTTCTATCTAGCCCCAGCTGTGTTTTTGTTTTATTATTTTTATTTAGTGGCAACTGAAACTTTGGCCTCTGACACTTTTATCGCGCTGTTGACCAAAACTGCAGGCAAATTTGTTCAGACCAAAGTGGCACGAAAAGTTTGCACTTTGTTTAAGAGCGTCGCTTTATTTTTGCCATTTTTGCGCATTTGTTTTTTTTTTTTTTTTTAATGATTGACTGACGAGCTGACAAACTGACAAACTGACAAGAACTGGCTGGCAAACGCACGTGTCTTAGGCAGCGGATGGATCCAAGACCACGTCTGTGATGGCCCGGGCAAAGCCGTCCAGAACACACCTTACGCACGTCTTTCTAACTAATTTCTGCGCTCTGCTCAACTTTCCCAAAACAAGCTGCCAGAGAATGGCAGCCAGTGTTGCCAATTTTGACGGGAACAGCGCAGAGATATAGCTGAAAAATATTTAAAAATAAAGGCAGAAAACCGATAAATTGTTTTTAAGTTTTTCCAAACTTTTCTTCACAATTAAGCTGGAAATCTTATAAAACTCGGAAGTTTTCTACAAAATTTAATATCATACATATATTGTATGTTAGATAATTTTTTCGGGTGTATAATACACAGAAATCTCCTTAAATTTTAAATGAGCTACATTTTTAATCCATTTTATATTCATCAATTAATATCATAAAAATATGATTGTTTTTGCTTTAAAAATAATCATTTCTGGTTATTCAAATATCTTTCAAAAAGATAATTAACAGACCTAGTATAACTGTTGCTTACATTTTGCAAATATTTTCTAATTATTTTTTGAAAAAATTCAGAATTACCGCTTTTTATTTTTTATAATTTTGTTATCAAATGCTCTTCCAAAACATCCAAATTTGACGTTAAAAAAGCGTTTTTGGCAACTGCGTTAGCAACACAAGAGAAGGCAAGAAGAGTAGATGGAATATGGAAGATGAAAACGCAGACGAAGCTCCAAAAGAAGTTAGTTTGGGCAGGTTTATGGACTGCCTTATGGCCTTCTCCCGCTCCTCCCCGCCCCTGCATATCCCCTCCGTATCTCCGATTCTAAACGGCACCCATTCACATACCAAGCCAAGGTGGGAACAGTAGAGCAGAGAATTAAGCTGCGGTCTCTCCATGGTCTGCATCTGTCTGCTTCTCAGCTCTGGGAGTCTGCGAGACTTTAGTCTGTCTGCCTCTGTCTATCTCTCACTCTCTCTCTGTCTGTCTCTGTCTGTGTGTGTGCGTTAATTCATCATTCTCCTAAATGGGTGTTACCTGTTAAGTGCGTTTATCACGTGCTGCTTCGCCTTTTTATGCGCCTTCTTCTTGCCTTCTGGCCAAGCTTTTGTGGCGCTTCTTAAGCCAGCGCATCGACTCCGCTCTTGGCTTTTTCGAGAGTCAATAATTTTTGATTATTTCAATAAAAAACGTGAGGCATTTTAATTAAATTTTAAATTACAAAATTGACTTTAAGCTTGAATAATCATACCATATACCAGAGACTTAAAAGTTTAAGTAAACACATCATAAATAACCGAAACTTTTGGAGTTTTTCTTTTATAAATATACAATTGTTTTTTTAAGCACAAAGCTTGAATGTAAAAAAATTATATATATTTAACTTATAAAGAGGTCCGCGAAGGAATAAAAAATTTCTCTTATGTATTTTCTTCCAATATTTTAAAATTAAAATTTGTTATGCTCCAAAAGACTTTCTGTGTTCCCGAAAAAATTCTAAATTCCGTAATATTCCTATCAGATTGATAACCTACCATAAGAATATAATATACCATTTTTTGAGAATAATTAAATTCATACTTAGTTCTCAAAAACTCTTATCCTAGATGTCGGAATATAATATAGCATTTTATTTGAAAATAATTTAATTCTATAGCATTTCTTTCCTAAATTCTATATTTCTATAACATTCCTATCCTACAAATAGATAGATAGAAATTCTATAGCATTTCTTAACTAAATTCTACAATTTTTCTATCACATTCCTATCCTAAAAATTTAGAATGGAATATAGCATTTTATTCAAAGCTCTCTTTACTCTAACATATTTTGAAAGAAACTGTTTCATTAGCTGAAAAACCCGCTGAAAATGAACTCGTTTTCAATAATTTTTGTACGATATCGAGGAACAACCGCGCCTATCTAAATAATTAGACATATTTATGTGTTCATAAATTTCCCAGATATGATTACCACTCGACTTCGTTTTGCTCATTAAGCGTGGACTATGGTATCAAAACTGCGGCAGCTTTTAATTAAAGCCAGATAAAGCCCGAGAAATTCGTTGTGGTTTGTCTAAACGGGCTGCCCCGTAACAAAAGCAAAAGGTAATCAAAAAATATACAAAATAAAGCTAAAGAAAATTCCATTTGGTAGAAAAACTATAAAAAAAAGTGTATGCATATAAAATGCCATGACGATTTCGTATGCCTCCTTTTTCTTTTTCGGCGCGCACTTATTTATGTAAATCTACAAAATGAAAAGAAAAAGAGGAGATGGAAAAAAAAAAACACTGGCAAACAACCAAAATGCATTTGAGCCAAGAGCCAAGAGCCAAGACTTGGCCAAATCCCATAACCAGCCCAATCGACAAAGCCAAAGTCGTAACCAAATCCAAAGCCTATTGAATAATTTCGATTTGATTTCTTGGGTTTGTGTTTCCTTTTCTGCCTGCTTTAATCACTTAGTTACTTGAATTTCCACTTTATGACGGATTATGTGCAAATCTTGCGATACAACAAGTAACACAAGAAAAAACTCCATCAAACAATTGTAAAATTTATGCGGTTTGCTCTTGGCTTTTTTTTCCGCTGCTGCAGAGGCTTATGAACTCGATAGCCATTAATCATTTAGGGGATTCGCCTATTGAGAGTCAAAATTTATGACTTTATTATGTGAGACGAGAGGAGAACTATCAGAGAACTACAGCCAGCTTTATGGCTGAAGATCGTAAAAACTAAGAAATCTAAATCTGTGTAGTTCGATTTATCAAGGCTTATGCCAGCTAACTTTATTACGATCGGGGTGTTATGGGTTGAGGCTTAGTTGCTGTTAAAAACTCCAATAAAATTGAAGCAAATTATTTTTAGATATTCGGTTTGAAGGCGAGCATTAAGTTGTTGCTCATTGTTCGACTGATAAAGGAATTTTATTACCAGATATAGAGAAAATCATTGACATTAAAAAGTGAGTTTAGCTAGATAATTGACAAATATATTGGAAGAAACTTTTGATAAATAAATAGCATAATTTGTATAGCTTTCGAATCTTAAGAATTTAAATTAAGCATAAAATATGAATGAAAAAATTACTGAAAATTTAAAAAAACAATTTATTTCAAATTTTTATTTCATTAAATTTTTTTAAAAAATAAAAAAATGTCAATTTAATCTGGACATTTATAGCAAGTCAGTTAGCCAATTAGTAGGGACAAACTATTTCATATTTTTAAATAAATGAAATAATTGTTTTTAAAGGAGGAAAATTTTGATTGGGCAAATAGAACTGAAGTTACAAAAAATTTAAGAAATTGTTATAGGGATTTTGGATGTTGCTTAAAATGATGAAAGTACTTAAGAAACTGCACAAATCGTTTGTTTATTGCACTCAGTAGATATGAAATAGAAAACTTTTCCTGGAACTAATTTATGCAACTTTATAATTTATTTTATTGGACATATTCAACTGTATAGTTCAAGTTATTGGATGCATTGGGGAACTAATTCCATGTAAGCTTGCTCTTCAACTTGTCAGCACTTGGAGCGGTAACTCAGCGCTTAGCTATACTAATAGCTTTATTGTATTCGGAGTTTTCCAGGAGAGAGAGAGAGAGAGAGAGAGAGAGAGAGAGAGAGAGAGGGAGTGAAAAAGAGATGGGGAGATGGGTTTTTGCATCCGGTAGCTGTTCCCAGCTTCAATCCGTTGGCCCGTTGACCATTTAGCTCTCAACGACTTCCGTTACGCGTGAAAAGAATTCTATGAGCGTGTTTTTTGCGCTTATTTGTTTTGTGAAGGCTTTTTGTATTATTCGATGCTTTTTCGAGATGCTTATCTCTGCCTCTTTAGCTCTCATTCTTCTCTCTCTCTCTCTCTCTCTCTCTCTTTCTGTCTCTCTCTTTGTTTTGTTCCGCCTTTTGTTGTTGTGCATTAATATCGCTAGTCGCCGATCGCCTTTCGTAATTGTCACACATTTTCAATAATGCAGCCAGACTGCAAGAGAGCGAGAGAGAGAGAGAGAGAGAGAGAGAGAGAGAGAGAGGGAAAGAGTGGAAGAGAGAGAGGGAAGAACTGGTTCTCTGGTCGACTGCTTCGCATTTGTTGCTCTCTGGGTCATTTCTCTCATTAGCGCATTTTAGTGCAGCGGCAGTTATGCTTCGTCTTCTTCTAATTATGCGCTTCCTGCTCTTGCACATCATTTTAGCGATATTTTTTGATTGATAATTTTCATAAATATATGGTATTTGTATACCCAGTACACAGAAAATTGGAGAGAAAAAAAAAATGTAAAATAAATTGGTTCAAAATAAAATACAATTACCATAAAAATAAAATCCATATAAAATATTAAAAATAAATAAACATTTTCAAACACATTTTTTGATGAACATAAATAAAATTCAGGTCAGAAAATAACTAAACCGAAAAAGCTGCTAATGCTGTCGGTTGCGTTCGACTGCAGCCCTGTCGACTCGTTAAATATAGTACTTTTTGCCTTATCATTTGTCTAATAACTTGTGATCTCTGCGCCTAACGGTGCGAATTGAGCATCACAAAATGCTCTTGGGAATAAATATAAATATATGAAAATAATGTGAGGTGTCATCGCCTAATCACTTTGTTTAAATGTTATCATCAACACTTCGAGTACCGCTAAATTCATTCATTCATTCGTGCATTCATTCACTCAAACCGAACTGTTTTTGCGCTCTCAGCTCTCTCAGTTCACTCAAACATAAACAAAGCCCGCGTTCATTTTACCGGCTTTTCCTCGTTCGGCAGCAAAATGAACTCATGAATTCATGCTCTCTCGCTCTCTCGATCGTTCACTCTCCGGCAGCACGTGCAAAGAAAAACAAAAACAACTGTGAGGGGGTCAAAACATGCTGCACTCTCTCACAGGCTGATTGGCGCGCTCTTCGGCAGAGCAAGACGACGCTAATGATGCGTGTTTCTCGTGCTCTATCGGCGTGGCACGCACGAGCGAACTTTGAATATGTAACGGGTTTTAGAATGCGATTTATGCTTATCAGAAATTTGTTTAAAAATATGTATAATTTTAAAATTTTAAAAATATATTTAATATGCATTTATTATTTTTATTTGCCAGATTTTGATTCTGAATATTTTGAAATTTTTTTGAAAAATAAATCATAAAAAACTAAATATGGGTGTATTTGTACGAAAAATGTGGATTTTATGCGCAAATATCATGTTTTTAGATAATTTTCAGGCCTGATCCACATTATTAGACCTTAGTAGTCAACAAAATCAATCTCTTATATTTGCCAAATTTTGATTCTAAACGATTTGTATTGAAAAATAACTCATAATGTGAATTACATTACGATCGGATAAAAAACAGCGAAGAAAATATAAAGTGACTGTACTTTACGGTCGGTTACGTCCGACTGTAGCTCCTTCCTTGCTGGTTATTTATGGTTTTAAGACATTTTTATTTAATTTATTTTGATTTGTTACTTTATTTTAACTAAGTTTCATGCACATTCGAAATAAACATATATCGGTAATTTTCAATTGTAAATTTTTTTAATAGCGACTATAATAGCGAATCGTGACTCACGCGACCATCTCTAGCAGAGTTAAAGCATCCGAAGACGCGTTCGTCGCGTTTGGCTTTTAGTTCGATTTGAACAGACGATCGTGCGCGACGCATGAAGACAAAAGGCGCATCAACGCTATTAAAGTTCGTCGGTTTCTACGAGATTTCAAAGTGCTAAAAAACGTATTGATAAGAAAATAACCCAATAAATAGGCGGATAGGAAAAGTCCTATAAAGCCATAGCCTGAGTAAAATCAAGTGAAAACAGCTCAGATAAATTACAATTTTGTTGAATTTGTTGCCTGCTGCTTAAATTAAGCGCTGCATAAAGCTATTTTTGGAATTTTCAGTTTCGTTTTCGTCTCGAATTCGTACTCCTCGGTCGGATCGGAGTTGGTAGCGCTAACCTCCCCCAGTCAAGGGGCATTATCCATACCATAATAATTTTCGCTGGCTCCATTTCCGTTCGTGAGTGCAGAAAATCTGCTAAAGATGATGTGAATACCGAATACGGAATACGGAATACACAATTGCAGTACCAGAGTCATACATCTATTTTTGGTACTAGCCCTTGGCCCCCTCAACCTCCTCCACCCCTCACATGTGTTTCTAATAATGAAGTGTTTATTTTGGGCGCTCAAGTGAGTTTCTTGAAGCATAAAGTTCGGTGTGTTCTGTGAGTGTTTTGTGCTCGCTTTTTATTCGCCCAGAGCCACAACGGATTATCTTCGAGCCCCGACTACAAGCGACGGATTTATGGGGTAAGCATAACTGCATTTATCCAGCAGATACATAATTTCGATACTGCACTTTATCTCCCAGCACTTGGCAATTGTGATTTATGTTCCAAGTATCGAATACGAATACGAATACGAATACGAGTGCGATTATGAATACGAGTTCGAGCACAAGTATTTTTGGTCGGCTGCGGTTGAATAATGGCCAACTTTAATGGCTGTTTTGGAATTATAATTTGTGAGATTCCCTTAAATAGATAAGGTGCCCAGCGGTCGACCCTTTTTGCGCTGCACTTTGACTTGAATCATATTTTATATTCCAGGCATCCAGATTAACAGATTTATTTAGATATAAAATTAAAGGAGAATTACAAAATTCAGTTATGCAACTTTTGAATGAAATAAAATAGTGCAAGAGATTTGGAATCATTGATTAAAATAAAATTCTATGGAAATACAGTTTTATATATATTAAATAAAATATAGTAAATATAAAGTAAACGTCAAATTGGAATTAAACAAAATTAATTTTAATAAATTAAGTTAAATTTGAGAATCTGATCTTAATCTTTATTAATATTTAAAATCCGAACAATCAGCTTTTGCTGATTTGCCAATTTCTATTAAAAATAGAAAATAGTAAAAATTAGTTAATAAAATTGAAATGCAATTTATAATAGTTTAAATAATTTAAATATCAATAATTTTCAAAAACTTTGAACATTTCACTTTCTGTAGAATCACAGTTATATATTTATTAATTAAAATATAGAATACATAAAGTCAACGTCAAATTGGAATTAAATAAAATTAATTCAAATAATTTATAATTAAAATATAACTATTTTTATTTAACTACCATTTAATTTCTTCTTTTAAATTAAAGCTGCTTACTGACTTTTTAAGCATTCGTAGTATTATTTTGTTTTTACTGAAACCTATCTGTGTTTTTAGTGCATAACTAGTTGGAGCTCGGCATTTTGGGCATATTTTGTGTTTGTCTTCAGTAATTTTTCTCTTTGTTTGCCGAAGAATGTCAACTGGGAAACTGAAGCCCAAATCCGCCTTGAGGCCCAACTTTGAAACAAAAACCTCACAAATCACGGAAAACAGTAACAGTTACAATAACAATAACAGTAACAACAACACAACAAGGCGTCCTCATCCTTGGTGGGGTAGAGGAAGGGAAAGGCAAAGGGAGGGGGGGGGGGGGAGGACGCCGTAGTCTTACTTCTCGCCAACTATTTGCGCACATAAATCTGACTTATGACGCCCACTCGTAGGGCATTTTCGGTGGGCGGGGTCGGTCTAGCAATGGTTGAGAGAGAGAGAGAGTGAGGGAGGGAGGTGAGCTGAAGCCGCTGTTGTTGTTGATGAGGTGCCATCTCTCTCCAGTCTCTCTGACTCGCTCGCACACAGTTGCTTAGTGGCAAATGCCAAAAGGCTTTCAAAATGAAAAATGCTGATAACTGCAACAAATCACACACATACACACACACACACACACACACACACACCAATACATACACACACACTAGACACTTGTAAACTGAGGAATGTAAACTCGTTCATAAAAATCATTTATGGCCCCAAGACAATAACAAAACGGTAAATATTTCCCTAAGTAACCGCCAAAGCAGCATCTAATGAGCACTACAATTGCCGCCATTTGTTTTTACTATTATCTGCCAAAACAAAATGGCAAAATATGGCAAATATGCAGAATATTAATGCGAAACACGTACAATATTTGCAGAGTATTTTGCCGACCTTCTTCGATAACAAAATGTGGCATTTGCATATCGATAACTTAAAAAAAATTATAAAATTCTTTGGTTTTGATTTAAAAATCAATTTAACTTTTTTTCAACATTGAGAATAAGTTGCAGAAATTATACGATTTTATTTACTATAAAATTCAATTTTATTTTCTAATTTTATTATTTTGATATTCCAAGTACAGTTGTGCCTGGCTTGCAGTGCAAAGTACGTAGCTAATTGCATAATTTCCGAGCGAGATACAAATCAATTTCAAGCTGTGTGCAAAACTCGACTTGAGCCTAAACTTTGCCTTTGTTTGCCAGAGTTGAAATCGGGATGCTGTTCGCCATTGTCGCTGCCTTGCCTTCAAATTGACGGTGTCCCAAAAAAAAAGAACTGCCAAAAAACACTCCAGAAACAGCCAAAATAGCTAAGAGTAAGTGGGAGCTGTTGAGCTGTTGTTTTTGCCAGTCTCGAAGAGCAGCGCCTGGGAGTAAGATGATGATGAAGATGCGCGCGAAACTCGTGACTTACTCAGGGCCAGTTTAGACTTTGGAGGCATACTACGATTTGCTCCTATTGTTGTAGTTTTTGTAGTTTTTATTGTGGGTTGGTTTTCGAAAGAAACTGCGCCAAATGACAGTGAGAAATCGTTGGCGCTCGGTTGGAGGAGCAAAAGTTTTAAGTGCGCTTCGAAATGCAATACAAATGTCAAACTACTGCAAATTGAGGGCGACAAGTCAAATATTGCATTGTAGTATCATCCATGGCATTACAATATTGTCAGTTTGATATTGTTTTGACATTAATGTGCAAGAAATTCCAGGCATAATTCTGACAACAGAAAAACAGCTGGAGATGTGCGCGTGAGCTTTAGAGAATGCTTGGCAGACGATAGAAAATATGTAAAAATTATACAAAATTATAAATAAATAATATTTGAAGAAATGTAATTCTCCAATTTAAAATTGGCAAAATTAAATATAATAAATAAAAACAATTAAATAAACATAAATAAATAAATTTAAACTACTATTTGAAATTCAATTTACTCTTCAATTTCTGTATCTATAATTTATAAAGCCAAATATATAAATTAAATTAATGAAATTAATAATAATAAGAAGTAATTAGTTATACAAATAAATATATATTTATCTATATATACACTCTGTGCTTTAATCGCTTAAACATCGCCCAACTTGCTCATCTCTATTTGGAGTTCAATTTCAACGGCTCTTCGTATCTTTCACTCCCACTCGAGCTTCGAAGTTGCCCTGGCATTTTGCTAAATTTTTATTTGTTCCCACAGTTTGTCGTTTGGCATAAATACATCGTTAGTCCCAGATACAGCTACAACTCCAACTCCAACTCCAACTCCAACTACAGCCTCAGATTCAGCTTCAACTTCAGTTTTAGCCTCAGCTTCAGCTTTAGCCTCAGCCATTGCCATTCAGCTGCACTTGAAGAGCGCGCGAGTAAAAACTTGCAGGAAGCTGCCGCAAAAAGTTGCACCAGACAATAACAACAACAACTACAACAACAACAGTGACAACAACAGCAACAACAACAACAATATTAACAAGAACAACCTTTCGAAGTCGTCGCAGTCGCGATCCTAATAGTAATAGTAGTTAGTGCCATACAAGCACGTTTAATGTTCTCGAAGGCGGCGCACAGCAACAATAATGAGAACTACAACAACAACAAGCACACTGAGAAAAATAATTTCAAATAAAATATTAAACGTATTTATTATTAAGCTATATACTTAACATATATACTAATGTTAAATATATTTGATATTGTATGAAGAAAGATAATAATCAAACAAATTGAATTGAATTATTACTATATTTAATGGAACATTTTTAAAATAAATTGAATTATAATAATTAAAATTGTTGTGCAGTGTAATGAAGAAATTTTATAAGAACCAAAATATGCATCATATGGATCATATTTTATTTAGATTAAATCAGTTTTTCTTTATGTTTTAAATTTATTTATGAGTCTAGTTTTAACCATAATATGCATTTATAAAATATCTTCATTTTTGTATTTATTTATTTAGATATGTAATCCTAATGCTACAAGTATAAAACTTATAAATTATTGCATTATTCACTATAAATTTGAGTTTAAATTTACATTTAAATTGATATACATTCATTTAATTCATTCAAGCACAAACAGTATTCACTTGCGTTGCTTTTTCTCAGTGTAAGCCCGTGTGGCTGCAACGTGAAGTGTCTGTGAAATGTTGCACAAGTGAAAACAACAAATGGGTCGTCTTGTCAGTCGACTTACAAGCGAAGCGAGTCGAGAGTGTTTGGCACAGTATTGAAGTTAGACCCCCACACACAGCCCCAACTCCCCGAGTTTCCCGCATTTCCCGCTTTTCCGCTTGGCCCCTTTTGCATTCGCATTTCTTTGGGATTCTGTCGATTAGCCGGCAGTTCATGTCAATGTCCATAGCCGTTACACAGAGTTAAGGCCTCTCCTGCTCCTCGATCTGCTCCGATTCAGCTTCACAATTGCTCATCACTGGGCTGCGCTGTTCTCGCTCTCGTTTCCACTCGAAAATGAGAAATTGTCGCCGATTGTCAGTTGGTTGCCCCAAGTCCCCCCTCCCTAGTCCGCCTCCTCGTGCCCCCAGTAAGTGCTTATAAATCAAGCAAGCCTCATAATTCTTCCCTTTTTTTTCGCAAATGTCGCGTCGCTTAATGAACTTTTGTTGCGCACAAAAAATTGAAATCCCTGGCGAAGCCTGAGGCTGCAAATTGCAATTGGCATACGGATTCGTAGCCCAGCTCTTAAGGAGGATGTTTGTATTTATTTTCATGCATATCTCTCAGCTTGGCGGCCTCTGTTCGAGTTCATTTAGCAAGTTCAGTCGCACAGACCGCAGAAAAACACAAATGTTGAGGGTGCTGCCACAGGCAGTTGGACTTTTATTGCCCTGGGCTTCAATTGGGGCATGCCGCAGTCAACAGCCAACGGTTTAGCATAGGAACTTGGGCAGGAAATGCTTAGTTTGTAGTGGGGAATAGACTACTTGAAAGACTTTAAAGTGTGCTTAAACTGTGCACATAAGTGAGTTAGAAAATATTATATATTTAATATATATCTAAAGTTCCCAGGCTTATCTTTTGAGCTTTTAAACAAGAGCTCGGGAGGTTTTAAGAGATAAAATGCTTTGAAGCATTGAACAGATTAAGTAGTTAATGAATTTAATTGTAACATCAGGTTTAAATAATTTAAAGATTATATATCGATAGTTCAAATAAAAAGGTTTATTAAAATTTTATAATTTATGAAGGTGAGAATTCGCGCTCGATGTCTAGCAGTTGGAGATTTTTAATGGAAAAATGGGGCAGTGGTCAGATAGTACTATTTCGAATGTTGCCGGCATTCTCATCAGTGACCTTAGAAACGAAAATTTATTATTTATATTTCACGTTATTATTTTAAATTCCACTCTACCAAGATCATAAATATCTGCCAATTTTTGATGGATAAAAGTATTGCTTAAAATTTTGTTTTAAATTACATTATTTTGATAAAAGTTGTTGCTCATGAAGCTATACATTTAAAAAAATATGAATTTTATCGATATTTATATATTATAGAAACAGATTGTATTTATAGTCTATTTAAGTCTATAAAAATCGCAATCTTTGCCAATTGAAAGTTGAGTTTAAATTGAAATTGTTTCCGTAACTTTCCTTGCTGTTTTATTATGCAAATGATACGTTTGATTTCTCCCACGAAAATACTGGAAATGTTGTCAGGCTCCGAGACTAATTGTTTCATTTCAACGACGGCGGCTTAACCCACGACCCAGACCCAGACCCAGAGCCAGAGCCAGAGATGAGCTGGGGGAGGAGGGGGCTCCTACTGTAGGCTCCGAGTGGAGTTCTCTCAGCTACCACTTAATTTGCACTAGTGAAATCTCTGGCTGCAGGCGCTGCACGTTCTCTATGCCATTCGCAGTTTAGAATGGCGTATAAACATATTAGACGGCATTCGGAATACAATTACTTAGCCAAAGTGAGAGAGGGAGGAACAAGGAGGGATCAGGGAGGCAGAGGAAGTCAGAGTCGATGGTGTAGTAGTAGGTGCTGATGCTGCTAGTTTGTCAACCAATTTTAAAAGCCTCTGGGCAAAGTATCGTGAGAATCTTTTCGCAGCAGAAACCAGTCGCAAAGGCAGAGGCAGAGACAGAGAGAGAGAGAGAGGAAGAGAGGGGGAAAAACGCAAAGTCACGCTCAGGATTTTGGCCTGAAGCGCAGAGGTCGCCGTCTACAAAAATATGGCAAGAGTTAAGGCCAGCATAAAGCATGCATTTTGCCAGTTTGGCCCTCTTAACACGGGCGTGCAAATAAATCTTGGCAACAATAAGCGAAATAAGGCAACCAAAAGGCCAAGGCTATGCCACAAGTGTGTGGTACTTGCCACAACAGGAAGCAGCGCTACACTGCTAAAAAAAAGGCATATAAATTCGGGTTTATGAGGCAAATAAATAAAACATTGATATGGTATTTCAATGAAATATATTTATTAATAATGAAATATATTTTATTTATATTATAATTCAATTAGATTTGAACGAGACTGATGCTTGCTGAATTTATTTAAATAAATTTTTGAATTATTATATAAATATTTTAATTTTATTAAATGTATATAATAATTTAATCAAAAATATTTTAATATTCAGGAGATATGTTATTGCTTGTATTGCATTTAATTTAAATATATATCAAAATAAACATAGTTTTATAAATTATATTCATTTTGTTTTAATAAATTATTAAACAAAAATTATGTGTTTTAACTTATTTAAAATAAAATGCATATTTATTCAATCAAACATAGTATTTTAATTAAATTAGATGTGTGATAAAATAAAGCTTGATTATAGCTTAATTAAATTAAACACATTTTATTTTAATTTTGTTATTTTTAAATGAATAGAATATATTTTATTTTAACTAAATATATTTAAAATTAAATTTTTAATTAGGCTTTATTAATTGCAGTTGCAATTTATTTTGTAGTGTAGCAGTTTTTGTGTTGTCTTTGTAGACTAGAGCGAGCCTTAAATGCTGAAGACTGCCGAGGAATGCGCTGTGATTGAAGACACATCGAGCTATGTAAAGAGACAGATGGACAGACGGACAGAGGAAAAGACAGAAAGGAAGACAGAGAGAAAGACAGGGAGACAGACAGAGAGACTTATAGATAGTTTGCCCCCGACTTGTTCGATGAGGCTCATAATGATGTGCAGTTTGATCAGTGCCATGTTGCAGCAGCTACATCAATTTATTTGTTGCCTCTTTCTAGTTGCATGTTGTGCACATGTTGTGACTTTGTTTGGCATACATAATAGCAACAACAACAACAAGAACAACAACAGTCGACAAACAAACAGCAACAAACAGAAGAACAAGTACAGGCAGACATGTCGATAGATCACCGACTGATCATCAATTCGCTGACTGTCTTGTCTCTCTGTCTGTCCGTCCGTCTCTTCGTCTTCCTTTCCGTCTTTGGCCTGGCTGAAATGTTGTATGTCATTGTTGTTGTTGTTGTTGTTGTTGTTACCTAATGATCGTCATGAGTTTTATTTTGTTTGGCATGTTTATCTGCATCTTTCATGTTCGCATGTAATTTACTCTGTCCTCTGCCCATGCGAGCCAATGCGATCAATGATCTGTGCCGATCTTTATGCTGTTTACATGATCCGCAATCGTATATTTCCAAGCTAATTAGCTTTTTGACTTCTTGTCATTGTTGTTGTTTCTCTCTGCTGTCTCTCTGATTCCAGTCTGAAGTGATCTTCTTCACGTCCAAGCGATCAGCGCGTCAATTGTTCATGAGAAATAAAACGTGCTTTTGCCTCTAAGTGCTTAAATGGAAATCGAAGTGAAGAATTAGCTGGCTAACAAGCCCATAATTATTGCAGACATCGGACATCAGACATCAGTTTAACCATCGATTCGATTAGGGTTCACAATTGTGTTTAGCCAACACTCTGAGACTCGACTTGTCTTGAGATCCATAAGTGGACTCGTACTACTTGAAACTATTTCTTCATTTCAAAATATTTCTCATTCCTTTACGCAGAAAACGACAGATTCTTTAGATTGTGCTACTTCAAACGTACTCTAATGAAGAGTGTAAAACTATTTAGCAGTCTATCTAAAAAAAGTTAAAGCTATAAAAGACTTTCATGAATACCGATAGAAAGATACATAAATTCTTCTGGAAGTTTCCAGCAAAGTAAAAAATATTAAAAAAATATATATATGAAATTTTAGTTTTAATTTTAGTTCTTAATGCAAATTAAATGTTTAAATATTTGAAACCTAATATTTGTTGTATAAGCAATAATTCTGCCAATTATTTACTAAAATAAACTTAAATAAATTCATGGTTTTTTTTACTCTGTATTTGCCTTAATTTCTGATTTTCCCTTTCGCCTCTTAATGTTATCTAACTGAAATATTGTTTCGTTTCCACATGCTTTGATAAAGAAACTTGTTTTTTATGCAAAACGAAAATCGGAAAAAATACAAGAGATATGTATTGATATTTGTGCACAATTTTCAAATATCATAAAGCAAGATCTCTATCTGCAGGGCCCATCAACAGACAAAGACAAATTGCCACATTAGCCGATAGCCGATCTAAGGGAAATAACAACAATTAATTTCATTTGCATTTGTTTAAAATAAAAAAAAAAATATTTTCTGTATTTTTTTTTTATTTTTGCCATACAACAGTAACAATATCGAAGCAGCGGGATGGCAACAGCCGGCGGGTAGTATCAAAGCCATGGCAAATAGTTGTCGGCATGCGATTTTATTGACCATTTCAGATTCAATTAGGGGTAATTTAATTTCAATAATAACTAGATATGTGGCCAATCCAACATCACAGATATACACAGATATTCACACAGATACAGATACGCGGCTATAGATACAACTTTGTATCTCAGTTTGTTTGCTCTGCTGATGGCCAGCATTTGGGCACAGTTTCTGTTGCATGTTGGTTACAGTTATAGCCACATTATGTTGCTGTTGCAGTTGTTGTTGTATTTGTTGTATTTGTTGTATTTGTTGCATTTGTTGCTGTAACTGGTTTCGAACTGTGCTTCGAAGTCGAATGTTGATTTGAATTTTGCGTGCGGTAAATGCTTTGTGATTGCTGCGCATTGCACTTGTTTTAGCTTTTATTTCTTGGCATTTTACATTTAACTCGAACTGGCCTAATGAATATGACTCGCAATGCGAGTGAGTGTACTCAATTCTATTCACATATGAGCTTTTGCTGCAATTGCGCCTGGGTGGCTTGAACAAATTATGATTATGATTGCAAAATACTACAAAAACGCAGTTGCCTCGCTTTAAAGTATTTATAAAGTGGTTTAACTATTAAACAAAAGTTAGTCATGGAAGTACGTTTTTTTCTTAGTGTTCAGGTGGGTTACAACAGCCTTTGAAGTGGAGAAGTGTGAATTGAAGGAGCAGAAATAGGAGCAGGAGTAAATGTGGAAGTGGAATTTAACTGAGTAGAAATAGGAGTAGAAAATGTAGATGGTTTAGGAGTAGGAATTGAAGTAAATGAAGGAGTAGGAATTGGAGTAAGAGTATAAGTATAAGTCAAATCAATTGAAGTACAAATAGGTTTAGAAAATAAAGCTGGATTATGAGTATGAGATATAAATAGGGATTAAAGTGAAAGTACAATTGGAAACTCAACAAATGTAAGACAGAAAATGATTAAAAGAGTGGAGAAAAATATATATTTAATTATTAAAAATAAACTGTCAACTTAAGCGAAACTTTTGTCTGCACATTAATTATTATTGATAATTATTGATACCTTCATATATGAGACATCAAAGTGTCTATATTTCTTTTAAAAAAGTATCTATTTTGTTGCTAAGTTAATTTTCAATTTATTGTCAATGCATAATTTTTTTTAATAAATACATAATTATTAAATAATTAAATAAAAAACCGCAAATAGAAATCAGTAAAATATATTATTATTTTTTTAATTTCAGTTCCAGCTCTATCCATCATCTCTGTTCGTTTAGGCAAATATAACAAGTTCTGTGTCTGCAAGAGCTTATTAAATATAATCCGCGCTGTCATTATAAATATGTTTTAAAGTGTTTAGACATTAGCTGGCTGGTTCACAAAATGCCAAGCTGTCCGCCCTTCGTCAGGTGTGCAAAGGAATTTGGTGTTTTTTTGTAATTCATGTGCTCAATTTCAGCTAATTTGTTCGTCACTTGACCACAGAAAATGCCAAAATACATTTTCATGTTGTCTTGATGTGGGTATGTGTGTGTCTGTTGTGTGTCTGTTGGTCGCGTGTTGTACAAGCCCCTGTCCCCTGTCCCCTGTCCCTGCCCCCTGTCTCTGCCCCTGCCCCTGCCTCTGGGGTTGTCCACTTGTGGTCCGCATTTGAATGTCGACCCCGGCACCTGCGAAAACAAAGAGAGAGACACGCAAATGAATTTTTGTGTCTGGTTTGTTAAAACATATTGCTGCTGTGGTTTTTTCTGTTTTTTTTTTTAGACACTGTACTTCGCAAAAGGGTCTATTAAATTAGTGAATTAGCTCCAAAAAAAGGGGCGTGGCAGAGCTCACAAAGTATATATGTATATAGCTTCTGACATGTTCTAAAAACTCTGTAAATTGCGTTACGATAAAATACGAAACGGCAAAGATATGCAGCAGACAATTTGCTTAGCTATGCGCTTATTATTAAAACACAAATTAAAGGTTCTACTACTGTCGATTATTTTCGACTGATCCGCTTCGTTCTTACCGGTTTTTTTTTTGTTTTCGGTGTTGCGTTTTGTTTACTTTGTGGTAAAATAACAACAAGCCGGAGAAAACTTGAAAATTGGCGCCTTGCGGTTGCTGCGGGCCGCACGAAAACATTTGAAATTCGAACAAAACGAAAATTATGATACAATATTTATGGCGGCAGCAGAGAGATACCTAAAACAACATCGAGCAGAAAACGGCAGCCGTGAAAATGTGGCGGCCTCTTGGCCAGCACACGCACATTGTATCTATGTTAATTAATTAACAATTAATTGAGCGAAACAGCAAGACAACGGCACAACAATGGGCTCCTTCATCGATGACGTCGCTAATGGTTAATGATGAGTTTTTTGGATTTTGTATTTCGGATTTCGGGCTTAGGGTTTTTGGGCTTTGGGTTTGGCCTCATTTCAAGCCCCGGAATTGTCTCCAGCTCCATTGACGCTTTGTTGGTTAGCGTGCCTAAAGCTTGAAATTGTTTTGGACCGCTTTCAAGCTGCCGTCCGTCCGCCCCTCCATCCCCTCCGCTCCTCATCCGCAAGCTGCATGCGTGCCACAAACGCATATCCATCGCATATCGATATCCATATCCACATCCACATTCAGTCCAGTTTGGAAGTCGTTATCAGCACGTTTATCAAATGCGGGACAGCTCTGTTTTTTTTTCGATTTTTTTTTGATACCCTGTATTTGTTGAAAATGGGTAAAAACAGGGTTAATACCTTTGAGAGAATGTACAAATGTTACAGGCAGAAGGAGGGTTGATTTGTATAACACATTTAACATTTAAAATATTTATTATTTTATTTATTTATGATATAGCTTCTTATAACATTTTAAAAATATTTTATAATTTTATTTATAATGTAGCGTACAGGGTATTCTACAGTCCGACTGATCTGCTAAGCACATTCTGGTTTTTTTTTCTGACTCCTTCGCTTGCCCCTGCATTGAAGCATATGAAATTGATTAATACTGCATGATAAATATTTTTCGATATTTCGTTTTTCTATTACATTTTTGTACAATTTCTGCTGCACGATATCGCTTAAGCCCATGATGTATAGTTTTACGATAAGTTTCGATTGAAAAATGCATTTATTGTATTTGTATCTTGTATCTCATACGCTGATTAATCAGCGAACTGTGTGAAAGTTTGAACTTCTGTTGATAAGCCAAATAATTGTATATTTTGAAAGCATTGACCGCAATTTAATTAAGCTTGTCTTTGTACAAAAGAATGCTCCTAAATTCAATTAAAACCCCAAAATTACTCAGCACTCGAGCGTGAATAAAACGAATAGAACGAGTACTCATACAACTCACCTAGCCGTAAGCTGAGCTGGGTTTTTGGCTAAGCCGCCTGCTCAGCATCGGGCCATTTAACAAGTGCAAAATCTGCGTATAAATCTTCTAATCTTTTGCCCAAATCGCGGACACAGACACAAGAGCCAACGCCTTAGCACCTTAGCAAAGCCAGAGGAAAGAGGGAAACAAGGGCAACCAGGGAAAGGGGAAGAGTTTTGAATGTTTATGACCTGGAATGGCATGGTTTTTGTGGTGCGTCTGCTTCGTGTCGTCGCAACAACTAAAAATGAATCAAATTAGAATGCTTCGCCAAGCCCAACAACTTCCGGCTGAAAGTGAACTTCCCCGAAAAGGGTTAACCGACTCTCTCCCCTCTCTTAATTCTCTTCCCTCTCTCCCTTTGTCGTGTCTCCAACTCGTCCAGGCCATAAAATGCCGGCTTTTTGGGTGAGGCAAACACACTCCGGTAGTAGGTGGGTGGATTTGCTGGATTTGTAGATTTCTGGCTTCTCAGCGGGCCAAAAGCAACACAAATTGCTTGCATGTCTGCACACGTTTATGACAGTCGCAATCAAAACTCCAGGCAGTTAATTAATATTGGTAAGGTGTGTGTTTTGCGCACACATCCTAAAAATTAGCCAAGCCTTGAGCATTGCCCAATGATTAATTCACCACTTGATACAAGTTGATTAATTAGCAAATGTAAATTAAGGCACATAAAAACTTGATTTCCTTTGATAAAAATTAAGTTTAGTAAACATTTTATAACGGAAAAAACTTTTATAAATATTAAAAAAAATTCTACGGTGTACATAAGAAAATAAATAATTTTATTCTCTAAAAATATATGTAAAACAAATTAAATATTTAAAGAATATTAACAGAAAAATGTTTTTTTGTTGTTTAAAATATATATCAGATTAATTTGTTTAATATTATTTTATTAAAAGCAATATTTTCTTTACACAAAAACATGATTTAACAGCCAATTGTTAAAAAATATTTATAAACATTTTAAGAAATATCGGACATATTTAACAAAAAAAAAAATAAAAATATGAAAAAAATGTTTAATTATGAAAAATAAACACCAGAAAGATTGTTTTTAAAACTCAGAATTTATGTAAAAACAATTAATACAGATTCACCATGTCAAATATAGCTTAGGGCCTTAAATTTATAGCTTCGACTGAATAGTAGCTTAGCAAAGATAATTAAAAATACAGAAATATAATAAAACTAAAGCAAGCATCATTGTAACAGCTCAAAAATCAACAAAGATTTATAGAATGATTCTTAAAAAATAAAACGAAATAAAACCAATTAAATAAAACTGCAACAGTAACAAGAGAGGAGGAACTGCTACAGGTAAACCTCCTCCGTATGCTGTAGAATGGGAACCACAATTAAAAACAGTGTTAACTGGCACGCCCAAATTGAATAGATGCCAGTCAAAGAGGTCAAAAGAAATGCTGGAAGAGAGGCAAAAGAAGCAGCAGCAAATACTGCATGGTAATTGTCCTAGATCTAAGCCAAGTAGCTCAGGCGGTAGTAGTTCTTGTGGCGCAAAAGACTTTCAACTTTGCCTGTCAAAATCTTTTAAAACTCATCAACATGAACATCATTTAGGGGCCTGGCATGATAAATGATGTATGAATGAATACACGTTGCAGGGCGTCGTTGTTTTGCTGTTCTTGTTTTTTTTTTTTTACACATTATTCTCTTTTAAAGGAAGTTGAAAAGTGCACACATCATGATGCTCAAGACAATCATCGTAATAAGGATGGCTGAAAGGAACTTTATGCCTGGGAATATGTCAGAAATATGGCATGATACTTTTCTTGGGAAACGTCTGCATAAATGTTTTGTTTATGAATTAACCCAAGCACTTAATCGTAAGCTCTGCGGGATTTTTAGGAGTATGCTGAAACTCTTGTGAAATTCGCTGAAGCAACTCAATCGTTTAGCAGCTGCTTGAGTATTTATGAATATTTGTTATACCCTGTACTTTAAAAAAGCACAAAAGTGTCTACTGAGTTAGTGCACAGAAGGAGGTGTGATATGATAATAAATATATAAAAATATTCTTTGAATTTTTATACCTCTTCATAGCAGCTACAATTTTGAAGCTAAAGACTTGAAATTTGGCATGCATAATCTGTACAATCGGCAGTCGGTTACGTCCGACTGTTCCCTTTTCTCGTACTTACTGCTTGTTTGTTGTTCTTCTCTAAGTGGAGCACAATGCACGCAGCTGGAGCCAGAGATAAATGTGTACTTAAGATAAATGATACGATGTACGCAAATTTGTTGACGAGTGCAACTTGGTTATTGATAGTCTGCAGAGCTAAGACTGAGCTGATTTCATGGCCTAGTTATAGTTTGAGCCAAGCCGCATTTAACTGTTTTATGTGCCCATAAAATCACCACTAATGACTCAATTCGGTTAGTCAAATTAAGCAGCAACAGCAGCAGGATTTATGCCCCCAGCACGAGCTGGCCACATAAACTTGCCCCCAAGTAGCCAGAGAGAAAAAAAAACACGAACTGGTCATATAAAATCAACGCACTGACCCGTCAAAACGACAAAAGCCATGTTAAATAAATCAATATTTAAATTTTATGAACGCGGCCACGGGGCGTATGCGCGTTCTACGCAAACGAAACAAATCATTGTTGTTGTGGACCGCAGTTGTAAATAATTGTTAATGCCTACATAAATACAAACACACATGCTCAAAGGTATAACTTACATGTTTGTTAGACAAACATTTGCTTTGGCCTCTAATTTATAAGTACGACTATAGCCAGAGCTTGTTGTTGTTTCAAGTCACAGCGACTAAATAATTACAAGTAAATATTTACTTTGCTCCAAAAGCCAATTAAATGGGTTGTAAGTAAAACAGGAATTTTAAATTATTTCAAATTATTGATTTCAATTTAAAATCAATATTAAATTATTAAATATAAATAATAATAATTAAATTAATTATCCAATATTGGCTTTTCAATTAGTCTATTAATTTATCAATCAATTTATATATTACTCTATAATATTTTATTATAATTTAAATCATTTCACAAATTGATTTGTTTTTTTTTTTTTGTGTTTTTAAATATTAATAAATCTCTAAAACTGTTGAATACATTTGAACATTTATTTATTAATTTATCTCTCGATATTACATTCAAGTCGATTTAAATATTTATTGAATATTATTTATATCTTTTGACAATTTTGTACAGATTAATTACAGCTTAATTTGCTGATAAATTTCATCTATCATGCTATCATTTTTCGTTAAATAGTGTCTTTAATATATAGATTTTAATGCAACTGCCCGTCTTATCTGAGTATTTCCTAATCAAACTATCTGCGAATCTATCGTTGTGCCTAACCAAACTCTATTCTTCGTATTATCTATAAGCCCATCGACTTTATTTGCAGGATTAGAATTTATTAAATTTGTATGCCCTGCACAAATTCACACACACTTCTACAAAGCCCCATAGATCTTTATATTTATTGACAAATTACGCTATCAAATAGCAAGCATCTCTCAGAGCAAAAAACAATAAAAATAGTTTGTCTTTATTTTCGCAGGGTGTTTTTCCCGCATTATAATAAATATGCGAGGTGGGGAGGGAATATTCTATTGATGCTGTCTGGGGGGGTAATGATAAACATTTGTTTGCTGTACTAGTTTGCGTTGAGTCGGAGTTTACTTGGCTGGGTTGGTAATGGCACTCGTATGTAATGATTATGGGGCCACTTTTCTCATAAAAATTCAAGCGGCGGCAGCCTCATGATGATGACCATAGATAGATAAATAGAGCGGAGCGAGCGGGCTCTGATGATGTCAAAACAAGCAACAAATTAGACCAGAACAACAAAATGCAGAAAGAGAGAGAGAGAGAGGGAAGAGTAATTGAGTAGGATGAACAAACACTTGAATTGAATCATTGATAAACAAGCAGCGGATTCTATTGCCTTTGATTATGCTGCTGTCTGGGGCTACAGTCCTGATTATGCACAAAGTATTTTGCCAACATACACACATCTGGGCCCCCAAACTTGCCATTACCATTGCCCCACCACATCATAATCATTATATTTTATTATGTGTATTAACACGAGAGCCCAAAGAGAAAAGTTCTGTGCCTCCAACAACATTTGTTTTATCAACCAAAAAAGCTCCCAAAAACCAAACTGGATGGAGAAGTTTGGCTTGGTAAAGTCAACGCTTTTGGCTTGTTTTCGTTGATTTGCTAATGCTGTGGGTGTGTGCTTCCGACCCTTTCTCTTAGGGGTCGGGTTTCCTTGCCTTTTCAATTGGTTTGTCTGTTTTCCCGTTGGTTTGGGGCTTCCGTGTATCTTTCCCGTAATTGGCATCTGTGGGGCTTTCCTCGTCGACTTAAATGCCATTCAAGGAACTTTGTTAATTTGTGAACATGGCAATAAACGAAAACCAGCCAGAAACCGCCAACATTAAACTTACAATTACAGCATTGTAATTTAAAATCCAAGCTGTGTTGGCGTAGGTTAAATCAATGCCACAAAGATTTGAGAAAACCTTGGAGCACATAACGCGACTGGTCGGACAGAGACAGTTTTGGCCCGACTTCAGATACGTAAAGTCGCTGATTGTTAGATTTATTGCCGGCGGATAGTAGTAACAGGCTATGAAGAAGCCATCAAACATTATCGCCGAACTGCAGCCAACGAACTCCAGATTCGGCATGATTATCTGCATCAGCTTCTTCTTTTTTATCGTAGCCTCTCCCTCGAATAATTGCTCGAATGTCAGCACGTTGGAGACAAATGGCATGAACCATTCCCGAACCGTACGTCCCTCCCAGTGGTTCAGCACCTCCAGGTGACGACGGGGCACGTATTGGGTATTATGGCCCACTTGAACCGCATCGTAGCCAATAATCAGGCAGGTATCCCTGTAGGGCCTACACAGGCGCAGGTATTGTTCGGCCATTTGTTGCAGGTGCACATTCCAGTAGACCAGATTCATATTGGCCAGTTTCTTATCAAAGGCCACCTTGTTGCGCAATCCGTTGTGAATATTCACCATTCTCGAGATGGATGCGGTTGTAATTGGTGTGGGCACAAAGCGTTTACAGCCTGGCGACAGTTTCATGGGGTTCTTAGCGCACAGAAAATTGTGGGCACCATCCAAGCATTGGGCTTCCTTGGGGCAAATTGTCTTTCTTCTGCCAAAATTATTGTAGTAGGGATCGTTGGGTAACTCTACATTCGGCATATCTGCAGTTGCTGATTGAAATATTAGTAGAGCTATAAAAATGTTCATTTTGAATACAAGTCTATCGAAGGTAAACTGGATGAAAAAAATTCTGTCGATAGGCAAAATATTTCAATAATCAACAAACAGGCCGAATTCGCTACAAGCCGAGCAAATTGTCTGTTGAATATCTTCGCTGTTTCTTATCGAATCTAGATGCAATTCACAGCATCGACGAAGAATTCTATAGACTACAAACATGCCAAGCCACAAATCTGTAGCTTCTAAATTATAGCTGTTGTGCTTTTGTGTGGATAGCCAGGGAACTTGAACGGCTTACTGCATAGAAGAACCTAATTATACCCTGTGCCCATTTGAAAAATGGGAAAAACAGGGTTAATAACTTTGTCAGAATGTATGTAACAGGCAGAAGGAGGCGTGGCAGACCCCACAAAGTATATATATTCTTGATCAGGGAGACGAGCCGAGTTGATTTAGCCCTGTCTGTCTGTCTGTCCGTCTGTCCGTCTGTCCGTCTGTCCGTCTGTCCGTTTGTATGAACGCGTCGATTTCGGAAACTACAAAAGCTAGAGTTGCCGTTTTGGTTGCTATCGGTAGGTGTATTCAATACGCAGATCAAGTTTATTTCAAATCGTTGATGCCACGCCCCCTTGACGCCCAAAAATCAATAAAACTGACATAACCTCGAATTTTTAACACAAAAAGTTAAATAACAAGCGTAATATTGAACATAGAAGGTTGTTATTCGGAACATAAGCTCTCTTGTATTATATTTAACTATCCTGAAAAGCGCATTAAAATCGGTTGAGAAACACAGGAGATATAAGCTTCACAATAGTTGAATTTAAAAGTTCAGAAACAAGCGTAATATTAATCATAGAATGTTGTTATTTGGTATAAACGCTCTTTTTTATTATATTTAACTAATCTGAAAAGCGCATTAAAATCGGTTAATAAACAAAGTAGATATAAGCTACGCAATTGCCAGCGCAGGTCAGCAGCGCAGCAGCAGCAGCAGCACCGCAGCGCAGCTGGCGCACGTAATAAGGGAAGAAGAAGTACTGCTGATACGCTTAGTGTGACAGTTTTATAAAATTGTATATAAAATAAAAGGCACAGGGTATTCTACAGTCGGGCCCGTCCGACTGATCTGTCCCGTCCGACTGATCTGCCCTGTCCAAATTTTTTTAAAATAGAGTTTCTAGTTCTAAGAGTTTGCGATCCAGATACTTCTGGATGTTAAATTTGCACTAACTGAACAGACTCCATTTTCAATATAGAGGGTCTACAAATGTATACAAACACTCAATAGAAATTATTATTCTTGTGCTCCAAGATATAAAGCGATTTTCTTGATATTCGAATGGTTTTGATATTTTTCAGGACTATTTCTCTTTGGAGTACAATAAACTATACTTTTATCGTAGTGAAAATCGAACAATGCTGGAAATATAAATGGTTTGTGCTTGTCTCTAGCCGGAGCGTAAAGTATTTTCCAGCAAATTCAATTTAATTCAATTCCCAGTCACAAAGGGGGCCAGTGCAATATGTTTATCAGTTTATTGATTTTCAGCATACAGAACAAACAGCAAACATGCTGCCCCCAACGAATTTCGATTGCAATATGCCACAAACACAAATATACACACATACATTTAGCAAATGTATCCACATGCCGCACGCTCCATTGCCCTGAACTGCCCCCCTTGCAGCTGCTGCCCTTGAAGACTTATGTCAAATGGCAGAAGATCAAATATCCTGTGGTTAAAATGCGATTCAGTGATAAATGCGACACACAGCCGTCAGTAGGGGAAAGGGAATGGGAGGGGGGGATAAACAAACAAACAAACAAAACACAGGCACTACGAAACCCACTTCCAAGACCCTTAAGACCAAGGTTGCCAATGGGGTCATTTGTGCCCGTCACGCGCCCCACGCATAATGCATGTCGGGTCATCAATATACAGACTCTGAGACTGACGGAGAGAGCGAGTGAGAGTGTGGACCATTACTACACTGCAAGAAAAAACCAAGAGTTTTCGCAACAAGAAACTTGGATGTGAAAAGCTAAATATTCTTCATCTTAGAACGAAATGCTGTGTTTGTGATCGTGCTGAAAAGTCTTGTTTTGTAGGACCGTTTAACATGAATTAAGATTTTATACAAACAATAAGTTAATGTTTAGCTCTTAACGCATTCTTGATTTTGCTGAGTGTAGTTTTCCCACACGGTATATATGTAGTTCTGTCCTTAGAAATCGAGGAAAACTTCTTGCACGTTTCTATGCCTCGACTGCCATTAGTTTCCCTCGGTTTGCAAAAAAGGAAGGGTACTTGCTTCATGACTCTGTTTGCGGTCGAAATTAAATTGCAATTTCAAACTTCCTTAGCCAGTTTCATTTTTATGGGATTTACGTTGCGTTGCCACGCTTTGTTGCAACTGTTCTCCATCTCTGTCTCTCACCGACTCCGTCTCTGGCTTTCTCTGTCTCTTCCTCTGACCCCAAACCCATCAACTGTGGCTACGTGCTGCAAAAGTTTGCCCAGCAGCGTTAAATGGATAAATGCAAAAGGAAATGGGTAAGGGATTGGCATTTAGATACGGATACTACTAGGTAGACTGAACCCATAGTGTTCTCAGTTACCGTTACGCTAAATGCATTTGATTTGCACTTGGAGAGCGTCATCAGCTCATTTCTCTGTCCGCCATCAGACAATAAAGTCCGGTCCTTCTGAAGCTCTTGGCATATGTAGAGTATAAACGAGAGACTATTAAAACAAGCATTTAATGAATCATTTTAATAATTTCAGATGCATTACTTAGTATTATATCTAGAAATATATATAAATTATTTTATATAAATCATAGAAATTAGCTCAGTGAAATTGTATTTATGTATATTATATTTTTAACAAAATTAATTAAATTTAAACATTTAGACATCATGCATTATAATTTATAATAAATTTCAATCTATTGAATTACGTTTATAAATCGATGTATTTTATTTAGACATTTTAAAGAATTTGTATTAATTTAATATACAGGATAATAGACTATTGTATAAAGGTAGAGACTACATAAATTTGCAATTGATGAATTATTTAAATAATTTGTGATGCATTTAAATATACTTAAAAAATTATATATGAAATAAGATGAAATTGTGTTCAAATTTCGTTTTTAAATAAATAAATAATATGTTCAAATTTTATAGAATTTTGCATTATTTTATATATTTAATATCAGATATATATTTATATCCTATTAATCCTATTAATAATTATTATTAGAATTATTATTTGTAGAAGAAAAACTATTGAAGAGCATTGAACATTCAACTCTTATTGTTTTGCACAATCTCTTTTAATTTTATTTTTGTTTTTTTCGCTTCTGATGTTTTGTAACTTAACTAAGGTTCATTCATTTAGCAATGTCAACAGTTGGCTGACCAGAGGCGCCTTTGTTCGCACTGAATGTGAGAATGGATGAATGAATGAATGAGTGAATGGAACGGCTGGGCATAAAGGGAATAATGGCAGAGAGCCATGGCCTGGAAGTGGAATGGCTCTTCTTGGCTGCTTCCACTTGAAGGCTGGCCTCTCACGTAGTAGCCGCAGTTAGTTTTGGGTCGTGTCAAGTGTCATTGTCACTGGCGCGGAAATCCAAAACCTGGTTACTTGACTAAACGTCAGACAAACGGACTGACGCACTGACTGACTGATGGACGCACTGACAGACATTGACTGACTGACTGAATGGGAGAATCAGTAGCAGGTCGGGCGAAATCTGGCAAAAGAAAGGACTTGACCGGTTCATTCCGGCAGCAAAATGTGGCAAGAAAAATGATATGACGCCAAGTCTTAACAGCATTCCGGACTGTGGCAAATGAATTTGATAAATGAAGCGAAAGTTTGTAGAGCGCTTCATGGTTGCATCAGCTTTTGCTTCATCTTCAGCTTCAGCTTCAGCTTCAGCTGACGCTGTTATCAGCCAGATAGATGGCATAGAAAATATAAGAAGATGCACTGAGAAAATGCACAAGTTTTCGTGCATTTAATTTAAATATATATCATTCAAAATACATATTTTAAAACTGGAAACGCAAATAATAATGATGAGTTTAAAAACAAATGAAACCAAACCAAACCTCAGAGAAAAAAGAATCATATATTTTTTTCAATGCCAAATTTTGAATCAGTTTAAATTTGTAACTATTAAATATTATATTTCAATTTAATTTAATTATTTAATTTAAATAATAACAAATTGAAATCAAAATTTATTTTTCAATTTTTATAAAATGCTTATTGGAAATGAAAATAGAAATTATTGAAACGAGAATATCTTTTAAGCCAAGTCGAGCATTACACAAATTTTAAAATATTCGTCAACTACGATTCAAAACACATATCTATATTCCACATGCCATATTCCATTTTCTTGATATTTTTCAGTGTTTTGCTTGCCAATAAATTCAAAATTAAATGGTATACCACGTAATGATATAAAAAATTAATTATGTAAATTGAAAAACGTAAATAATTTATGAAAAATTTAATAATAATTATTGTATTGAATGGTTTTAACTTTAAATGATTTTTCTAACTTGTACTTACTCATAACATTTGTCTGATTTGTCCGATAATAAATTGGATATGCAAGTGAATCTAATTTGTTGCTCGGAGTGTAGCGCTAAGAGTGCAGCGTTCATTAAACAACTTCTGTATGAAGTAGAACAAAGAGAAACTGCAAACTGAAGACCTCAGCCGTCCTCAATTGCTGTTTGACTTTGACTCACGAGAAGCAGCTGAAGAAGTGGCTCAGGCTGGGCTCTTGGCACCCTGCAAACACTGCAATTAATTTCACTTTCAATTTAGCGGCAGTCGCTTTTAATTTTCCAGAGTGTTTGTGTATTGTTTGAGCTGTAGGCGGCTGCATTTAACATCAAATGTGCTGTGAAAATGTGTGAAAAGCTCGGCCGCGACCGGCATGGAAATTATTTTTAATTGCTACAATTTAGATAATCAAATGAGTTTTGATGTGAAGTAAATTAACCAAACGCCACGCCCACACACATTGGCGCTGTGGTGTTAACAAACGTTAAGAGCGTGCAATTAACACTTGAACGAGAAATTAAATTACACCACAAATTTATTTTAAGCCCCCTCAAAATTTATATGATTTTGTAATATTTGTTTGAATTTAATATTTATTGAATTAAAAAACACTTCAATTTTTTTTTTATTTCGTGTTAATGCTGTTGGCCGCAAGCTTTAATTTATTAAATTGCCGGATAGTTTCGACTTTTTTTTCGACTCATAATCAATTAAACCTTCCTCAATTATTAATTTGATGTGCCTCCGAAATCTTTCGTGCCATCAAATTGCCATCAACAACTTCCGTTCAAGCTTCTGGCGCTACAATCATTTTATTTCTATACATTTTATACCCTGTACCCATTATAAGAAGCATGCTGAATTGAATATTGCACGTCATTTTAATCTCTTTTGAAATTTATTTAAATTTTCTCTACTGCCAAGCAGGCTTTGATTCTCGAAATGACGATGTTTCAACAACTTTTCACAGTTAAGGCATTCGCTAAAGAGCAGTCAACGTTTGTAGTACAGTTTACAAAAATTTCAAAATTATTTTCAATTTGTGAGAAAGTTTATTTAAAATTTTACTACAATTTTATTTATTTTGCAATTTATAATTTAATTTATTTATATTAATAATTTTACGTGATATTTAAAAATGCCGTGTGTAACACTAATATCTAAGAAATCAATTCCGATACCAAAACAATTTTGGGCAGCTCTGTTTCATAATATCAAAGTGATGATTTACCCGCAAAGCGGCCTGTCTAAAGAAGTCGTTCTGTGTTTGGAACCTTCCTGGATCCGTTTTTTCTTCAAAGTTGTTATTCTTTTGCTTTGTGTTCGCCTTATTTGCGGTTGTGTTCAGTTATTGAGACGATGGAGGCGAAAACGAGCAAGTGCAGCTAGATCTCCAGGAAGCCGAACTGGAACCGCAACGGGAACCAGGACTAGAACCAGAACTATGTTCAGAGCTATAACCAGAAACAGAACCAGAACCAGAAACGGTACCGCAGCCATTGATTAAAGTGCATTCAATTTATTGGCGAAGAAAGTTGATAAACAAATTAAATTCACGCGCAAAAAGAATATGGTCATGGATGGTAATGTAAGCGTGTCATTTAACATAATTGTTATTTATATATTTGCTTAATTTCAGCGGTTCTGGTTCAACTTTTGTTTTCACTTCTCTATACCTGAAATTTGATGATATTAGTCGCATCGGTTTTTCAATTACTGCAGCCCTAACCACATTCGGTGTGCAACTTTGGCGGCTTAAAAGCACTTAAATAAATAAAAAAAAAATAGAATATTAAAGCTGTGAGTTCTAAGCCATGCTAGAGATGAGCATGTGACACGCGGGCCATTTTTTGTTTATCAAGGAAATGTTAAATAAATTCAAAATTTTGTTAATGTTAATCGAGCTAATTGTGTGCTTGTATATCTTCACTGTTTCGATCTAGGCTATAGGCTACATATATACCATATTTAGTTTGGTTCTTTTTGCATTTTTATGAACAATTTAGCTTTTTTTTTTAACAATTTAAGGTCTGCAATGTTTACGATTATAAATATTAAATTTCTACTGAATTTTTATTTAATATGTATTTTATTTTTATATCGTATCACGTGCTCAGCTCTGTGATGTGTGTTGTTTATAGCCAAAAAGTATTTGAAATATGCGGCAGAACTTTTGGCTAATGCTCAAAGCTCGTTCTGCTCGAATAATGAGCAACTTTTGCACATTGCACGCAAGCGGGGAGGATGGCAGGTGGGAAGAGTTTAATGCGAAACAAAACAGCAAGAAAGAGAAAAAAAGAAAGAGACAGAAGAAGAGAGGGAGAGGGAGAGAGAAAGAGACGGTCACTACTTGCAAAGTAATAAACGCTTAAGTAGTCGCCATTGTTTGGCTCGCTAAATATTGGACTTGGAAATGACTTGGGAAGCGAAGTGGCTGGGGATGGACTTTTGGGGGATTTGGTGGCTGGCACAATGCCAGCTCTAATGGCACCAACTTATTAATAATTAAACTAGTTTTATTTGCAATACACATGCAGAACCCTTCAGTTGGCCTTGCATCTTGTATCCTGACATTATTTGCAATGAATATTTGAACTCAACGTTGCCATTGTTACTGGCATCGCTCTGGCTGATTTCATAGTTTGTTTTCCCGTTTTTACTTTGGCTTTCGTTTGCTGGTTTGTTACTCAACTACAAGCCACGTTCATGGTTCAAAATACAATTGGCCAATTGACTGCTTTTTTTAACTTTGACATTTTTGTTGCTTGAACTCTTGGCATTTACCATTTACCCCATGCCAGAGTTCTGCTGTGGCCTGGACGTGTCCTTGGCATTTGAATTTTGGAGTGTTTTTAATGCACTTTCTATGTACAGAGGGGAATAGGTTTTGATTGAAATTGAATGATACAGGTATATCTAAAATATTAATAGTGAATAGCATTACGAATAAATCTATTAAATTTATATGTAATAACATATATATTATTATTTCCCTAATAGACTGTTATTATTATAAATAAATACATTAATAAAAGCTTGTATATAAACATAACCATTTTATTGCATTTATTTTAAAATTAAATTTATTATATTTTAGGCAAACATAGAACTATTTATAAAGATTCCTAAGGATATTTTAAAGTATTTTCATATTTTTTTGATATATTTTTTAAGTTATTCATTGTTTGAAATTTATTTTAGCTGTGAGCACAAATTTACTTTCATTATGTGCACATTTCAGTTATTTATTAAACCCACTATATTTTCTGCATTTAATGTAATAAGTTAAGCAGTTTTTTGCAGGCTTTCACCATAATGATTTTGGAATTTACCATTTGTTTTTTTAATAATAATAAATTTTCGCAATAACAATGGCATGAATGGCAATTGGTGTGCCATCTGCTGCCCGATGCATTCAATTTATAATCAATTTGCAGTTAAAATGCCTATCTCCCGGCGTCTGCTGCGATGGAGTGCCAACAACAATAACGGCACATTATTTTGTTTATGACCCATGCAAATTTATTAAACACAAATGCAAATTGCGAATTTTTTTGCCTCGTTTTTTGCCCGTTAATTGCGAAACGCCGCCGAACAGAACAAGGCAAACTTGTATGCGGAAAATTCGTTGCGCCAAAACGAAATGCAGACACATAAATTTTCCACAGACAAGCGGCGTCTGACATTGAAAACAGTTCCAAAAAGTTGGAGAGTGCCTGCGGCATGCGATTTGCCTTTGAGTTTGGATTGGATTTGGGTTGGGGTTGGGACCTATAGAAGCGCATAAAGTTGAACCCGATGTAACATACGCTCATGTGAATGACCTATGCAGATGTGTTCGAGTGTCGCAAGTCTAGGACTCTTGGTTTAATTAGCTGCAGGCATTTGTTAAAGCACGTTTATTTAGATACTGTACTTTAAATAGGATAAAAGGGTCCATTAAGTTACATAAGATCGAATAAAACAGCAAAGATATGCAACAGACAATTTTCACTTCTTAGCTGAGTGGGAAAGTGATTTGTTTCTGTGAAAGATTTGGGCCTGCATGAGTTGCACCAGCGAGAGTTCGGCCAACGCACTTGCCACTTAAGTACCCACCACACGTCTTAACCACATGACTGCAGACCCTGCACTTTGATCAGCAGCACTGCAGCAGTAATATTTATAGTACCTGTCGCTGTCTCTTGATTAGCTCAATTCAAAGAGAAAGCGTCACAGAAATCCACTTACCAATCCGCTCCTTTGGTAAGCGAACAAGTCGCCCGCTGCTTTATGCATACGCTCATAGGCAGCGCTTGGCCGCTCTCCTTTTGCTGGCTCTCTAAGCAAGCGTATTGCGCCCGACTGATCTGCACGGTCCTTGCTTGCTTTTTATATATTTTTTTTTAGACTAAATGATTGTCAATTTGTGCGCAGCGTCATCAAGAACTCATTTCCGACCGCCGCAAATTCGTGGCCATTAAATTATTAAATGGAGCGCAAAGTGCCAAGAAACATTGCGGTCTTGGACTTGGCACCCTTTTGCGCAAAAGAAGTTTTGCATTTGCTACTTCCCTGTCCAATTAAAACCAGTTCCCACCAAAAGGCCACAACTGTTTTCAGTTTCCGCTTCCTTTTCCCACAGCTGTAATTATGTGCGAGCGTGTGTTGATGTTGATTAACCCTGCCAGGATTACTCAGAGTCCAAATTAACAAGTCCAAGCCCCAGTTACCAGTTCACAGCTCTCATTGCTGCATGTGGGTGGCCCTTGGTGCTTGTATATTGAGCAGCTGAGCTTTTAGCCACTTTTTTGCCTAGCTCGTACATTCTAATTGAGTTTCGGTGAGCTCATGACAGACACATGAAAGATAAGCTGAACAACACAGAAGCACAAAGAGAACTAGAGAGGGAAATAGAAAGGGAAAGGGAAAGGGAGAAAAGAGGAAAGAAGAGTCGGAGATTGTGGCTGCACTTGTCGCTCAGTTTGATGCATGGCGTTTTAATGGAAAGCCAACAGCAAAATGAAGATTAAGCTGCTCTATGCCTTGTAGTTAAACAGAAATCCTTGTAGCTCCAAGTACTGAAAAACAGAAAACTGCTGAGCAGCAGAACATGCTCTTAAAAGCGCATCGCAATTTGGCACAAGCCCAGCAAAAACAAGTCAAACTTTGATTGACATTGGCATATTTTCCAGTGCTGCTATAAATAAAATCTCCCCGCACTTATGTTAAATATTTGCAGCATTTTCCCAACTGCCTAATGAAATTATATCAGTGCAGGGCAAAACATGGCTAATTCAATAAGCAAGCAATGCATTAAACAGTTTATGTGACTGTAACTACACAGAGCAAAATATTATCAGGTATTTTGTGAAATTCAAATCCAATTTTCAACGAGGTGAAATAATAAATAATAAATAAAAAAGAATAATAAATAATAATTAATATTTATTCAATATGGATTTGAAATGATTTTTATGGTAAATATAAAAACTATTAAGAACTAAATATTTAGAGTTGACCAAGAATTATGGATTTAAGAACAATGGGTGATTTTTGAATCATTAGATGAAGAATGCTATATTTGTGGAACTTTGAATGTGCATAACTTTGATTAGCCTCAAGAGATTTTAAAGCGTTGTGTGTTTTTCTCAATCATTTAATTTCGAAATTAAATAAAAGCTTTACTTTTTTGGGCAAACAATTTGTTTATTTGTTTTATTTTATAAATAAGAATACAATTTCTAACGATTTGACATATATGTATGTATAGGCATATAAAACCAACATGGGAGTATTTGGTGCAAAAATGTAGATTTTAGGGCCAATATTAAAATCATACAATTTACAATTTTTAAAATTTCAAACTCTATAGCAAATTAAATTTGCAAAAATTCAAGAAACTTTTAATTGCCAGATTTTGATTTAAAACTATTTAATTTAATCAATAAACCTCAAACTATGAGCCATTTTTAGTCAATAAATGTATATTTTAGGGTCAAAAGTAGGGTTTGTTTAGCGATTTTATTTGAAGGGTTTTTGTTTAACTCTCAGTGTAGTTAAAGTCTAGTTACATTTGTGCTGCTGGTGAGCAAAGTTTGCTGGAACAGATAGCAGCAGTCAAGCTGCTGCACAAATGAAAATCAATTTCTGCAAGTTTAGTGAATTTGCCAAGAATGGCATAGGATACGGATTTTGACTGGCAATCCTTGGGTGTGTTTGCCATAGTAAACGTATCGCAAAAAAGTTTATCGCCGGACTAAAATCTATTAAGAAAGTTTTGCCACAACGCAGCAGTTTTACTTGGGTGTTGGTTGTTGTTTCTTCATGTCGAAGATGCTGCACACAAAAAGTTGCAGTTGCCTTTCGATTTTTGTTGGCATTATGAGTTCTCTCAGCTCTGTGAGTTCTGTGAGTTCTGCCTGGCAAGTTGCCTATAGATAAGTGCTGGCGATAGAGCATTGAATGTAGGCAGTTATGCCCTGGCATCAAAATATAACTTAAAACTAGAGCGAGCGAAGCAGATCAGGCGGAGGCTTTCGACTGTAGAATACCCTGTACTATACAAAATAATTTAAAAATGTTTTAAAAATAATTTTTAATTATTACACGCATCGGACTTGCAATGCATCTTCTTACTTTTTGCTTGCACCATGCTTTAATAGCCTTGTTGCCAGGGGGCGAGAGGAGAAAATCTGCAATATTGTTTCTTCAATAACTTCTGTGTTTATCAACCGATTTCACTACGCTTTTCAGATCAGGTAGATATAATGGTTGACAATAAATATTCTACAATTGTATGCACCTAAAGTTTTTCACACTGATGTTACCCGTTTTCAAGGAATACAGGGTATAAATACACCAAAAAAACACAAGCATCATAATAGAAAAGTTGTGCTTGCCTTACCTTCTGCTTAATTCCCAGGGGAGCAGGGAGTAGGGAGCAGAACTTTTGAGTTTACAGTTGGCATTTGTTTAACATTGCGAGTTGCCATCATTTGTGTAGCAGCTTCAATTTTCACACTGCAGGGAAAATGTAAGAGAAAAGCGTTTTGAGTCTAACCGCGAGGCATTCACCAATTGAGTTTTAATTAAGAAAGTTATGATGGCAGCAGAATTTGCAGTTGTAATTTAATTTCAAATATGACTACAAAGCCAGCATCTAACAACAACTGACAGTCCCAACTGACTGACTGACTGACTGACTGACTTATTGATTAACTGACTGTTTGACTGTTTGACAAACTGAGTGCCTGACACTCGAGCTTGCACTTTGTGGCAAGTATGATGTTCAGTTTGCACCAAAACCCTGCCATCAATGCCAGACATATCAATTGTCATTATTTGTTAGCATCAACATCAACTTCAAGAAAATACCAAAATAAATACTCGAGCTGAGCATGGCTCCTCATTGTCTGTGCAAATTTTCCAACAATTTCTATACTATACGCTTGCTGGGGTTAGTTCAGATTTGCTGGGATATGCCCTAGAGATTTGTGCCTTAAGTCGAACCCAAGTTAAATTGTAATTCAAAGATAAGGTAAGCTGAAACTTATTAATCTAAGGCTTAATATTTTGGACAAAATATATATGGTATTTTATTTATTAACAAATATAATAGCAACTTGTTTTTTACTAAATTTTTTTTAAATAAAAAATTTATTTTTTTGATTTATATTTTGTTTCATTACAGACATCTTCAAGCATGATGGACGTATTTTATCTATGATGGACGTATTTCTATGATAAGTAAGTATATGTTTGAGTTAATTACATTTACAATAGAATATTTTACCTGACGAACTTGTGTAGTTAAATCTAATCTAATTTCTTTCTTAATTTCATCAGAATATCTTCAACCAGTTCAACTATTCCAAATCCAAAGTGATTCGGCATTTCATATTTCATTCACATATGAAGCGAATATTTAAATAATTTATAGCCCTGGTCATTCAACTGCTAAAAGCGTATTGGATATTCGACTTCATTTTGCTTAATTTCTATTTCAATGTATTGAACTTGAAACAGCTTTAAGAATGGCTTTGAGTGCGCCAACAGCGTGAAAAGAGGCGGCAAAAAAGGAAGAAAAGAATTGCCATTGCATTTGCTTTTATTAGGTTTTCCTTGAAGTTTTGCCATTGTCTTTTATTGTGTTGCGGAAGTGCTGGCATAAACTTTTGACAATCACATAATAAAGCCAGCTAGCTTGCAGATTGATTTTAAAGAAAAAATGTTAAAAATTTATAAATAAGGCAAATTATTTAATAATTTGGCAAGTAAAGTGCTAATAATAATTCGATTTGTGGGTTTTTTATAACTACCATTGGGCTGGCTAATAAAAGTCTTGAATGGGAACTTTAAAAGGCACTTCACATGAGCATAAATAAATAAACAAGTTGGCATTAACAAACTGCAACACTTGGGCAGCCAAAATGAGGCCGAACCCAAAGCTGGCCATGTCAACGCTATATAATTTTGAAGTGTGGCAGCAGCAGAAGCAGCGGGAGTTGAATAGTCCGACATGTACGTGACATGACTCAAGTGTGAAACCACAGGGAGACTGTGAGAGATACAGTGGGACAGTGAGGGGAGAGACGGGACAGGAGGATAGACAGTGAGCATCCTGTGTGAGTGTGGATATCAGCAGGAAGGACACAACCAGGCCACGCATTGTGGCCGTCTGTGTGTTTGTTTGTTGGCCCAACTCTCGAGCTGGAGCTGGAAATTGAGGATGCTGTATTACTGCCGCCCAAGTGTCAGCGTGGAGCATGTCCTTAGCAATGAGATACATGCGGCAGTCTCAGGTCAAAACCAGCTCAGAGCTGCCAGCAGCATGTGTCTGGCCAGTTCCCAGTTCTCAGTTCCCAGTTCTCAGTTCCCAGTTCCCTGTTACCTCTTCACAGTGGTCGCACCCATATAACTAATATCGAAAAAGCCAAATCTAAATTCTTTAGCTTTAATAATGTATATCTTATTATAAATAAATTGCAGTTTTAAATCGAACATTTTTTTAATGTGACCAATCGCTCTTCGCATAAAAAACTACTAAAAGATTCCAGATATTATTTTGCTTTTTAAAAAAATCACAGCAGCCACATTTTTGAGGCTATAGATTTGTGATATGGCCAATAAATAGTTTATATAATTCTCCATAGAAGCTATAAATTGCATTTCGATAGGACAATAAACTGCTAAGATATGCAACAGAAAATTCTGTCGCTTAAGTTATATGGTAATTGATTAATTCATTTAGCAAAATTTGTCCCGATTGTTACTTCAGTCGAATATAGTCGGCTGATGTTATTTTTTTTAACAATATTTTTATAGAACTAATTTTTTCATAAACTTTCTAACAAGTTCAACCACTGTGCTCTTGTTGTTTATTTGCGTCGGTTTGTGCATGAAATGAAGATAAATGTTTTAATGTAAAGTTGAAACAACTGCATGACGTGCTGGCATATATGTACGTCTATGAAAGTTTTCTAATAGCATTAAGATATTGCATTAGTGTTGGTAGATGTTTTATGCATAACAAAAGCTGGCTGAATAATAAGATTCTGGCCAGCTGGTGTTGCCCGACTTAATGCCAAATTAATAGTAGTTGAAATGTGAAAATCATTATCATCAGCTTATTTGGGTGCTAAATATGCATTTAAGAGCTGTTTAATGGCTTTATTGTATTTCATTTTAATTTGTGTAACTTAGTCCATAATTAGCCAACAACTAAAGCATTTACTTGAGAATATTGCTAGTTAAATTTCCATTTCAAAGCCTTCTTCTTAGAGTTGTTTCTGATTATATTTCGCTGAGCATTTTTATCAATTCCATAAAGTGTCCAAGTTCAAAGTTTTTATGGCTCTGAGTCCACAAATTGATTGCAAATTTCAATTTGAAATGGCAAAAAGATTTGCCCTTGGCATCAAAGTTTAAAGAAATCGTTTTGATTTTCAAAATATTTGCCGCTTCTATCTAAATTGCTAAGCCAAATATTTGCATATTTGGAAGGGCAATATTAAAGTTTTATGATTTTTCCAGGCTTTTGCAAGTGTGCTTTATTGTCTTGTTATGTTTTTTTATTGTTCTTGTTTCTGCAATATTTTGGCATTAAATTTTCAGCAGCTTGGACTAGTCAGGGGCACATATTCAAATATATATATTTATATCTATAAATGTAGATATGTTTTCCACATTTTGTATGCATTGCGCGTTCTGCTATTTTTATTAGAAGCTGCAGCCAAGCACAAACCACAGCAAGAACAAAATAACAAGAATGTTTATTTACATTGGCGCGAATGGAATTTCTCTTAGTTGAGCTTCATCTTTTGTTGGCTAACAAAATTGTTTTTCTCGGTTTTTTTTTTATATTTTCTCGTTGTGTTTTGAGTTGTTTTTGTGTGCATTTCACGCCACTTGTTTGCTGGAAATTATTTCAGCGCAATTTGACTCATTAAAATTCCATAAACGGCGCAAAGGCAGTTAACATTTAATTGCTTTTTTAGCACCAACATTCTCCACTCATCGATAAGAATTGATTGCGTTTCTCCCATCTCCTCTGCTTTTCTCTCTTTCTCTTTCTCGTTCTCAACCTCTGCTGTCTGCTTTCATAATTAAAAATTGTGTCAGGCCTGTCTGTTTATTTGATATCCTGCTGATCCCCTATGGACCGAGATCTTCTTCAGCTCTCATTTTCTGGATTTCTCTCAAGTTCTTTGCACGTCATTTGCTTGCACAACATTTGCGCACACATTGCACGCACATGTTTTGTTTACAGTGTGCACCGTTTTCGTGCAGTGTAGAATTATTTTAAAACAATGTGCTCTGGCATATGGGCGTCTGCCCTCATAAAAGGTTCAAATTCGTTGGATTTAATAAAATAGTTGACCTTTCGACTAGCCTCCGAGTGCGCTCCCTCTGACTCTCCTTGCTTCTTTCTCTGCGGCTCTTGCACTATGGGAAAAAATAACAAATTTTGTGGCATTAAATAATTAATCAAGAACAAAACAGAAAATTCACAAAAAAAAGTTAATTTTAATAGGTAAATAATAATATTTGGAGACAAGTGCGCTTGAATTAAGTATTTCAATATTCTAGACTTGCTCCGTTCGCTATTGAAATTGGTTAAAACGCTATAACTTTCATAGTTAATAGTACAGAAATTTATAACTTTGCCTATAAATAACTTAATATTATATTAATATATGTTAGCAGTTACAAAAAAATTGGTTAATAAACATCAAAATTATTATAAAAACAATTTTTAGTTCATAAAAAATTTGTAGAAGAAGCGGCATATGAATGCCCTATCTTTAAATTTATTATGAACCCAAAAAAGTATTATTTTTCTAGGAAATAACCAAGTATATTCTCAATAGATATTCTCCTCAGAAAAAATTAAATTTACAATTTATTTAAAAATTTATTAATGACAGAAAATCAAGTATTTCCCCATAGTATCGCTAACATCCACGCACGCGCACACGCGCACATTATTTTTTATTATTTTGACTTTATCTCGCATGCTTATCCATCACTTAATGCGCTCCCTCTCTCCTCTCTCTCTCTCTCTATCTCCTCTCTTTACTATCCCTCCTTTCTCCATCTCTTTCTCGATGCTCCTGCCTAACTGCACTATGTGGGAACACGCTCTGGTCGTCCGATTATGATGACATTATTGGCTGAGCCCCGAGCAACGCACCAGCATCATTTGCGGTTGGGATTGTGGCCTGAGTTTTGGATTGCCCCTGCCTCCGTTTGTGCCTCAAGCTCTGTCTCTCTGTCTCTCTCTTTGCCCCTCTCTGTGTCTCTGTGTCTCTGCCTCTGGTTTTGACTTTGGCTTGTGATGAGTCCGCCCTTGATCGCATAATTACAGCGGGGTCTTCACATGTCGTGGTTTTAGTCGGAGGTATCGCATTTGACTTTCGCTTCCTCATTTCCCCTGCTCTCTGCCTCTTACACAACATCTGCTGCAGTAGCCAGGGTATTTGTTTTGTCTTCTGCCACATTTGTTGCTGCTGAGTGTTTGCGTTTCGAGTTACCCTTTGAATTTTAAAAGCTACTTGGCCAAGCTAAACAAATTGAGTGTTTGTGTTTTATTTATTATTTTAATTGTTATTACAAGTCGATCTTCTGTTAGTCCATCTGTCTGTGAATGTACGTAAATAATTTTTATTTTAAATGCCGCATGCCACGCCCCCTTTACGGCTTACTTATTCATAAATTTCATAAGTTCATAAGTTTTTATTCAGCATATTTACTTTGTACTAGTATATTAATTGATCCCGTCAATCGCTTTAAGATCGTTTAAATTGTAAATTATCATAAATTTTAAATTATATATTATTTGCTCCTGCTGTTGTGGTTTTTATTTTATTTACATACAGGGTATTTGTTAGTTCACTCTTCTCTGCATTCGCTGCGGCCTTTGTTTCAGCACTTAATTTTTTTATTGCATTTCGCTGTCACAATAAGTCGAGCTCAACATTCTCATTTAATGCGCTTCATTTGCCGCTCTGCTGTGACAGTTTCATTTGTCGTCAGTTCATTTGTCATTGAATTTGTTATACGATCTGCCTGTGCCATATTACGATATAGGGATATAATGATATCGCACATTCGATCTATCCATCGACATATTGTCACTAAATTATGTGCTCACATATTGGCACCTTCTGTTACCTCAACAACTTCAAGGCGTGGGATCAATGGAATCGATTGGGAGTAATTAATAAAAGTTACCCTTAAATAAGGGTTGATAGAGGATTCATGGAAACAATCCATTAGTTAGGAGCACAACTTCAAGTTTTTAATTATTTTGAAATTAGTTTTCAAGCTAATAAATAAGGATTGCAGTATATATTTAACAACATTTTTATAACTTTTTTTTATTAGCTTTCAACCTGAATGTTGTTTATTACCAATATACATATAAACTTTATTTAAATAAAATTGCACAAGTATTTGTTATTGATTTTTATTTAATTATTCCCTAAAATATAATAATTATTGCGTAAATATTAAGCTTTATTGTTTGCATTTCTACAATTTATAATATTAATTATTGTTGATATTTATGTAATTTTAAATTTGATATAATTAATAGATTACGTTTTATTGACATAAAATTACTCACAATTTTGGGCAAATATGGACTATTTATTACCAATGTGCCTTGGCCACGTTAATTGCTTTGGTTTGGATATTTGTGCACATAATGCGCTTATTTATGTGCAAATATTTAATTAAACTGCAGACAAAAGTCTGCCTGGCAGTGAGGCATTTATTCGCAAACGCATTTCGGCTAATTGCAGTGGGAAATTGTTAGTGGGAGCGAGAGAGATTTGATGGGCTAAATACGCTCTTACCTTATACCTTATAGCTTATAGCTTTTGGCTGTCTAGCTGTCGCTTGGCACTAACTTTTGCCAGCTCAGCTGTCAACAGCATCATTAAGACCCCACATTTAGTTGCCATGCGTTTTAATGCGCGCGCTTTGGGTTAATTAATTGCGTTTCTTTTGAAAATGTGAAATTAAAACAGCCTTAACCCCATCGCTCTCGCGCTGCCCGCCATTGCCAAAAACTTACGCATAGCTGGCGCTTAATTACGGACATTTGTGGAGTAATGGCGCCCCTCTGCCCCTCTCTTTCTCTCCTCCTCTCCCTGTCTTGCTCTCTCTCTGAGTTCCATTGCCAAAGTGTTCCGCTCTCGCTCCTGGCATGCCGCAAAGCCAAAGTTCCGCTCAGAATACCGTTTGCTGGCGTCGCGTGCGGTGCTCGGCGTTTCGTCTGATTGGAATTCGCGTAACGGTAACTTTTGTGTGTGTGTGTGTGTGTATATATGTAAACAACGCAGACTCCAGCATGGCAGTGTGTGTGCGTGTGTTCCCACTTGGCGTGTTCCCATTTCGCTGCTTGCACTTTTTCGCCCATTTTTGTTGCCGTGTCCTTTCTTGAGTTAACTTTGCAACTACATATATATATATATATAAATATATAAACAGTTATAGCTGTGCATGTGTGTGTGTGTGTGTTTACTTCATCATATGGCGCGCATTTCGCCTGCCTGCCTGCCTTCCTGCTCCCCCAACTGCCGCACTTCCGGTTGCCATTGCGTTGATTTCATGCTAAATTTACCAACTTTATATGAGCGTTTATTGTGTGCATAACTGTCGCTCCTGTTTCTCCCTCTCTCTCTCTCTCTCTCTCTTTCACTGTTAAATAACTGCACTCCCACACACACACAGCATAACTGTAACTGTGTAGAATATTGTGGCGAATTATAATTTTTAACTGCGCTACGTTTCTTTCTCCTCTCTGTGCACGGCGCAGTCAAATGCAAATTTCATTTTATGTTTTTGCATTCATGCAAATCACAATTTACGAGCTTCACTTGGACTGCGCTTTTGCGTGACGTCGTCGTCGTCGTCGTCGTCGTCTGCGACTTTTGCCAACTCAGCTGAACTGTGGAGGGAGTGAAGAGGGTGTGGTAGGGTCACGTGGGTGCCGAGACCGCTTGTAGTTCAGTTAGAAACAATTCCTGAATGAGGAACATATGACAATTATAAATTAGTCAAGCCAAGCATGAAAATAATTGATTGAATTCATTGAATGCAAATAATTTTTTGATTTACAAGACAGTTGACAGCGTGTGCTATAGACTTTATAAAGAAGATATAAACATATTCGGAGGTGCTACTTAGTAAATTGTACAATAGATACAAGAGAAAGTCATAAATAATTAGCTAAAATAGTCTCATATCTTATATTGTTGAGAAAGAATAACCATCTATGAAATTATTATAGATAAAATTGTCATCATCGTGTATTTGAACATAGAAGGTTGCTATTTAGAATATTTACTCTTCAAGATCATATCTATTTATCCTGTAAAGCGTGTTTAAATCGGTTAATAAACACAGAAGATATTAGAGAAACAGCATTTGACACGCTTTCTTTTTGAATTCTATCTGGTTTATTCTCCTTAACTATCATTTGAATTTCTCTCTTGCTTTTGAATACATTCCATAAATATAATATTTTAAATATCTTAGCTTATTTATAAAGGCAATGTTTAGTTAGTTTTTACAACTTCTAACATATTCAACTTAATAATCCAGCTCAAGCGAAAACTTGACCTTTGAAGTTCGGTTGCAAACATATTGCCAAATAAAATGTTTGAATTGAATAATAACTGAAACGAAACTCAAGCGGAAACTCATGAAAATACAGGATATTACACAAATACTGCTAAGCCGAGCACCTAAGCGGCTAAGCAACAACACCAACTGAAGCTGAAGCTGAGGTTGAGGTTGAGGATGAGGTTGAGGATGGGTCTGAGTCTGAGTCTGAGGCTAGCGTAGGAAGTCAGGAAGTTTCATCTGCGGTTGGCACGAGACCCAACTGTGAATAACAGCAGGATGCGAGGGCTCTAAGCATGTTAAAAGTCTGCCAAAACAGATGATGTCTCGCTCTGTCTCGCTCGCACTCTGCGTTGGTCTCTCCCTCACAAACAGTACCTTTGTTCTCTCTCTCTCTCTGCTCTCGCTCACGCTCTGAGAGAGAGCGCATTCCAATTGCAGCGCTCTCGCTGCACAGTTCTCTTTTGGTGGTGGGAAATTTGTGCGGCCTGAGCACATTTTCAGCATGATTTTCATCGGCTCTGAGGACTTTTCCAGACCTCTGCTCGCTCATTGTGTCGATTGAGTTGCTCGTGGCAGGACAACGGTAACGGATACTCCACTCTATACCAAGTAAAACACTCGTGTGTGTGTGTGCGTGCGCGTGTGTGTGTGTGAGTGTGTGTACGGCGCGCACCGACTGAATGCAAAGGATATATAGACACACACCGCCCGATTCCGCGCGCCCTCCCACTTTCCACATAGGCGCTAAGGAAAACCTATGCGTGTGTCTCTGTGTGTGTGCGTGCGCGTCGCGTGCTTGTGTATTCAAATAAAATAAAAATATATATGCAAAATGGGCACAGTGAAAAATTGTTAAACAAAATACCCAAAAAAATAAAAATTTATAATTCAAATCATACAAAAAGTTGCCGAAGGCTGCGCAGAAAATTTCTGTAAATTGCATAAAAAGCCGCCAGCAAAAATCAAATCAAATTAATACAGCAACAAATCTCTCTCTATATATAGTGAAAATTTATAGTAATTAGTGTCGTATACTAGTGAAAATTGTGTGCAAACTAAGCAACAAAGCAAAAGGCGAAAAGGCAAAGCAGCAAAAGTGTTTCCCCCAGACACAAACTCCGCATGAAAATCAATAATTGGGATTAGTAGCTGTTGTTGGAGTTGCGGCAAGCGAACAAATCAGTTTCAAAACAAAGTAAGCAGCCAAATAAATTGCTTTTAATTTATAAGTTAAGAAATAATTAAACAAATGCCCAAAAGGCGCAGTTCAAGTGATACAAAATATGCGCTGAAATTAAGCTTTTTATGCGCTCAAGCGGCAGTCAAAAGTGCCTAAATAATGCCAAAAAATACGGCAAATTTGTGTTTTATTTATGCGGAATTTCTGTAAATTTAGTCGCATATTTTTCTACAAATTTTATTCATATTTTTGCGCATACCTGTGGAAAGTGTTTGCAACTTTATATTGCCATTTATGCGTTTTTAGTGTGTGTTGCCGTATTTGAGGTTAACACACCTTAGACATGTACATACACGTCCCGCACTCACACACACACACACACACACACACACACACTGATACATATGTATATGCTGAGCATGGGGCGGCTCTCTGCTGCTCCTGTGCGTATGCAGCACTTTTTTGTGCTCCCCAACATGGCCGGAAAAATCGATCGATGCTACCCCCCACCCTCTGCCTGCTCCACTCTGCCGCCCCCTCCCACCACTCTCTCCCCTCTCTACCCTCTCTGGCCACTCGCTGGCGATTGCCGCTTATCAGCAGCTAAAATACTCCTTCGTAGTATTCGTACTATGCACAGGAATTGGCAGCGCTGTCTGCTAAATTTCTACGACTACTACGAGTGTGTGTGTGAGATGTATATGTGTGTGTGTCTATGTCTGTATGTGTGAGCTTGTGCTCTTGGTGGTTTGCTTTTTGCGCAGTTGGCGCTGAGCGCGCTTTGCAGATTCCATGCCCTGCGCTCTCTGCACTTTGCTCTCAGCTAAAGTTATTCTGCCATTTTTGCTCTCTCTCTCTCACTCTCTCTCTCTCTCTCTCTCTCTTTCTTTGTCTGCCATGTGCTGCACTTGTGCTTGGCATTTTGCTTTTGCTTAGTCTTTCTTGCCGGTTTTGTGTTGTTTGCTTTGCTGTTTGTTTTATGCTTGTTTCTTTTTTTTTGTGTTTAGGGGTATGAGCAAGTTTTCGCACACTACGGGTACTCAGTTGATTCAGCATGAGACTAAATGAATATTCATACTAAATTCACAATTTTTAATGTAAATCAATAGATAATAAATTGAAAATAAATAAATGGCAAATTATATATTATTACCAAGTTTATATAATGGCTCTGCAAATTGTTTGTCAAATTTATTTTGTAGGAATTTATTTTATTGAAAATACACAACAAACTAATAACTATAATTCGACAGTCAATAATAACGGCCACAACAACAACTACTCCGTAATCTAGCAATTTGCCAGCAATAATGTAATCAGTAAATTGCGTCTACACTTTGGGCCCGAATAAAAAAAAGAAAATAATAATAATAATAAGCGAAGGCAGCGCAAGAAAAGCAACGACAAAGCCTCAAAGCGGTTCGAAGATGCTTTAGCGAAATGAGAAAAAAATATATAATATACTCTATACATAAATCTACGTGCCAGTCTGAAAATAATAAAGCCAAAGCCCTGTCTGAGTGGCAGACAGCGCAGCTTGAGCAAAGTGTGGCAGTGCGCACAGTGGTGCAAGGTGCTCAAAAGCAGTAAGCGTTTAGAATATAAAGTTTATAAAATAATATAAATATGAGCGACAAATTCTGTACAAATATTTGATAATTCTATGAATATAATTCTTTCAATTTAATTTAATTTATAATTTTACTTTTTATGCCATTTTAAACCCATTTTTTAATTGAATTTTTATTAGAAATATTTAATTGTTTATTTATTATTAATAAATTTCCTAATGCTACAAGTAAAAAGAATTTTCTAAAGAGAAAAATAATAATAAATAATGATTCAATATGAGTTAAATTAATAGCTAAACTGCAACATCAAATTTAACTTCATTTCACAATATTCAAAAATTATTGAAATTTTCATATGGCTGCCCCACTGTGCCTTAGGTATTGGAGCCATTGACAGCCATTGGCAGCAGTGTTGATGTTATCGCCTTGGCTCAACCAAAAGCCGCTGGCCAGCAACGGTGGGAACTTCTGGACAGCAACAATAGCCAGAAAATAATAAAAACACAAAAAAATAAGAAAACATGAAATAAAAACAAAATAAGAAATAAAATAAAAGAAGCGCAACTTCTTGCCACCTCAAAGCTTGGGATGCTCTCTTGGCCAAGTCAATATAATTGACTTATCGGCTGCATTGCTTTTGGTCTGCACCATGACGCCAAGTTGTCGGACGTCTGTTGTTCTCCTTGTTGTTGTGGCTCTGAGGAGGGCTTTAAAGCGGTCTTTGCTGCGGTTGAAGCTGGTCATAATAAAGCTCGATGGCCTCGTATTTGACTTATTGCGGTTGGAGCTGGAGCTCAGAAAAAAAAATTCATTGATCGGCGGCGCGAGAACTGAGAACACGTGAAATATTGGGTCATAACTATTGATTGGCTCTGGGGTCTGCGTTGCGGTCAAATTTAAAGCAGATAGCATTAAAAACGGCACAACAAAAAAAAAAAACAAAAAAAAGCAGAAGGATTTAAATATGTATGCAAAATACGCATCGGAAGATTACCCACTTCCTTGGGGCTTCGTTTGGCATTCTTTTTATGGACAACAACAATTATAATTCATGTTTTTGCTTCTCTCTGGCAAATTGTCTATAGCAAATTTGGTTATTTTTTAAGTCAATTTTCCGCTTAAGCGACAAGTCGGAACCCAGGCAAATGCAATTTATTTGAACCTTAACCCAAGTCGGTGCTGTTCTGTCTCTGGTTTTTTGCTCTACGCACGATTCGCGCATTCGTTGTGCTAGAAATGCGGATTCATAATTTAATTTTCTTATTGTTTACATTACAATAAACACAAGCATTTAACCCATTCCCCCCTCAGATTAGCTGAATGCACGTAGCAAATTTACATTAGACTTGTTCGTGTGTAAAAAATACTTAAATATTGTATTTAATTTACTTTGAGAATGGTTTGATTACACTCAGAAAATAAGTAATGATTCGTTCCACAAAATATTGCTCCTAAATGAAATTAGTTTTGTTCCATAATTTAAGTTTAAATCAAAATGGAATCGTGATTAATATGAATTTAATATTAAATATAAAGCATAAATTAAATAAATTGGAATTAGGCTTAAATTAAATTGCAAAAAATGATTCAATTAAGTACGATTCGTACATTATTTTAATCTTTAAAGTTCATGGAATAAATAACAGAATTTCATGGACAAATTTTAAAACTAACTACAAGTTTTTTTAAGCCAGAAAAGTAACTGAAACTTAATTTAATCAAAATTTGTAAAAGAATTGTACTTTCGATCGTCTCTGCTGAAATAAATCTAAATTGAAACAATATTCTGCGTTGAGTTTTATGCTCAAGTGTAAATATAAACATATTTTTTCTGCAATTTTTCTGCAATTTTCATTTGAAGTTCTGCCCGAGAGTCGGCTTACTTCTGGGGCCTTCCATTTGGGCGTGGGCTGTCCATATTTAATGCCAATAACTCTTTCTGTTTCGTCTGTTCAGCTCTGCTCAACTCAACTCTGCTCATTGTGTGTGTTTCCAGGCCACTCTTGGGCACGCCTTGTGGTCTCTTTGGGCTGGCGAAATAATAAAATGAAGTCTTTATGAATGAAAATTCTGTTTAATGCATTCGACTCGCTCGGCTCACACATGTTAACCGCATGTTCGGTCTGTTTTTGAGTTGCCAGATCGAAGGCAGTTCGAAATGTGTGTCTGGCATGGCCAACTTGACATTTCTGCTGTGCAGGCAATGTTCTGGTTGGGTTTTTGCCACTTAATTGAGTTTTCAGCACATATGACATTTTCTAATGGAATTTCATTAACATTTTGCACTGGAACTTCCGTTCAGAGTGTTCAAATGCCAGCCAAGGCCTAACAATGAGTTCAAAAAAAAGAAGAAAAACCTAATTTGCATTGCTCTGCTTTTTTCCAGCCAATGTATTTGTTGCTGTTGTGCATTTTCCGCTGCATTCCGTTGCTAATTGACGACAATTAAAATTTATTAGCTGGCAACAGCAATTAAATGCAAGACCCGCACGCAATTTTGCGCTGTGCAGAGCGAAGAAGATTTTATAATTCTTTTTTAAGCAAAACGCATAAAAAATTATGAAGGGAGTCGAGTGTATTGAGAGATATAGACGAAAGTATTATACACTTTGAGATATAGAGCAGGAAAATGGAGTGTTTTTTGAAGCAATAAACTGATAAAAATAAATTTGGTTACGCAGTTTTATATATAATAATAATTTGAATAAACAAGAAAAAATTCAATTAAAAATGGAAAAATATTTTTGAGCAAAATATTGTTTTATTTTTGCAACTAAAGGTAAAATAATAATTATTGAAAACTACTCCGATTTTCTGGTAAATCTGCAGAATATTTAAATCCATAAAGCATGGTGAATAATATTTCAAGTGCATAGATACAAAATTTGTGAAAAAGTTCGTTTTACAATGATCTATAAAATATGCATTTCATGCTCTTAACGAGCTGCTTTTTACGCAGGCTGCAACCGCTTCGAATCGGTTAACCGTTTACCCAACTGCATGCCGATTTCCACTTGTCCAAATGAATGCTTTCAGAGTCTTTGGAGCCTGGCGCATCTGCACTCGACAATCAATCAAACTTAAGTGGAACCAGCAGCAGCTCGAGGAGGCCGCAGTCGGCATTAGCAGCTAATCTGCATATTGTGTCAAATGAGGCTGGTTCAGGGGAGAGGGGGCCGGGGGCAGGGGCAACTCCTTCGCCAAGTGGCACTTGCAGCAAATTGAATGTGCAGCGGGTAGCAGCAGCTGCTGAAGCAGATGAAAGCTGCGGGTCGCCAAAGTTTAAGCAAATTGCAACAATCGCAAGTGGCAAGTGGCAAGTGGCAAATAAAATGAGTAAGAAGAAAAGCAGAAAATAAATTAAAAAAAAAGCAACCTTCTGCAACTTGACGCATTGCAGGCAGCAGAATCAGGAAAAACAAAGTGAAAATCAATAGAAATTGCAACCCCAAGCAGAAATCACAGTTAGGCAGAGCCAAAGGCATTGGGCTCTATATGGTCGGGTGATTGCCCTCTTTGCCGGCTCTGCGGTTGTATTAGAGGATATCCCGACTGTGTAGACCATTATGTATTTCTCTCTGTGTATGTGTGCCTCTGTGCCTGTGTGTGTCTGTGTGTGTCTGTGTGTAGTGCATCCTTTGCCGGGGCGCACAATTCACATGTGATATTTATGTGCGCTCGCGCATCGCATCCTTTTTATTGTGCTTGCCAGAAGACAGGGTGGCTCAGACTACACTGACAGAAATTCAAGAGTTTTGTTAACAGAATTATAAATTTTCGGTGGCAACAGCTCAACTTGCCATAACATTTTGATCTTAGAATAAATTTCTATTAATGACATTTTTAAATATGTTTAGATTTATAATAAATAATTTATTGTTATTCAAATTACAAAAAATATTCCTTGCATTTAACTTTAACAGATTTTTCTCTTTCCCATTTATTGTCATATTTAATTTTTTACATCTTTTTATTGAACTTTTTTTTTGCAATTTAGAGATTAAAATAATATTTTGTATCTAGTTTTTTTATTTTTAATTTCCTAGCTTATTAAATCTGTATTTGTTAGTCACAAAAGTTAAATATGCAATAAAATTCTTAATCAATAACGAAAATGCCATATTTAAAAGCTATTTTATAATGGTATTTCTACAGTTTCGAACATATTTTAATTAAGTATAAATATAATACATAGTTCATATTTATTTAAATTTTTAAATACAAAATTAACAATAATTAAATAATAATTTAATGATAATTCGCACTTAAATTCTGCAACAAATCAAGTATAATTTCGGTGATTTATTTTGCAAATTGGTTTATGCATAATTTTTCTCAGTGTAGAGCCAGCCTCTGGGCAATATGGGCACAGAGGGATGCTGTCTGGGCTAAGGGTGCGGGCGGCGTTCTGGGTGACGACAAATAGCAACCTGAGTGCGGCAATATTTGTGACAAATCTGAGCGACAAAAATAAAAAATAAAAAAAAATAAAAAGAAAATTATGAGTGGGTACGCACATGCAGAAACCCTGCAGCCGGCACAAAAAACTGTAACTCAGGCGATATGAAAATGTAAAATTCATTCAGAGCAGCCGCAACAACAAAGGCAGCAGCAAAGGAAAAAAATAAAAAATATCCAGTGAAAGAAGAAGAAATGACAGCAACAGCGTGACTGCGCATAAATACGTGGGCAAAGCACAAAAACACAATGAACACGAGAAGCAGAAAGAGAACGAGAACGAGAGTACGGAGAGAATGAGATATAGGTGAAATGCTACAACAGATGGGCCTAGAAGTGAGGGGGGGAAACCAAAACAAGGTAGTTATGGCTTTTGCTATTATACTACATAGCGCATAAAAGTTTTCCGACATATGCATTTCGTATGGAATATAGAATAAAAGCTAAACTATAAAATAGTTGGCAACAATGGCAGAATTGAACAGGGGATTTAGAAATTTAAATTTAAATTTTGTAAGAAAGCATTATTATTATTTACATTATCAATTGATAAATAAATAATTAGTGGTTAACATAATTGAATTAATTAAATTTTATTAGCTAATATGAGATCCAACAAACATATTGAATGATCTAACTAAATAATTAATTGAATAAACCATAAAATCGAACTGAATAAATTGAACAAAATAAACAAATAAACTTTTCAAACAAACCCATCAAACAAACTATGAACTATAGAACTACAATTCTATGGGTTTATATTTATTACCCAAAAAAATTTATTTATAATAATACATAAAATTAGTATATATGTATATATGTGAATTTGATTTTGTATTTCTGGCTGAAATTCTACTTGAAACTGATAAGAATTGCGAAAAACCAATTAAAATCAATTAAATACATAATAAATAAATCCACAACTTATTCTCAAATAATTCCAACTTGATTTCTCTTTATATTTTGTTTTAAATAAAATAAAATTGAAACAGAATTTAAGCTGCAGCGCTTACCAGATGAGTTGAGATTACGCTCAATCGATATTCATTTGCATTTTGCCATGCAGATAACTTTATATCGGTATTTATTTAGGCAGCATTTTAATTCCCTTTGAGGAGGTTTTTCGTTATGCTTTTCAGCAACAACCAACGCCTAAATGGGGCCAATATAGGAGATATTCAATTAAGTTAAACTTGTGGGTCCGCAGGGAGTTATTTGATTTTTATTTTTATTTTTGGTATCAGCGTTGGGCAAATAACACGCAGCCGAAGCCAATGCAAATAAAATGCTATTAAAATTGTGCACAAACAGAGCAGAGCAGTGCAAATATTTAACCTTGGTGCTAGTTATTCAACAAGCTGCCACCCTGCCACCCTGCCACACGTTGCAAGTTGCAAGTTGAATGGCCTTTTAAATTGTATACATCGTGAGTCACCCTATCGATACGGGGTCTTTCGCAGAGAGTGTTGTGTGTGTGTTGTGTGTTGTGTGCTGTGTGGCGTTCTACTTTTGTGCATTTTCTTTTTGTTTAAATTCAATTTTAGTGCATTGCACTTTTTGCTGCGACGCGACGTCAACGCCACGCCGGAAGTGCGGACGGAGCAGGGGGCAGCGACGGAAGGTGCAACTTGTGCAGTACGTGAAAGGGCGTTCAGAAAGCCCAGACAGTTTGCCAACAGTTGCAGTCATCACTGTTCTCAGTTCTCCGTTCGCCGTTCTCTGTTCCCAGTTTGCGATTGCCATTGTTTTGGGCACAATGCCAGCGCAATTTGTTAGTAGACTTGTAATATTAGTTTTTGGAGAGAGAGAGAGTGGGAGAGAGACGGGGCGGGGCACATTTCATGCTTGATTCATCAGCACTAAGAAGCGAAAAAAACCAGTAAGAACGGAACTGATCAGTCGGACGGAAGGCTACAGTCGTCCGTAACTAACGACAGGAGAACATGCACTTTGTGTTTTAATAAAATACACAAGTTGAGCAAATTGTCTGTTGCATATCTTTGCTGTTTCTTACAGTATCTATTGAGAAAGGCATAGGCTACAGATTTGCCAAATAACAAGTTTGTTTCAAATTGTGATCGGACAAACTATATTCCAAAAATGGTGTCTCTAGCTCCACTTGTTTTCGGTATCTGTTCGGTAGGTGTTCGAACGACTAAAGGACATGATTATAAAGACTCCGCTGGTAGTCCTTCTAGGTGTTACACATATTTCCAATTTACACTAATATAATAGACCCTTCTGCACTTTTTGAAGGTACAGGCTTTATAAAAAAACATGAAACAAAAGCATTTCTCATACTCGTCGTAAATTGTAATTTGTATAGCTTCTTCCGAAACCTTTCAAATCGCAAGCATTGCATGCCAAACGCAATACACAAAAACAGAAAAATTACTTAATTCGCATCAACAATTGGCCAAGTTTTCGAGCCAAGCTCACCAACTCCCGGCTCTTAATGGCACTCAAAGGAATTGTGCCAGACACAGTTCTTTCAGACTTTGCAGCTTTTGTCTGCAAATTTAATTAAGGTGTTATTACCTCTAGTCAACACCTTGCAGGCGTTCAATACACACACTGAGAGCTAAAAGTTAATTTCCAGAGTGCAGCTTCCAGGAAGGCACTTAGTCCCAAGACGGCACAAGACAAAGGAGGCGGACGAGCTAAACGCAGAAGGAGGAGCCAAAACATGCATTTAATAGCTTAGTTCGCATTTAGCCAAAAGGCTCATTTTGATCGAACAAATTGTGATTACACAAACACACGTGAGTATTTATGACTCGTGTGTGTGTAGAGAAAAGAGTTTGCTCCGGGCTAGCGCCAGTTAATGAGCTTATGATGGATGTATTCTGTGCATATTGGCAATTAACGAACGCTTTTTAAAAATAAAGCAAATATGTTATGCAATTAGCAGAATTTCCCGTTATAATGAGATATTTATTTAATGCTAATTAAGAATAATATATGCAAATAGCATAACAAATTAATACATATTGAAATATATTTAAATAAATAGAGAGTTAATTTTGTTTTAACTTATAATATTGCAACTGAAGGTGAGAATTCGTGCGCGACGTCTAGCAATGGAAGATTTTAATGTACAAATTTGGCTTTGGTCAGATGGTACTATTTCGAATGTTGCCAACATTAATAATAATAATAATAATATTGTAGTTAATACGTTTTAAGCTTCAGAATTGCTACTAAGTTCCTATAATATTGCTAAAAAATAATGAAAATCCATATTAGCGAATATATATTATATATATGTGGAATCTACCACGCCCCCTTCTTTCTACTACACAGATATCCCAGTTGCACTACGTAATATACCCTTTTGTTGCTTTATTAAATACAGTGTCTAATTATAAAAATAATATGACACGTAAGGTGAAAAGCAAAGGTACAATAGATCTTTTAGATCGCAGTGCGCTATTCCTTAAAAACAATAATAATAAAATAATAAGGAGCAAAGCTTTTGCTGAAATAACTATAAATAAACTTGCAGCAAAATTGAGGCAACTCAAACACCAAATTAATGTAGACATTCCAACTTTTTAAGCAGCTGAGTTATGCCTAGGCTAATATCGCTTTGTTTGTCTACCCGAGTGTGAACAACAGGTAATCTGAGAAGGCAGCTTTTTAGCTCAGAGCTCAGAGCTCAGAGCTCAGAGCTGAGAGTTATCATTATCGCTGAATTTCCAATTAGCGGCAACGAGTAGCTGCATCCTCTGCCCTCTGCTCTGCCCCTGCCTCTTCTGCCACTGGCTATGCAGTAGGCGTGTCACCAAACGCTGCCAGCCTCATGTTAACACATAATTTGTAGCTGCCCGTTGGACAGACGGACAGACAGCAGGAGCAAAGACTGCATTCGAGTCGAAGTCAAGAGGCATCGCCTTACCTGTGCGTGACGTTGGCTCTGCAAACCCGTCTGAATCTTGCTCAGTCTCTGGTTCTGTCTCCGTTTCTGTCTCTGGGTTCGTGCTACTGTGCTTACCCTTTCTTCGAGGCATTTTATTCTGTATTTTCTTATACCGCCTCAGTCCGCATGTGATATGCAAATATTTATGCCCCGATCGGTGTCCATTGTGCAAGCAAAAGCCGCAGGCGATGGGCGAATGCCAGAAAAGTGTGTAATGACTTTATTTATGGGAACGCTGGCCGACTCGAAGACAATAGCCCTGGGGCGTAATTCAGCCAATATTTGCATGTCTCGTAAAGTCAATTTTCAGTGAAGAGTTGCGAAAAGCTGCGAAAAGCAGCGCTCAACGCTTGTTTGCTTCGAGCGCGAGCGTTTTGCAAGTGTTGACAGCGCCTGCAGAACATAAATAATGCACGCTGCATTAATGAGTTTTTCGCTGAATTTTTGCGGCTTAAAAATATGTATTAAAATACATAAAATCAACAGAAATTTATCATGCAGCTCTGTGGCATTTAAATAGCCAAACAACAGCTCAATTAATCATTGTCTACTCAATTTCTCAGTGTCAACCCGGCAAAAGCAAAGGGGTGAACCTCAAACTCAAACTTGGAGCTGGCTTTTGTTAATGTTCGAGTTTTCCCAAGCACAATACATATTTGATGAAGCACTTGGTGTTGTTTTCTGTATCCATTCGGGCTGCTGTTGTCATTCCGGCCGGAAATATTGGGCGACCCTCAGAGCCCTCAGAGACGGGACAGGGACAGGGACAGACAAACACATGCGGAAATAGGCGCCGCTTGCCGAGCATGGCCCGAAAATCTGCCCCTCGCCTTGACAGGATTCTATTTATTTTGAAATTCCCGTTGCGGTCTGCTACCTGTATCTGTGGGCATCTAAGTGTGTGTGTGTGTGTGTGTGTCTATAAATATATATACACATATGTATCTTTGTGTGTGCCTGGGATTTGTGAGCAGATTTGCGCGTGTTGCTCGGCTCTGTAGGGGTTTTTATTGTTTGTCTGATTGTGAATGCCACGCGCTACACATACCGAATAAAAATCTCTCTCTTTGACAGGACCTGACGTCCGTCCGTCTGTCTGTCCGTGTATGCGTCGTCGCCTTTGATAAAGTGCTCTTAAATATTTTATGCAACGTCGAACAGACACCGAACGAGCACACACTGTTGTCTGCATTCTCCATTGTATCGCTTAAATTGCCTGCTAAATGCTTAGTTTCAATTTACATAAATATTTTCGTAAGGGTTGCCCGCAGTTCCTGCCAACAGATAAAAACCCAAAAAAAAAAAACAACATACAATTTTTGTATAATTTAATAAGCATTTTTTGGGCATTGTTTAACTTTAGGGTATATTTCTTTGTGGTGAACTATTTATAAATTAATGCGCGTTTTTTTTCAATTAAAAATCCTGTTAGCTAAGGGTGCATTGTGTATGTTGTGAATATTATTATCATAGCACATTAAATTTTAAATTCCCCGAAAATGTTAAGTTATTTTTAGTGTTATTTCTGAAAGGGTAAAGTGTTTTCGTTATTTAAAAAAAATATAGTAAGTCTCGATATGATATTATTATTATCTAAATAACAGTTTAATTTGAATGCTTATAGAATTGTAAAAAAAATCTATTCTACAAAATGTGTTTTCTATTTGGCTTGTTTTGGCTTTAATTTGCTCTTAGCTCTGCCTCCAATTTCAACTATTTTTCTTTCGGCATTTATATTTAATCAGCTCAACTTTTTCTGGTAGCTGTTTGGCGTGTCAGTTTCTATCAAATTCTCAGCTCTACGGCATTCTGTGATTATTTACGAGCTGTGCTTTATGCCCAACGCCCACTCGAGTGCCTCATGCCAATCACATTCGACGCCTTTGAGTTTGGGTCTTCAGTTTCCAGTTTCCAGTTTCGGCTTTCGGCTTGTGTTTGGGATTTGATGGCGTTTTCTTTTGTCAACATATATTTGTTTCTCACCTCTTATCTGTGCGTTCGCATCTTAATTGCAATTAGCTATGAAAATGTAATCCCCAGTGCCCCATCGAACGGTACAGACTCTTGTAAACAAATCTCCGCCTGGGCTTATCTATGCGATCTACTAATCAGTCCGTCTAGTCGGCAGCTACCAGTACAAATTATCGAGTGCTACGATTTGCATAACTGGCTGCCTACCACTAATAAACCCATAGACTGGCGTAACAAGACCCAGAGTTGACTGATTATAAATCATTTACGATTTGTTTGAACAATACATTTGGCCATTGTTTTTGTTGTTTGTTTCTAACTAATTTGATTGGCTGGTATTTTGCAGCGGCACTTTGCGTGTAAAAAACTATTTTTTACAAATTCGCATCGCTTCGTATTAACCAAAACAAAAGCCATTTTCTAGCTACTCTACTCCACAAGAAAAAAAATAAAAAATAATAAAAAAACTCGCATTTTTTAGTGGCACTTAATTAAATGCGCTGATAAAGCGAACAGAAATCAACTTTAAAATACATTTTGTATAGATTTTGTGGAAAAACGCTGAGCTGAGCGCTCTTAAAATGCTCTGATCTGACTTACAATGCGTAGCGCTACATTTTTTGGCATAAATGAATATATTAGCTCTGCATGTATTGAAATTTCATGTGCTTAATATGTATTTATGCATCCATTCAAATGATTGATGAGTAATACCAGCCAAATGGCTGTCTGGAAAAAAAAATACACAAAAAATTACAACACTGAAAAGTTTCTACGAAATTCAGTTCGTTTTGTATACATTTAAAAATGTAGGAAAATATCTAATAAATATCTACAGTAATTATATTGCATAAACCCATTTTTCATTTCCTTCATAAATATGTAAGTTGCGTAAATATTAAATGAAAAATATTTAAAACTTAATAACTGTATAGATAATAACTTGATTTTATAAAAAAAATTATATATTTTACAAAGAGCAGTCGACAAAGAAATTAAAAATACAATACAAAAGCCGTAATTTAAATTATAATATAATAAAAGTATACGACTTAACTAGGTATAAAATAAATTTAAATTAAGCAAAAAAAAAAAAGCCCAATATTTGATAAACGGATTTAAAACTCAACTGAAATCTATATTACACTTAAGACATTGGAAGAAACGAAATTTATTCTAATATTTTTGGCAATTAAAACAAAATTGAAACACAAAACGAAATATATTCCAATACTTTTATAGTAATTAAAACAAAATTTGGAACATATTTTAACACGCCCCCAAGAGCACAGCTTGAGCATTGACCACGCCTCCAAACATCCACACTGTGGAGTCTGTGGAGCAATTTAAAATCGATTAAAACCGTTGGGTCTGGACCACCTGCTGAGGTTGGCTGCCTTTGGCTTGAATTTGGCTAAAAGTAGATGCCTCTGTGGCTGTATTGATTTCGAAAGGCAGCTCAAGGCGTTCGCCCTTTTTTGTTGTTTATTAGAATTTTAAATGTAGTTAGCATTTTAACAAGTTTCAGTAGCTCAAACAAAAAGCCGAAAAACCCCATCGAAAATAACAACAGATATTTTATTTTTAAATTTATTTAGTTTTGTATTAACAAAAGCTGCGCGGCATTAAATTAACGCGTGCCTGCCTGGCAGCGTTTTGATGACTGTCGTAAAAATTCGAAAAAGTTGAAATATTTCGGTTATTAATTGCATGTGCTCAATGCCTAAAATCGAACGATTGATGGACTAGCACATATGCTGTAAATGCTCTAAATGTCTCCAGTTGTAAACAGAGCGTCTAAAGTAAAGCTCAAGCTTAAACTGCCTTTAATGCCCATTTCCAACACTTAGAGAGTATCGTGAATGTTTCCTAATGAAGCTTTAATTGAGGTATTTTTGATAGACACCATTTCAAATTTATCAAATATTTTCCGATGCCTTTTATTGATATTTGCTTGGCGTGCCATGTCCAATGGCGTGCAATTAAAATTCATGTCATTCTATTGGTATTGACTGCTCTTCGCCCGCACAAAACAAACGAAATGCTTATAAGCAAAATACGCAGATAAACAATATCCAATTGACGTTTTCTTTTGGCCACTTGATTGCCACATTTCCCATTTTATGGGCCTTAATTTGAATGCTTTTAAAAACCTCAATATTTACGCACAAAATAGAAAACTTCGGGCATTGTTTGCGCTCTTTGAAAGGTTATAAACTATCCATAAACTACAACATAATTAAAAACACATATTGAGGCAAGTTGTTGGCCAAGAATTTTATAGTGTTGTCTCCGGTTTTATAAAGTTAAAGTGAAAGTTATTAAATTTTATTTAGCGAAAATTGAGAGATTTAAATGTAAAACTAGCCGCAAACCCGCTGATAGTTATTTGATGAGTCAGTCAAACAGAGTTGCCAATTTAGCGAGCTGTAGAATTTATTTTATAGCTATAAAAATTGTTGAAAATTAAAAATTTTTTTTTTTTAACGTGTAGTATTTTATTTACAATTCAGGTATCAGTTTTTATTTTATTTGTTTTATTTTATTTTTTTCTTTCAAGCAACTTTTGATTTTCTTTTAATTTTACTTTTTTCTGTTATGCAGTGAAAGATTTATTATTCACTTTATATCATCATTTAATAACAATTTTCTAACATATTTTGAGTTGTCTAAAAATATAAATTAAATTATAGAATGTTTTTAAATATTTTTTATTCAATACAGAGTTTTTATTTAAACTAAATTCAGAGGAGATTTTGGCGTTTTTTACTTGCATTTCATCGAAATTCGAATTCATTTATCACAGATGATTTACAGCTTTCCCCTATGCCTCATCATATTCCATGTCATATGAAAGCCAACATAATGAACTGTGCAATTTGTCAATGTTTTTGTTTCCGACCAAGTCAATAATTAACATGGCTTGTTAGAGGATCGTTAGATTAATGACATACATGCACGTACAGCTGTCTCTATCATATTAGCAATTACGCGCTCTGTCTCCCTCTTTCTCTGTCTCTTTCTCCTCTCTCTTACCATCTCCATCTCTTTCTGCGGGTAAAGTGCATTTGCTGAACCTGAAATCCTCCCGATAATTACGCGTAAAAAGCAAATAAAACTATTGTCAACACATTGCAAGTCATAAAACCGAAACTGGAAACCTGAAACGGCCAATATCGGGGCAGAGACAACAACATCCAAATTATATATCCCATATACTCTGGCGCCTGTGCAGCTGTTGTCGATTCCTGCCCTCGCCTGGAACCTTTGTTAGGGCTTAAATTCGGGGTGCGTGCCGCTGCCGATCCCGAACCCTGGGCCCCGGACATAGGGCACGGCGTGTGCACACGTTGGGTAATTAAAATAATGTTCACAATGAAATTTTCAAGGGCGGCCATGTGTGGCACACATTCGGACACGTAGCTCGGGGTGGAAATTATAACCTCTGCTCTAAAAAAAAAAAAGAAAACCGAAAAAAACCCAGAACGCACAATACAAAAGCGCAGTATGTAGAGCATGTCGCTGACATCAAAGGGTAACCTCATCTCAAAAAGCAAAAATTTCACAAAATTCTGCACAAATATCCTTGACTTCCTACCTGCTCTGCTGTCTCTCTCTCTCTCTCTCTCTCTCTCTCTCTCTCTCTCTCGTCTCTCCCTTTCTCTGTCTCTGTCTGGCGCTGGTGTGCCAAATATTTTGAATATTTAACATTTTGTGCTAATGTCATTAAAAAGTTTTCGCTTTGTGCAACATTTTCTGTGTCTTGCACTTTGTGCACCGACAACCAATTAAAATGTGAAAAGTTCACAATTTCCTTTTGACAGCGTTGCCAAATATGTTCAACTTTTGTTCGAATTTGGATGCGTTCGAGGCGAAATTTGCATGCGCCGCAAATAAATAAAATCAATAGCAAACCTATTTTGTTGTTTAGAAAAGTGAAATAAGACTTGAGTGTTGATTACATCTATAAGTTCAGTAGATCTTATAGGTCGCAGTACGTTAGTTCCCCTATAATAATAATACATCTATAAGGGTTAGGAAAATAAAGTAACTAAATTCTTAAAAAGGTATCTAATAAGGTATATTTAGAAAAAAAAATTACCTAACCGGAAAGTATATTTATTAAATATCGAATATATATTAGGGTGAAAATTTTAATTAAAGAAAATTTATTGGTAGAAAAAGTAATAAAAACCATAAATTTTTTACTGATTGATTATTGACAACATGTTTAATAATTCTTTTTCAAATAAAGTCACTTTTTATTGATTATTAAAATACATACTAAGCAACTGTGGATAAATTTCTCGATTACAGGCTGTTCGATTCATAAAATAATAACAAATAAATTGATATGTCTGTTACTCGTTCTGTAAATTATTAAATCGCGGTAGTCCTTCCTCTTACCTAAATATCTACAAAGTAAAACCCAATTTAATTAACTTGTTAAACGAAATGAATCAATTTTCTATCTTATCGATGAATATTTTATTAAACAACAATTTTTTTTGTGTATTTTTCATTACAGCATCGAAACAAGAGCAGGACTCCACGCCCACTTGGCAATTACAGAATGTATTGAATCTATGGCTGCGCACAAAAGAAAACTCCATGTATTATTCAGGTGTAAAGCGTAAAAGCCACAATTAAAACAACAAAGAGGGCGCACGGCGTTCAATTTAATAATTAACAAAGACAACAAAGAAGCCTACAAAGAAATAAGTGAAAAAGCCCAAGCAGCAGGCGAAGGCAGTGGCAACCAATCAACGCGTGCCCCCAGGCAAAATGGAGGCACGACGTTGCCCGTTGGCGCCCAATGCGCGGGGACGCCAACCACAAAGGCAGCCTAATTGGCAGGCCCTAACCCACATGTTGCTCCTGCTGCTGATGTGGCACGGCAGCGACTGTCTGGCGGAGCCTCAGACGAGCTATGCCGGCCTGAGTGCGGAGAATGCAGCCAGAATGCTCGCAGGCAGTCCCGGGGAGCTGGAGCAGCAGCAGCAGCACAGCGAAATGTCCTTGGTGCTGCCTCATGACACCTATCCGGGATTCAGCATCAAGAAATTCAAGACACGTCCTCTGCATGCGGCAAACGCCACGCCAGCGTATCACATGCTGGACAGCGATTACTCCAAGTACTTCACGGTGCTGGACGACGGCGTGGTCATGACCACGGCGGACATTTCCCCGCTGGTCAATCGACCCGTGCAGCTGGTGGTCGTCGAGCAGACCCCGAATGCCACCAACACCCACAGTCTGCAGCTCTTCGTGATGCATCGCAAGGATATGCTGCGGTTCTCCGGCTCGCTGCTGGACGCCAGCGGGGAGGTGCGGGAGAACCATCCGGCGGGCACGCGCGTGCGGGGCGTGCCGCTGATGCAGGCGTTCAGCGGCTCCATACTGGACGAGGAGCTGGCGGAGCCCAAGAAGGTGCGCTACACCATCATCGATGGCAATGTGGACGATGCGTTTGCGCTGCAGGAGCGGCGAGCTAATCAGAACGTGCAGCTGAATGCCAAGTCCTTGGTGATCGACGGCAATGATGAGGCGGGTGTTTGGCTGGTTACCAATCGTCCGTTGGATCGGGAGCAGCGTGCTCATTATGATCTGTCCGTGGAGGCCTCGGATGTGGATGGCTTGGACAAAACAGTCTCGAAGATACAGATCACAGTGCTGGATGAGAATGATAACCGACCGATCTTTAAGTCGCAGGATTACAAATTCGCCATTGCGGGTCAGAAGGCGTCGAGCATGGAGAGCAACAACAGCGTCAGCTGGAAGCGATTCGCCATACTGGGTAAGGTGGAAGCCACCGATGCCGATGGCGATAAGATTGCCTATCGCCTGAAGTCACCCAGCAATGTGGTCATCATTGTGCCACAAACTGGAGAACTCATGCTGGCCGGAGAGCCCACCTCCAATGAACTGCTTCTGGAAGTGATTGCCCATGATCTCAGGTATCCTAGTCTGCTCAGCGCTCAGCCAGCGAAGGTGCTGCTCGAATTCCTAGCCCCAGAGCCAGTTTCATTCATAATGCAACATCTGGAGCACGATGAGATCAACGCGCATTCGCATCATCGCGAGAAACGACGCGTAACGCGAGCTGTGCGACCCACCAAACGCATTGAGTTCACAGAGGCCGATGGAGATACCGAGGGCAAGTCCGTGTTTCAGCTGGAGAAGGAAACGGACAAGGAGACATTCAAAATACGCGACGATAACCCCTGGGTGACGGTGGAGACCAATGGCGCTGTGCGTGTGAAGAAGAAGTGGGACTACGAGGAGCTGGGACCCGATAAGACCATTGACTTCTGGGTTATCATCACCAACATGGGACACAATGGTGAGTGCAGAAAAGTTATACAACCTTTAGAAAAGGTCTTATTCTTTGGGGAATTAACTCAATTGTTCTACTTCGATCTTTACGTTACAAATTCTTAAACACGCTTCGTGAAAACTACATTTTAAATCAATTTGTTTGCTACCCATTAGCTTAAAGTAATTATATAATTAAGGTATTTGTCCGACCAATTTGTGGTCTGAATGTTTTCCTAATTTGCTGTCTATGGTTTATCACTTCAATCGATTCATAATGAGCTGTTTCTCTGCTCAATCAGAGCTCACTAATTGAGGGATAATATTGAATATATTGATTTTTAGCTTGGATTCTATGAACTTGGGGGAATTATTGTTTACTGAAGCCATTGGGAATTGCACTTGAATAGCCAAAACACACATTATCAAAAAGTAATTAGGATTTTAAACGAAGTAGAGCATTCTGCACCACTTCAGCTACATTTGAATGCTGGACAAACTGTCAACATTAATCTGTGAGTTCCTTTTACAGACACTAACAAAACTTGCAACATTTTCACAATTAAATCAAAGAAAAACCAAGAGAAAGCGATTGAAAATGTTGACTCAGTTGAAAAGGTTTTGCTTAGCTCGCCTGCCGCTTTGTGGGCAAAAATTGGTATTCAAATATTTGATTGTCATGACAAGTAATTACGCATGGCCAGAGAGCACAGAGACCAGCACAAAGGCAATCAATGCAAGGACATGAAACCAGACTGCACTATTGTGTTTTGTCAGTTATTTCAAGCGTAGCTCAATAAGCAAATATTGAAGCATTTTAAATAAGAGAATAAACAAGGGCAAAGGACATGATAACTGAACAGCACTCTGGCCATCTCTCCGTCTGTCCTTTCGTCTGTTCCACAACAGCCAATCAATTGTCTCGCTTACGGACAGACCGCCTACCTGCACCACTGACAAAATGACCCAACAAATGCACAAAATGTCCGTTTGCATCGTGCACTGCGAGAAAACAGCAACAAAAACACAAACTACAACTCGGTGTGATGGACAGGTTCATGAATTGTTGAACTCTTCAGCTGCAACATCAACGCCACCCACGTAACTTTTCACTTGCATCAATGTCGGACTGAGTTTGCAATATATACATATATCTTTCTCTTCTTCTTCTTCTCTCTCTCCCTTTCTCTCTCTTTCGCTGCATTGCGCTGCTTATTGTTTTACGAATTCTCATTGGGCGCACTAACTGTTCAGCTGTCAGTTCATTAACAGTATTTCCATAAATTTGCTCGCTTTACAACTGTCAGTACTGCTTCTTTTTGCACACTTCTCTGTAGATTTTTTCTGCATTTTTTCTAGTGTACTTAAGCCGATATATACCAAGGGAAAAATCCCCTTTTTAATTTTGCACGGAATTTGTTCAAGTGCTTCCAACGATTTCCAACACTTACCCTCACTAAATATAAACCATCAATTCAGGCAGTTACCAAACTGTTGAAAGACTTTCCTTAAAAAAATAACAATTTTCAATACGACGCCACTTTCCAACAAAGTATTCAACTTGAAAAACTCAACAAACCTCTTGAGAACATGCACAATATACAAAATCCTTATGCTAATGAGTTGCATACGCACAATCTCCACTTATATATCAGATATCCCTAAGGGCATCTGGTATTTCGTATGCCCTGCACATAGAACTGATTGTTACGCTCGCTGCGCCTGCAACTCGAGTTAATTTATGTGAGGATAAGAGCAAAAAACAAAAAAAAAATATACACAACTTCAACACACATACGGAGAGATACAAATTTGAGGCTGGACATGAATGCCAGATAAACATAATTCATGTCGTTGAGCAGCCAAAAAACAAAAAACAAGAAAAAAGTAGAAACAGAAAGCAACTAAAACACTTAACAATGCGTTGCACTTGACGTGGGCTGAGGGTTTTCCTGGGAAACGCAGGACTTGAAATTTACGACAATATTTTTCATTCATTTAAAATGCTACGCCAATACACAGCGAAAGAGAGGGCAAAGGAGCATCAGAGGAAGAGATGAGAGACAGAGAGAGAGAGAGAGGGAGCAAGCGGAAGAGCAAAAAACGCCTGAAATGAAATGGAAATGAAATGCAATGTGAAACACTTGCCGAGCAGGCGCAGAGCACAGCAGAGAGTGCGAGAGAGAATAGCACTAAAAGAGAAAAAAGAGAGAAGGAGAATGAGAATGAGAGAGCGAGAGAGGAAGCTACTCTATAGCGGGGTTGGGTTTGTCAACGCGTGTCGAAGTCCAACAGGAAAACGCTCGTAACAATTAGAAGACCTCCTTCCCCCGCCTATCAATAATACGCAATCAAACACACATATAAAAAATACTAAAAATCCCCCCACTCTTCAATTCGTGTAAATTTCGGAATCATGGGGGAGAGCACGGGTTTATAACAGACCATAAAGGATAAAGTGGTTTAGACGGGGCGCCTGACTGATTGAGTTGCTCCCACTCGAGTGGCGCGTGTTTGTTTTAGAAATTTCGAAGCGCATTGTTTGCCAAAAATTCATGCACAGCTGGAATGAGAGCTCGTACTTCCCTTGGCATACAGCTAAAACAGTTGAGGCGTTGTTAGCCTTCTGTTTTGGCATTCCATCAGTAAAAAACATGCAGAAACGAGTCGGAAGCGCTGCAGTAGGACGCAACCAACAGCAGCATAAAATGCAGCCTGCTTTTTAATATGTTTTCTCAATAACTTTTGTGGTAGTCAAAATATTTTATTGTACTTTTTAGGAGAGATAAATATTATGGTAGAGTGTTTACATTCTCAATAACCACCTACTGTGTTGAATATTACGCTCGTTATGTGATTTTAATTTGGGAGTAAACGAGGCGTGGCATAGAGCATTAAAAATAACCTTCATCTGTGTATTGTCTACATCTATCTGCATTCAAAATTTAATCACTCTAGCTCTTATATTTGCTAAGATCGACACGTTTAAAGAATATAATAATTTATCAAATCTGTCACGTCACAGCCTTATTGGGTTCTTTTTTCAGCCATTTTATGAATACAGTTTATAAAGAATAAGAATGGTGAAAAGGGTTGTCCTTGTGCCCATGTGAAACAGGAAAAAGGCATGAAAATTTATGCACTGCAAAACAAGAACCCACAAACTCAGAACACTTGCTTCTCCCTCGGTTAGTGCAAAGTTATGCACCTCAAAGATTGCCAAGCCCAAACAAAAAGCAAACTTTTAACTGTCCCCAACACAATATTGAGCTGCTTTGTGGCATGCAACCGCTTGCAGTTGCAGTTCCGCTTCCACTTTTCAGAGATAAAAACTTTTCTACCTGCACCACTAAAACCCGCCTGCCAAAACTAATCTCCGACATACTAATCATTAAAGTTGCCCAAGGACTCGTAAAGTGCAGCTGCCGAGTGTTAAACGCAGTCAGCCTGCAATTGTCGAAGAGTATGACTAATTTTGATAGCACTTGCTGCAAATTGTGGCACAACTTGGGCAAGTTGGGCGTAGAAACAAATAGAGCACAAGCTGTAAATTATGAATGTGCCACAAATGTTGAAAGGGCTGCCTTGTAGTTGAGGCGCAAATGTTGAGCTTCGATATTACACGCTTCAAGAAATTGAAATAGCAACTACACACATACAAGGTTATTATATTAATATACATACACTGAGAAAACAAATGGAGTACTTTGTATTTGAATTTCATAAAGCTCTTTAGAGCTTGTTCGTTAGTTTAAATAACGAATGCAACTTTTCTCTTTTGCTTTACGTTGTCTGTTTATTATCTTAATTAAAGAGTAATATCTTCAAATAAATGTTATAATTTATTTAATATATATAATTTATAAATAAATTATATTAAACAAAAAACATGAATACAATTTTTTTTAAATTAATTTACTTTATACCGCTGCTTTTAAAAATTTATTTGCTTTTAGGCTTATAAGAATTCATATAACTTAAATTGAATACGGTTTTCATTATTCAGTTGCCAGTACAAATAATTTTGTTTTATTTTGTTAAAATTCTGTCAGTGTATATGAAACTTTCCCGACTCTTTGTGTGTGTGTGCTTGTGTGTGTATTTGTTAACTGTTGCTGTCTTGCTTAATTAGGCATTAATTAACATATTTTATATGCAAGCCAGAGAACCTGTCAGCCTCTGACAGGACAAACTGCTACAAGGCTGCCTCAAAGACATTCGGCTTTCGGGGTTGAATGTGCTTTCAAATACCCTTTTCAAATCATAACAAAACGTATATTAGATGGAAAAAAGTGTACGCCTTAGAATTGCATTCAGTAAAAATTCAAAAAATTATGCAGGCCAAATATTTTGCCAAAGAAGTTGAGTTTTTTGCTGGGGCATAGTATGAATGTCCAAAGTGGTTATTATGCTGCCCTAAAGTTAGTTGTTGATTTTAACTGTGTTGTGTGTCTGTGTGTGTGTGTTGTGTGTCTGTGTGTGTGTGTGTGTTATTTTATGCTGTACATTTGAAATTCATATAGGAATGAATTTCTAAACTTGCCAGCGTGAATTATTAAGCACCTGAGCTTGCAGCTCAGTCAGAGTTGTAACTAAGACGTCGGCAAATATCATTTTAGAGCATATTTCAGTGTTGCAGCAGTTGCCAGTCACTCACAGCACACATACACACATACACACACATAAATATATATACACACATATATGTATTTATATATATTCACACATTCTCTGGCTGCTGCTGTTCTGGCTCAAAAGTGTTTTGGCCTAAATTTTTGAAGAGCCGCAAAACGAGACGCTGCGCAGCTAAGGAAAATCGCGTAGCAAAACTTTCGCGACATAAATTTTCTATATGCTAAATGCGACAGCAGCAGCAGCAGCAGCAGCAGACGGGGGAGGGGGCGCTGGCAAAGGGGCGTGGGGGGCGTGGCGGACATTTGCAAGTTTTCAATGTGACAGCGGAGCCTGGTGAATATTTAGCAGGTTTTAGTTTACGCTACATAAACCAGAAGGGACGCAGCCAGACGAGTCGGCAGCAAGGCTACAGTCGGACGTAACCAACAGTAGAAGACTGTGTACGTTACATTTTAGCAATCACTGTAACACAGGCTCAAAATTCTGGCTGGCAAACGATGGGTAATAGGTTTTTTTTTTATTTTAAAATTTGTTTTAGTTCTTTTAATGATTTGCTGTATTTATAATAACTTTTACCCTAAGGTATTTCAATATTTCCGCAATATATATCACAAAACTAAAACTATATCGATTGTATATCGATTCAGGTCGTCGTCCTAGCCAAGAACATATATATCTTGTGGGCTAGATCACGGCTTCTTCTGTTGTTACCCAAATTTCCCCTTTGCACTAACTGAACAGACCCTATTTTACTTTTTTAAACTACAGCGTCAAAATATATTCTACGCATATGAACTGGGCTTGTATGTGTGTGTATATAAGTATGTGTGTGTGAGTGTTTGTAACCTTGTCAGGCAGGCAAATGCTTACAAAAACAATACCCAGGCAGGCACAACAAGTGTGTCATGTGGCTGCGGGTGTGTGTGTGTGTATGGCCTAAGGGTGGCTGGTGTGTAGGGATTTAGATCGTCAACACACACGCGCACACATACACACACACACACATACATATACATCAGCTATATATCTGGCACAATCTTGGGTCAAATTAAAAATGCAAATCGCTTTTTTGGCCAACATTTTGACACTCAATTTGATTGTTAACGATTCCGTTGTTTGCCGTAATTCGGCTGTCCAAAATCTAATTGGAATTGCATTTAAATTTGTTTGTCATGTAAACGCATAAAAATATCTGCGTTGACATTAAATTTGCAGCGTTTATAACTTTTAGCTTAATTGGCAAAATGACACAAACTGTAATTCAAATTGACCACAAAATTCAAGTGCAATATTCCAGAGAACTTTATGACTTCTGACTTTACAACTTTCGCTTTAAAATTGTATTAAACATGCGACGGCAAATGCATAAATTTACTACAGTTCGGGCTGTAAAATTGGCCAAATAAAACAAATAAACAAGCACTTGTCAGTGGAACAAGCAAAATTACTCAAGTGTACACAACATTTGATTGATTTGTATGCCAATCTGAATTTCGTTTTAACTACAGCAGATACAAACACAATTCTCCAGAGAAATATATATATAACGTGCGTAAATTCTGAGAAAATGAAAACAAGTTTTCTTCAATTTTTTTTCTGTTTTGTCAGCAGCTTTTAAATTTCCCATGGTATGCCAAAATGTATAAAATTTCAGTTTCAATTTGTCTATTTTACGTTTCCTGCTGCAAAATGGTAAAAGTTTGGTTGATGCTGCTCCTGTGCCTCACTTGTCAAAAATTCAATTTGCTTTTCTATGAATTCTTTGGATGGCAAATGCATTTTCGTTTACACGATTCCAATTGCAATTCGATTAGCCAACGCCATAGAGAAATCAGCTAGAACTATATACAATAACTATACCAAAGATTTGAAATCAATCTATCAATTAGTCATATATTTGTTGAATGTTTATTTATATATATAACTAAAATTCAGAATTTAATTCTCAGTATTCGCCCTTATCTCCTAACAAAAATTAAAAATGTTATTGCCTCAGTTCCTAAGAAATCAAAATGCATTCGATGTATTTATAAAAAGTTCGTTCACCTTATAATCTTTGACATAAATTCTTTTTATTTTCGGCAATCTTTAAATAATTTTAATTACTCAAATTTGCCCTATAAAAGCAGACGTTACTCTCTAATCTGCTCAGTTTCATTTGATTTTTTGCAATGAAAATAATGTTGTTGAAAGTATTTTGTGCAATAATCTTAATAAGTAGTCTTAAACTTTGCTGTGGAGATATAACCGATACAAACAGCAATCAGAGTTATGAATTTCTTACCCTCATGTCTTTGTTAGTCGATATCAGGTGAGATATTAATTTTTCCATTTAATTTCTATCGTAATGTTTTGTGGTTGTTTTATTAGAGTGGAGCAATCGACAATAACAACGAATCTGGAATTAATTAAAGAGGAGCAAAAGCTTCTAAGAGATGATCAAAGACTAATGAGATACGATCAAGCCGTTTTCATAAAGGATCAACAGCAGATAAAAGCAGATATAAATTTCATAAAAGACGAGCAGAAGCACATCAGAGAAGAGCACGGTCTGATGAAAGATGATCTGGCTGTATTTAAAGATGAAATTAAAAAGCCACAAAATTTTACAAAAGGCGATCAATTTCCCTGCAAAAATGAGCTATGTCAGGAACAGAAAATGATAAAAGACGAGCTTACTTCCCTCAAAGAGGGACACCAGCTAATTAGAGCAGACTTATCCATAATCAAAGATGAACAAAAGCTCATCAGAGACGACCAATCTGCAGTCAAGGAGGATCAGAAACAATTGAGAGGCGATCTCTCTGCCTTAACAGAGGAACTAAAAGCAGGCCATAAACTGATAAGAGACGATCAAGCTGTCTTAATAGAGGAACTCAAAGAGGGACAAAAAACTATAAAAGACGAACAAGCAACCTGTAAAGAAGTACAAAAGCTGATAAAAACAGATCTGGCGCTTATCAAAAAGGAGCAAGAGGTGGTGAAAGAGCAACAAATTCAAATTATGGAAAATCAAAACAAAACCGAGCAAAAAATCGAAATGGAAACGAAATCCTACAAAAGCTGTGCCAAGGTAGCTTCTGCTTCCAAACCCAGTGGAGTCTACAACATCTCTATTCCAAATTTAGTTGCGAATCCCTTTCAAGTATTCTGTGATACAGAGTCTCATGGAGGTGGCTGGACAATTATATTACGTCGAATGGATGGAAGTGTCGACTTCTATCGCGATTGGAACTCGTGTAAATTAGGATTTGGAGACGTCAATAATGAGTACTTTCTTGGATTAGATAAGATACATGCCCTGACAACTGAAACAAAACACGAACTACTTGTTGTACTAGAAGATTGGGATGGAGTCGTTAAATATGAGACCTATGATGCTTTTGCGATTGGAGATGAACAGAGCTCATATACTCTGCACACGTTAGGTAATGCGAACGGTACTGCAGGGGATTCATTAACTTACCATCGAGGCATGAAATTTACAACCTACGACAGGGATAACGATAGATCATCCTATAATTGCGCGGAAAAGCACATGGGAGCATGGTGGTATGATTTTTGCTATTACAGTAGTCTCCTCAGTAAATACCACCATAACTCGGACAAAACTTCGACAGGAATCACTTGGTATCACTTAAAAGGTTGGGATTATTCAATAAAGCGTGCAGTGATGCTGATAAAGCCTCGCAAATGAAATCTTGTCCTTACTTCACAATCTATGGTGAAATATTATTGTTTTGTTTTGTAGATTTCAAATGAAGCAAAAACAAAAAACTAAGAAACCTTGACCCTGACTTGCAATCTACGGCATTATCATAGAATATTGTTTTGTTATGTATATTTTAAACACAGAAGCTTTTCAGCTGGAATAAACATTTTATTGGCAAGATTTTGATGCGGTTTATTTATCTGTAATTTATGTTCATTTGTTATGCTTGTTACATAATTTTCTTATTTAATTTGCCCATGAAAATTGTTATCAATTCGTGTTTCACTTTACGATGCTGGGCATTTGGAAACTTCCTCGGCACTCGGCACTCGGCTGAATTATGAATTATAATAAGCTGATTCCCGGTCATTGGCCATAACAAAAGTGTTGACAGCAGAAGCAACTGACGTTAACAACATTATTTGACAGCCCGAAAAGTTGAAAGCACAGCACAAATTTTACGCTCTGTCGACGAACGACTAAACTGTGAAACAAGTTTTTCCCATAATCTTTATAGAACTTTTTGTTGTTATTAACAGACTGGAGAGGATGGAAGGGCAGAAGGGCTGTTGCCTTATGGCTAAGGGTTGATTTATATGTATGCTGGCTGTGTTTACTTTGAGATTTTGGCTAACTTCTTCTTGGCTTTTTTCATTTTATTTTGTTGTTGATCTCATATTATTCTGCCATTTGTCGTTAAGTTTGCTGTTGCTTGCTAAGAAGCATTTCCTGTTTTGACTGCACAAATGTGTGCTATTATTTATAGCTGGACGCCATTATGTGTTATTGCCATTGCATTTCGCACTGGCGGCCATTTTTGGCCATGGCCAACAACACCAAGTAGCAAATGGCAAACAAACAAGAGTCGCATCGTGAGATGATTTTCGGTTTTTCTATCTTTTTTCTTGTATTTGATAGAACGCAGTGCGGCAGCGGCTGCTGCTGCTGCTGTATCCGGCGGCTGCCATGGCAACAAACGCACACTCACATGCCAGGCGGCGCCATTTTGTTGCCAACTGAAAGCGTGTGTTTGTATTTGAGTACGCCATGACTTTTGTGTAGTCTGCCCTCAGGCGTTTGGCTTGACTGAAATTCGTTGCCACTCTAACTCAGCCTGGCTTTCTCACTGATTCTCTATTTCTGCCTTTCTCTATTTCGCCCTCTCTCTCTCTCCTCCTCTGTCTCTGTCTGTGCTTGTGCTTTTGGCCATTTATTTCGTTTCCCTGGCTCAACTGTCTGTTCCGATTATTCTGCGGCTGCAAGTTCGTTTTGTGGCCTTTTCAAAAACTGCCGTTGACAGTTTTTGGGCCTGTGATGTCTCTGGTTTATTAAACCTACCAATGTAATTCTTGTTGTTGTCAACATTTTCCATTGTTAGTTTTGCCACATGGTTGTTTTTTTTTTTCTGGAAAAAATTGCATACATAATTTGCAGAAATTTCTAGTTTCCATTATGAATTGTGTCAGAAATATGTCGCATGTTAATTGATCAATGGCAAAATGTTATTCTGCATAAATTTGTATTACTTATGCATGCGTTATGTAAATTTTATTCTCTGTAATTTTACATATTTACACTATATATAGCTTGTAGCTAAAAAATTGAATCAACGAGCATTGCTTTCATTGTCAATTAAATTGTCAATCAATCAATATGAGACAGGCTACAAGGATTTCAGTTGGAGTCTGCAATTGAAAATGTTATGCTGCCATCAGAAATAAATGTGTTTTTACTAGGAATATGAAATGTTCGCTGTAGTTGAGGTTTTTCTTAATTCTTTAGAAAATTCAGAAATTAAAGTTATAAAAATTTATGGATAATTTTAAAGCGTGCTTAATTTCAAGCAATTTTAAAAAGTAAATTAATTACAATTTAAACGCACATTTAAAAAACTGTAAATTATCTAATGCGAAAATAAATTTATTTTTTAAAGCGGAAATAATGAAAGACATTGAAAATAGTTAAGCTGAATTTATGGGCTGGAATTAAGAGTTGGACAGTGAAATAAAAGTAAAGCAAAACTAATGAAAAATTCGGAAAATTCTTTCGGTTGTGCCTGGCAGGGAATGTAATTGCGTTTGCTGTGTGTTTTCTCTGTTTTCCTTTCGACTGGTTTCGCATTTGTTTTGCTTGCGTTCGCACATCCGTTTTGGCAAACGCCGCAGTAATAATTCATGGCGCAAATTGCGTTTATTACAATATAACGTTACGGCTGGCAAACAAACGGACTAACCAAAGCAAACAGACGTAGGCCCGGCACGCGAATAGCCATGGAACCACTGTGCACACTGTGGCATGTTGTTGTTCCCGATTTGCATTGCAAAAAGAGTTAACTGCGTACCAGGAGAGAAGGGAGGGGGCATTTGCTTGCCTGCGGCGGTTATTTATCACAGTTTGACTCGAATGGAAAATTGCGAGTCTGTGATTTGTGAGGGCGTTTGTTGATGATTCGTTGTTGTTGTTGTTGGTGTTGTTGCTGTTGCTGGTTTGTTGGGCCACACAACAACACGTCATGGTCTAATTAGCAACGCACGCCAAATGAAGCCATCGGCCCATGCACAGTGATGACTAAAAGTTAACGCTCAGCGTCTTCACACTTGATTTGCGCCACAAATCACAGTTGCCACTAAATTTGCCGCAATGTGCGTGGCTTTCTGCCACTTGATCCATGAAATTTCACATGTCAATGCGTTTGATTTTGCTGCATGCTAATAGAATTAACCCAGACACACTTGCCCTCAATCTGCTTTGATTTTGTTATGGACTGAGGAAGGGGAATTTGCCAGACAGTGGCAGGTATGATGAACTACATTAATTACGACAAAATTCAACCATCTTTCTGCCTAAATAGAGTTAAATAACTGTTCAACTTAATTAAATATTATATTTAATACTTCATTAAACTATCACAAATTCTAATATTAAACACTGAAAACTTTCAGAGCGCACCCGACTGATCTGCTGTTCGTGCTTGTCTTACCCATGCATGACTATTTATTTACTGACATAGATAGCTAATGGAAGCTCCTAGAGCCAACTACTTAAGGCAGTTTTAAAACGCAATGCCAAGCAATTTATTATTAGGCCCAACATAACCTCGTAGAGTCAATCATATGCATAACATAACCTACATAGCCCCATATCAATTACTGCGCCTCCATAAATCAGGCTGACTTTATGAGCCACCGAACCAAAGAAAAGGGACAAAATGGCGTATAGTTGGTATCGCATTTAATATGCATTTTTATGCCCTGCGAGTTTTCCAATAATGCGCGCCATAAAGTGGCATAAGCGAAGAGCAGAAGCCGCAGAAGACACGCCTCACCCAAGAGCAGCTGCACGCTCAAATGTATGCTACGAAATGTGCCTCATTTCTTCATATTTTTCTCTCTCACTGGGCTGGAACGTGCCACGCTTATTGGCGGCTGCCGATGCCGATGCCGATGCTGATTTGTGTGTGGCATGTGCTGCATACCAAGCGCTTATCGCGGCTGGGAATTAAAAGCAAATAACAAAATTTAAATGTTTAATACGGCAAATGGCTCATTTGGCGCATTAAGCCGTGTAAACGATGCTGTCGGGCCCACAGACACGCACTTGCCATTCAATAAAGCCCAAAACCACACAATAGTACTGCAATTTACACCAGGCCAGAGCCCAGGCCAAAGGCATGTGTTGTCATTAAAGGCCACTCTCCAGCAGATTCTACTTTTTTTTTTGCTTTTTTTTTATTTCTGTGCTGCGGAAACCACCAAATGCACAGCGACTCCGACAGCTTCAAAAGCGCGAACATTTTGCATTTTAATGAGTAAACGTTGCATTCGGCCCCCATGGCGCAGTTCGTGGCCTGGGACTGGAATCCTGTGCGAGTGCCCACAGTCACACTATGCATGCGATTGCCCTGCTCCAAAAGGGAGGTACACAGAGAGAAAAAAATCAAGCAATACGTTCTTCTACGTTCATATTTCTTACGTTTGCGCATCGTATTTGAATTGCAAACACAAAGCTTGTAACAAGATTGTAAAAATTCTAAAAAGGAAATACAATAAAATGAAACATATTATTTTCATCAGTGTAATTTTATTATATTTTTTTGCTGCTTATTTAAAATTGTTTCAGTTAAAAAAGAATTTATCTATTTTTGGTGCATCTCAGCAGTTTTTAAAATGACAACTAGAGGCGACTTTCAAAAAAAAACACAGTTAAGTTTTCATTCTCATTTGAATAATAGTTTACCATTTTTTCAAGACTTTAAATACTTGTTTTAAAACTCTAAAATACTAGTTATATGAATTAAAATATAAATTTAATTTATTTTTAAATTTAATGTGTATTATTTAATCCAACTTAATTTATTATATTTTTTTTTTTGCATCGAATTTATTGAAACTACAAGCTCACTCTAACGTTAGGCGTTTTTCACTCAGTGTAACTTCATGTCGGCACTGGAAAAACAAATTTCCACCCAAAAATGTCACACAGCGTGCACAAAGTTTGGTTTTCTTTTTGGGCTCAGTTGGGGCAAAAAAAAGGGCTCCAGTTTTTTCGCCTTCTTCGAGTGCCCCTCGAACAATTTGTATTTGCAATGCGAAAACAAAATGGCAACTGGTCAGCCCACCTGCTGTTTGATTTGTGTTCCATTCACTAGAACAAAATACATATATACCCATACATAAAAGTGAAAATACTGCAAATTGTGTGAGGTTTTTCATACTCGATAAATAACAGCCAAATGGACACAAGCTATTAAAAAAACACGGCTAAATATTGTTCCCTTTAGGACAGCAAAAAACAATTGCAATGTATGTTGCAAATACTCTAAGCTCGTTTTTTGTGCATTTTAAATTAAGCAGATTTAAATTGTTTTACAAAAACATATAACTTGAAATACCCACAAATAAAAGGAGCAAAAAATTAATTATATTTTGTGCAGGGCTTAGTAATATTGCCATGTGAGAGCATATTAATGTTTTGCGTTTTAATTACATTTAAAGTTCTTTTGATTAACATTATTGACACATGAAATGCCATTGACACACTACAAAGCATAATTATTGCAATTTAATTGCAATGTTTGAAGTAATTCAACACAAATGATGAGTTTATTAATGCATATGTCAATGGAAAAAATACATAAAAATATTAAATTAAAACAAAAACAGCTGCGGTATGGTTGGAAAATGTTTAATACTGAGCAAGTGAAATATAAATCATAGTTGGCACACCTGAGTAGTTTGCGGGCCATTAATTAAATGGAATTCAACAGTCAATTCACAAGTTAGAACAAGCTGCAACTCTGCAATTTCGCAATTTTTGCCATGTTTATCAGAGACTTTTCCAGTTCAATGCATTTTCGAGCCGAGAGCTGCACTGAATAGAGGCAAAAGAGGTCACTTCAGCGATGATGAACACATATATAGTAGAACAACTTTAAAGACAACTTAAAGTGTGGGCAAAGTTTTATTGCTGGGTATTTTTCTAGCTTTTTGTCATAATGCCAGTGTCAGGCCCATCAATCAGCAGCTGACAAAAAACAACACACAAAAAATGGAGAGAAGAGAGCAGCCGATGCAGATGGAGAATAGAAACTAATGTGCTGTGGCACAGAGTGCCTGGGGCCTTAATGACGGACTGAGTCGCAGAGCGAACTTCTCTCACCTGGCCGGGCTTTGGATTTGATTGGTATGCAGCTGCCTGGCGGCTGTTCCTGTCTGCAGCTAGGAACACTGCCACCTTTGCCTCTACTGTTAAGCAGCAGTAGCTAAAGCCAGATCCAGAGCCAGCTGACTGAAAATTGCAATCAAGTCAGCGGCAGTCGGAGGCATTTGGAGCGGGAGTCCCAGTTGATGTAGCTGCTCGTTGGTGCACACAAACGCCATCAAACTCAATCAGGCTCACGGCTGATGGCAGGATAACAGCCATGCCAGCAAGCCAGATAAAGAGCAGCCCCCGCCCCCAACCCCCTGCTATATAGAACATCATTCATGCCACCTTCAATCCACAATCCCCATGCTCTGCCTTGTGTCTAGAAAATTTCATTAATTTTCGCTTAATGTCGGCCATGTGCTGTGCATGCAAAGCCCGCATAAAGCCATATTTTTGCAGTTTTATATAAACTCTCTCTCTCTCTCGCTCTCTCTCTCTCTCTCTCTCTCTCTCTCTCTCAGCTGAATGTAGCTTTTATTTAGTTTAATTAAGCGCAGCCTTAAGATTCTTATTAACATTTTAAATGGTGCTCGCATTTATTTTAGAATTGCCAATAGCACAGTTAATTACTTCGTGTCTCAACTTGAATAAAACTTTGCCCTGTGGCCTGTGGCAATTTTTTGTTGCTCCTGTACTTTAAAAGAGTCGAAAAAGGGTCGATTAGGCTAGTGAAAATGCAACAAAATTAAAAATAAATACATGTATTATTCTCGATACATCTATGTTACTTTTTTGTTTAATTTTAGTGCAGTAAGAAACAGCAAAGATATGGTAGAGACTATTTGCAGTTACAGCTCCTTCTACTGTCGGCTACGTCCGACTGATTTGCTTCGTTCTTATCGGTTTTTTGTTGTTTTTTTTTTGCTTTTGCTGCCCCTAACAGAACAGCTAATGGCCCTTTGGCCGGAGTTTTCTGCGTAAATTTTAATTGAGTCTTGGGCCAAGTTGAAGTGAAGACGAGGCAGTTATCAGGCTGTGCTCGCTAATTAATTTATTAATGTTGCTACATTCGCTGTTGTCTTTATTTTTATTTTTACTTTTCGTTATTATTTTTTATTTGTTTGCGCCACTGAAATTGCCAATTAAACGGACTGGCATTAGCTGCCAAGATGGCCTGAAAATGATGGCCAGCTTATGCTTTATAGCTCAACTGCTGAACGCTTTAAATTGCAAGCTTTATTTTTGTTTTTGTCAAAGGGAGAGCCACAAAGAGTGAAGAGAGGGGATGGGTGGGGCGGGGAGGGGAGGGGCGGGGCCTCTGCCTGCGCACGTTATGTGACACCTACTAAAGTAAAAGTCTTTATGTGCGCCATAATATTATCTGTATCTGAAACTGCCAATTTGCTGTCTGCCATAGATAAGCGAACGGAGAGAGAGAGAGGACAGGGAGTTGAGCTGTTTTTCTGTCGCATAATTTGCCACTGCCTCAAGTGGTTGCAACAACAGCGAGGCAGTTGCAACAGCCGCTCGACTCGTTGCCAGTTTTAACCCAGGTGTTAACTCATTTGCCTGGCTGCTAAGTGACTCAATAAACGACAAAACTCCAAAGTCTGCAGTCTGAAGACTAAAGTGGGGACTGCCTGCTGCGCATAAACATGCATGCATTTCTCGCAGTGTATATGCCTCGTGTGGCATATAAGTTACAGACTTAACAGCTTATTCCGGTTGCATGTCTGACTGTGGCCTCTGGCATGCGGCATGTGGCATGTGGCATGTGGAAGCTGCTGATTTGCAATGACAAATTTTTAATGCTGTCAAATGTTTTCATTAGCTCGACGGCAGCAAAAACCAGTTTCAACCCGATATGAGCAAGAAATTGTGCGCAGATGAAAATTAATTTCTGTAAATAATCACTTAAATTGTGCAATATTTTTTAGTAATATTAGCTGCACTATACATCAAATATTTATTATTTATATAGCATATAAATGCACAGCGTTTTTTTATGTTTATTAGCTATTATTCAGCATGTTTTATGCCACAAATATTCTAAGAGATTACATCCCTCAGCCATAAGTTCAATATGGAAGCTCACACAATGCCCTGACTTAAACTTCAGCTTCATTAAGTGCACCCCCATCAAAAAATAAAAGAAGTAAAAGCAAATAAGGGGAATAGCAGAACAGGCAATGCCCATCTTAAGTCATAACGCAAATATTACGAGAGCATCATAAAAGAAACCCCTCAGCGGAATACCTGTCGTATTGTGCTCTTGCTTTCCGTACAGCATTTATCGCTGGCATTATACCAAAAAGATCGAAAACTGAACAACTGTAGCTGGAAACCGTAACCGGCATACTAAAGTCAAGAAGGTTTCAACATGACTGCATTTTAATCAAGCATAGAGCAAGCCAAAATGAACCAACATTTCCTTCTATACATATATATTGTTTTCTTTTTGGAATCCCTTATTATGGCCAGGTAGCAGTGGCTGATGGGAAGCAATGAAGTGTCAATGTTTGCCCCATGAAACGAGGGTTGCCAGCGTTGCAACAACAAAAGCTTCAGCGCACCCCACGGCTGCTGGCAACAAAAGTTAAGTTCCCGTTAAATTGCGGAAAAGTAACAATCAAATGTTGATAACGGAAATGTAGTTGCTCGTTTCCATTTTTTTATGCGCAATAATTTAACGGAATTATGTTCAATGTAATCAAATTGCAATAGTTCAAGTTGCTTCAATTCGAGCAAGCAAATAAAGCCAGCAAAATGTAGCTAAAATTAGAATTGAAGAAAAACCTTAAGGAAAATTAATGCCTTGGGAAATGCTAAAATTTCTAATTAATTTCCTCAAAGAAATAAATTTCTTTAAAATATATATAAATTAATATATCTGGTAAAATAATATGGAAATGTCAAAATTAAATAAAAATAATAAAATTTTAACTTAATTGATCAATTTTCCAAGGAAGTTCCCTATGTACCTTCACCTTATTTCTAACTATTCTGCTTGATATGTGGTATTTCTTGCCATAAGCAGCAACGACTCTTAAGAAGTCAAAGCCTTGAAGTCAGAGCTTTAATGCGCTGCTTATCACTGCCAAGGGATGGCTTTGAAAGCCATGTTCTAGTCATTGTCATCATAAGCCCAGGCACTCAGAATGCAGCTGCAGTTGCGGGGGAACTTGCAACATGCGAGCCACATGCATCGCAACCTGCAACGCCAAAAAGTAACCCGGAAAGGCGCTAGTCTTTGTCTGGCATTTGTTTAGCACTTCAGCGACAACAATGCAGGAAAGTGAGAGGGGAGAGAAGAGAGTGGAGAGAAGAGAGAGCGTGAGTTATTTCTGCCCCCCCTTTCGATCTCTGCGTTGCCACAAAAAACAGCAAAGCCTAAAGCCTCGCGAGCAGACAAACAAAGCTGCTTATTGTTTCAATGGATTAAGTGGCAGCCAGCGTGGACTTTTGGCCACGGGAAGGAGAAGCCGGAGAGTGCAAAGTGCTGAGCATAAGATGCTGCAGTGAAGCAGTCGATGCCAAGTCCTTGCCACACACGGGGCAAGTTTACGCTGAGGGTGGATGAACTGAACTCATGACGACGACTTACTCAGCTCTCAGCTCTTAGCTCAACACGGAGACGCTTCAAGTGGGTGCTAGCTTCAAGTTCCTCCAGCTTCAGTTTCAATTTTTTTTCACAGCCATCTCTCTCTGCCTCTACTTCTCTCTCTCTCTCTCTCTCTCTCTCTCTATTTCTCTTTCTCTTGTGCTACACTGTGCTACAAGACAAGAGCTACGTTGCCCGGCTGGTTTATCCTTGAATCTCTGTACCAAATTGAATTTGTTAAGGCGAAATTGACAACTGAACGTTGTGTTACGTGCAACGTAAGCAAAATTTATTTATGCTCTACGTTTTAGAAATTTATTTTAATGGCGCTGTAATGTGATGTCATCTGACGCGCAAATCACATGCAAGGGAAGGCGAACTGCTGATAGTTGTTGGCAGGCGAATGTAATTTACAATACACAAAAACGACTAATCGACTTGCATAAATCACTGGAATCCCTGCATGTTCTACTTCTATGGCTTACAGAGCAGCTGAGGATGCCTTTGTCCTGCAGAGATAAAGTAGCAGCGATACGGCTGATTAATGTGCCAGAGCACATAATTTCATTAATATTTGAGCGGGTCTGAATGCGAATGCATTTGCATACTGTTCTACTTTCAACTCTGCAAATAGTATGAAAATGATATAAAGGAGAAAAAATACAACTCGATAAATTGTATTATTAAATATTGCATAAAAAAACCAAAAAAAAAAAAAATGTAGATTTTAGAGCCAAAATTATGTATTAAAGATCTTTTTTAAGCCTGAAACTCATATTTTGGACATACCAAGGGTAAAAAAACGATCGAATTTTGATCTTAAATGATTTGTAATCAAAAGTAATGCATAAAAAATATTAATCATGGGAGTATTTGGTGAAAAGTATTCATTAGACCCTTTACTTTAAAAAAGTAAAAAGGGTCTATTAGTTTAGTGCAAAGAGGAAATGTGTGTAACACCCAGAAGGAGGCGTGGCAGACCCCATAAAGTATATATATTCTTGATCAGGACGACAAGCCGAGTCGATATAGCCATGTCCGTCTGTCCGTCTGTCTGTCTGTCTGTCTGTCTGTCTGTCTGTCTGTCTGTCTGTCTGTCTGTCTGTCTGTCTGTCTGTCCGTCCGTCTGTATGAACACCTAGATCTCAGCAACTATAAAGATATTGATTTGTAATTCGGTACTTAACTAGCTTATGACATTCTCTATCGACGCTGTAAATTTTGTTTCGATCGGCTACGAAACAGCGAACATATGGCACAGACAATTTGCCGCACTAGGCAGAAGGGGGGTGGTGTGCCTTGCATACGCGGGTAGCTTAGTGTGCATGCATCTGATTGTGTTTGTATGTACATATATTAGTAGAAGTAGTAAAGTAAAGGGTCTGCTACAGTCGGTTACGTCCGACTGTAGCTTCCGTCCCACTGATCTGCCCCGTCCATATATTTAAATTATATTTTAATAAACGTATGGTACATATTTTTTTAGAGCATAAAATAGTATTTTTAAGAACATGTACAGGGTATTCTACAGTCTGCTCCGTTCAATCTGGTTATTTTTCTTAATTTTTGTCACAATTGAAAGGTGGTTTTTTGTCCAGTGTAGAACAGCTACAGCTACAAAGTGTCGACAAAGTTTTCAGCAATTTTCTGTTTTGGTTTTTAATGATTTTCAATTTCCTTTTGTGCTTCAATCATATGCTTTGCAAGCGAAACTGTAGTAAATCTTTTGGAAATTCCTGGAATTTACTATAGCAAAATATGGTAAAATTCCTTGTTCCCTTGCCCCTTCTAATGCAACAATAGCATGAGCTCTTGCTTCCCCCCCTCCCCAACTCTATCTACAAGTTTCTATCGTCTGGCTCGTGTGCATTGTCGCCACGGAAATCCGCCATGTTGGCTGCTGTGTGGCATGCCCCACTGCACAGTGTGGCCAAAGCATTTCGTGTGATTTAAAATTCAACTTTACCTGCTGCACAATAAGCCAAAAGAACAACGAGTCGAGTGTATAGCGTTACAATGCCAAAACTTTTGCCAACGCAACTTTGGCAAGACGCCCAGCGAACGGAAAGTTTGTTGCATTTGCTGTTGCAATCTGTTGCAAGTAGATCTACTATTTGGCAACCTCGGGCGGGATTTGTTTCTACCCCTCCGCCCTCCCAACCTTCCCAACTTGTGGAGTTTTGGGCTGTGCATACTTGCCAGGATCTGCGTATTGTGCTGTTTACAATTCACTTTGCTGCACTTGAGAAATTACACATGCTCTCCCCTAATTTCGACCCGCTTTTATTCTTCATTTTTTTGTTCTCTGTCTTTTATCGCGCTCGAGTTTCAGGCTGCTTTGTCCAGGGTCTCAGCCAAGGGGCAGGCAAATCGTCCGTCTTATTTGTCTGCCTCGTCAGAAGTGCACACTCCCACACACGAGCTGCTCTAATAAGCGCCAGAGTCTTCATTTGGGGTTCCATTTTAGCCCTTTTTGTAGGGCTGCCAGCGCCATTGTTGTTGTTTGTTGTTTGTTGGTTGTTGGCTGTTTGCGCTAACCAACAACAACGCCAACAACATGATTGGTACTTTCCGCTGCAGACATTTTGCAAAGGTAGCCAAAGGTAGCAGCTCGACCCCTGCATTACTTTTCTCTTTTTTATTACATATTTCAAACCGGCGGCTTTTTTATTGATTTTTTTCAAGCTGCTTAGTTGGTTGCTTTTTTTAGGGAATTTTCTGGAATTTTAACTTGTAAGGAAATTAAAATGCTTTTAAGGTAGGGTTAAGCTTGTGTTGCTTGAAATCTTAAAAAAGATTATAAACTAAACAGATACAAATTAATTATATTAAAAGCTTAAAATATAAGAAAAGTGAATAACTTTATTAAACAATATTTTCTTAAAAAAATATAATAAATAAATTATATTTTTGTTTAAATAGTTAATAAAAGGCTCCTAAAAACATATTCTACATGCCAACTTAAGCCTTCTTTCATTTCCCCTCCCAATTTATGGCTTAGAAAAAAATTTCAAGCTTATGCACTGCTTGCGGAAATTATTTTATTTAGTTCACAAATGGATCTAGATAATGTTAATTTCCGCACTTGTCGATGGATGCAAGATGGCGGCAGTAGCCTGCCATTAGCATGCCTCTTGCCTCTTGCCTCTATCCTCTATCCGCCTGCCACTTGCAACTTGCAATTTGCAACGGGCAACATTTGTGTTGGACTGCTTTCACAGCTCATTGCATTTGAATAGCTTAAGTGAAATTTGAGAGCTTTAAATTACACGCCCCGACGTCGGCTGGGAGGGTTGCTAAAATGCTATATGCATCCATTAGTTGAAATAACAATGCGCAAACTTTCGCCACAGTGCCTGACAAAAAACTGTGCACAGACAAACAAAAACTAACCGAAAATTCCACTCTCTCTATCTATTGCAGCTGGCATTAAGTACACGGATAATCAGCGTGTGATTATACTGGTGAAGGACGTGAACGATGAGCCTCCCTACTTCATCAACCGACCCCTGCCCATGCAGGCGGTGGTGCAGCTGAACGCACCACCCAACACTCCAGTGTTCACATTGCAGGCACGTGATCCGGACACGGATCACAATATCCATTACTTCATTGTGCGAGATCGAACTGGAGGACGCTTTGAGGTTGACGAACGCTCTGGAGTGGTGCGCACTAGGGGCACAGATCTTTTCCAGCTGGACATGGAGTATGTGCTCTACGTGAAGGCAGAGGACCAGAATGGCAAGGTCGACGATCGACGCTACCAGAGCACGCCCGAGGAGCGCCTGTCGATAGTCGGAGGCAAGCGGGGTCCGCAGTTCTACATGCCCAGCTATGAAGCCGAGATACCCGAGAATCAGAAAAAGGACTCCGAGTAAGTACACAGAACAAAATATATTATTATTACATGTTCTTAAGTTGAGTAAAGCTAATATTGGGAATAACAGATTTAAATTGAAAAGGGAATAGAAACTGTAGTTTTAGCAGGGAACATAGCTAAATTCATCAGAGTCGTAAAAATTGGTAAATTAAAACATTTTTGATTACAAATAAATTTTAATAATAGAGGAAAAGGAATACGAAAATTACAACGAGCAAAAATATATTCTTCAGTCTTGAATCTAGGTCTTTTACGCACTTGCGATTTAGTTAGTTTTGCCTCCTTATCATTTATCTGCTAAGTTAGATGTGAAGTTAGGTTCCAGGAATAGAATTCTGTATGGTTTTTCGCTCTGTGTATAGAGCAACGTATGCAAATGTCTGTTGACTGTCAATAAAAAGTTATGCGAATTAGAGCGTGACAATGCGATGTTGGGCTCATTGAAATTCCAATAGGAAAACAACTGTCAAAAGGCAGTCGAGCGCGTGACAGATGAGCAGCCAAGACACGACCTTTAATATATGCACACAACTCAATCTACGTTTCCCCTCGCTCCCACAGCATTATTTCAGTGAAGGCCAAGTCCTTTGCGGACCGAGAGATGCGGTATACCTTGAAGGCACAGGGACAGGGCGCGGGCACGTTCAACATCGGACCCTCATCGGGCATTGTGAAGCTGGCCAAGGAGCTGGACTTTGAGGACCTGCGACAACCGCACGTCTACACGCTGATTGTGACAGCCACCGAGGACTCTGGCGGCTTCTCCACATCCGTTGAGGTTAGCACACAGTTGTTGCCATGTCACATGCATGATATTAACACTTTCCCTTCTCTCTCCCATCCCGCAGCTCACCATTCGCGTCACGGACGTCAATGACAATGCGCCCAAGTTCGAGCTGCCCGATTATCAGGCGCACAATGTGGACGAGGACATACCGCTGGGCACCAGCATATTGCGTGTCAAGGCCATGGATGCCGATTCGGGAGCGAATGCCGAGATTGAATATCTCGTCTCGGATGATCACTTTGCCGTCGACTCCAACGGCATCATTGTCAACAACAAACAGCTCGATGCGGACAACAACAATGCCTACTACGAGTTCATAGTCACAGCCAAGGACAAAGGAGAACCTGCCAAATCGGGCACAGCCACAGTGCGCGTCTACACCAAAAACAAGAACGACGAGGAGCCCAAGTTCTCACAGCAGGTCTACACACCCAACGTGGACGAGAATGCCGGTCCCAATACGCTGGTCACCACCGTTGTGGCCTCCGACAAGGATGGAGATAATGTGCGCTTCGGTTTCGTGGGCGGCGGCACTTCGTCCGGACAGTTTGTGATTGAGGACATCACGGGTGTGATACGTCTACACAACAAGGCCATATCGCTCGATCGGGATAAGTACGAGCTGAATGTGACGGCCATGGACGATGGATCTTGCTGTGTCAATGGCGATCAGACCATTCACACCTCCACCGCCGTGGTGGTTGTCTTCATCACGGACGTCAACGACAACAAGCCCGTGTTCAAAGATTGCGGCACCTACTATCCCAAAGTTGAGGAGGGTGCTCCCAACGGCAGTCCGGTTATCAAAGTTGTGGCCACCGATGAGGATAAGGGCGTCAATGGACAGGTAAGCGAATAGGTCGAATCTGAACCAAGTGATAATAGCAAGAGTAGATTGTTAAAAGAAAGATAATTAAATACTCTAATGGGAATTCCAGTTGCCTTTAAGGTTTATAATTTAAATTTATCATTTTACTATCAATTATTTCGATAAGCTTTATCGATAGACGTTATTCTGCGTTATTTCAGCGAATTTTGAATATATTGGGGATAGACCAGCATCGATAATTTCTGAAACAGCACATCTACAAAAGATTGACCAAACTAGGACTAGCCAAAATTCGTTATTGTTTAAGTTTTTCATTTCAATATCTTATCTTTATATACAGCTACACTATAATTTTTCACTTCGCTGAACTATTAAACCTTGTGCTTGCTAAAAAGTCTGAAACAGGCCAAAGATTAATTGCAGGTCATGCTGGGTTTTCGTTTTAGGCCATTTGCCAGCACGATTTCGGCCAAATTAGAGAGATTTCATGTTAAGATTTCGCAATTTTAACAGGGTTGCCACCACGCTCACAGGTTCAATGCACTGCCAAGTGTGCAGGCGGAGTTTGCATGTCCTGAGCTGTCGTGTCACTTTGCGTTGTGTTGGCAACGCCTCAGAGCTATAATCACAACTGTGTCAATCATTAAACAAATTTTGCATGCTCTTTTTCTGCCATTCGACAGGTTAAATACTCCATAGTGCAACAGCCGAACCAGAAGGGCACCAAGTTCACGGTGGACGAGGAAACCGGTGAGGTTTCCACCAACAAAGTGTTCGATCGCGAAGGTGACGATGGAAAATTCGTGTCGGTTACCGTAAAGGCCACGGATCAGGGAGATCCCAGTTTGGAGGGCGTCTGCTCCTTCACGGTGGAAATCACGGATGTGAATGACAATCCGCCGCTATTTGATCGTCAGGTAAAAGAATTTATGATATCTTATCAGCAGAATTTTTTAAAAACTGTCTTTTTATTGGTCTAGAAATATGTGGAGAATGTGAAACAGGATGCCAGCATTGGCACCAATATTCTGAGAGTTTCGGCTTCGGACGAGGATGCGGACAACAATGGAGCCATAGTCTATAGTCTGTCAGCGCCGTTCAATCCCAACGATATGGAATACTTCGATATACAGCCCGAGTCCGGTTGGATTGTGCTGAAGAAGCCACTTGACGTAAGCATTTGTTTTCTATTTGCCATACTCTAATGAATTTCCCAAACATGTTTTAAGTTTGCGTACCCCAACTAATCAAGTTTTATGATTTGAATTTAAAAAAAAGGAAATCATAAAATACCCATTTTTATTTTCGTACTAACAAAGCTGTGCGTTTAGCGCCGTCAGAGTTGAAGAAAGCCAAAAAAAAAGGAACAATATATCCTCAAAAAGCAAACTATTTCTATTCAGTTTTGATTTGAATCTTCAGTTCGAAATGCACCTTTCTTTTGTTTGAGCCTACGTTCCTAGGCAGCTATCAATGTTTTTTTGATAGTACTCAGTACAATAAATTCGATGTGTGAGCAGTGCAAGTTTTTTTGTCACATTCGAAATGAACACAAAACCAAACCAAACATACAATACAATATATATATGTAATGTATATGAAATATTTGCAAACTATGTATATGCGTTTTATGTTTTCCGTATTTATTTAATTTTTGTTTAGTTTATAGTGCGTAAAATTGGCCCTAAACCTAAACAATAAGCAAAATAGCAAAATGCCAAAATGAATTGATTTTTAACATTTTTTGAAACAAAACTAACACTGAGGAAACCAAATACTCAACAACACAAAGCGAACCAATAATGTTTAACTATTGCTACATTCAGGTTGGGTATTAGAGCATTATAATCTAAAGCCAGCTATTGCTTCTATTTTTGGTGTTAGGTGCATAGACTTAAGCAAAAAAAAATATATATATCAAAAAACTGTACAAAAAGAGTTAAACTTGTAAAGTACTCGAATATACCCTGAAACGATCACGCCTATTTTTGAGCATCGTTGTAACATTTTTGTTGGCTCTATGCAAAATCTGAAAACTACAGAAATTCGTTTTTTTTTGCGTCAAACGTAGCTTTATTTTGTATGCCAATATCTTTTGAGTTTGCTTACCCCGAATTCCTGAAGTACCACAAAATCCCTATCCCAACGAACTATAAAACAGCATAAAATAAATAGTTTTTGATGAGACTATGATCATTTTTGAAGGTCTCTTGCTGAACATATTTTTGTGTTAATCGAAAAGGGAACCAATTTTTGATAAACGCTTGTTTTGGCATGAAAAAGCGTAAAATATAAATGTGTTTTTTTCTAAGCTTAAGCGTAGGCCAATTTACTTAACCATTTTATTTAACTGCACCTTTAAAAGTATTCTGTTAATTTTTGTTTACTCTTACTTAACTATTGAGAGTTTAGCTGAATTTAATGAATTCTGTTTTTAATTTTCATATGAAATTCTATGGTACAAACTGTCGAAACGGTTGTCAACCAAATAGGGTTGTTATCCTGTAAGTAATCGATAAATCGAAGTGTTTTTTCGTTTGCTGTTCAACTGTTATACTGTGCTAACAATCCAAACAACAGCTCGCACTCCAAACTGTAAGCTAACCTCAAAAACGAAACTAATTTTCGGCTGTCCAAAACTTCTACATATTGTATATAGATCTATACATATTTTGATACACTTCACAATGCAGGAATTCATAAATCAGAGCAAGAGATAGTCTCGTCAAAATATTGCAGTTCTAATACCGAAATCAATATTTAAAATATATTTGTCTTATTAACGCCTTGAGCTCCTGCGTGTTCTAACTCCAAGCTTATCCTTTAACAAATCCTTTCTTGCTTTGTATATACTTTGAGTTGTGTTTTAATTTGAAATTGAAATTGAAATTGACATTGAAAATTGTAAACATTATAACAACGATGCCATTGAAATACGTAATCGTCACGTCACACGTAACACGTAACGTAAGCCAATACACGAACCGACATTAACATGAACGCGTTTAACATTTCGCCTAACATCGTGGCTAACGTTTACCTCATGAATGTTCACAATATCCAATCATCAATCGATCAATCAACCAATCAATCAATCAATCAACAGCGTGATCGTTATCGCCTGCGCGTACGCGCCTCGGATAAGGGCGATCCGCCCTCATCTGCCGATGTGGATGTTGAGTTAGACGTCGTCGATCGTAATAATAAGCCCCCCATATGGGATAAGAGCATTTATGGGCCGATCCATATACGCGAGAATGTCACTGTGGGTACGGTTGTAACATCGGTTAAGGCAAGGTTTGTATAGCCAACTACACTACAAATACACACAACAAACTACCAACTACCATACTTACTAAAGACGCATTACGCGAGCTGCAGTTCCTAACAAACCAAAGCCTAACGGCTGCGATAACCTACTATAATTAGTCTAATTTTTGGAAATGTAACTACATTCTAGCTAACATAGCTCTAAGCTTCCGAGCAATACTTCGTTTAGTCAAGTTTCATTCAAAAGTGCATCGAGAGCACCTGCCGTTGTCTCTGCTAAGCGGCGCGGTGTGTGTCTTGGCTAAATGCGCTCAACGAATGCGACTCGCTTAACGAAGGTTGCCTTAACGAAACTAGCTTTAAGGTTCGAGTATGAGATTTTTTACGGTCTTCTCTTTCTGTTTCTGTCTCTGCTTTCAATTTAACCCAGGTTTTACGATACAATTTTTTTGTGCTCTATCGTAAAAGCTCAACGATTTTTTCAACAACCAACAAAACAATTTGAACGAACATTCGAAACATGTAAATCCCCAAAAATAAATACCAGAAAAATACAAAACAAAATCTCTTTGATCTGTTGTTGGTGCTTGACCTTTTTGTATGACAGTCTGACCTTGACGGTTGTCAGCTGCTTTTGCATTTTGCTGCAATTCTCTAACAAACTACCCCACACACTACCCATTGGATATGCTTACCCAGAAACTCTGAATTTCCCCTGCTCAGAAAACGTACCCCACACATGGTGAAAATGCTTGAAATAGTCTAAGTTATCGTATCGAATATTTGGTGTTGGTTTTAATTGGGAAGGAAGAGGTTGCAGTTTAGTCTAAGCGCAAGGTAAATACTAAAATCTATTCACAAAGTGTTCAAAAATGTTAAAAAGCAATAGAAAAAAATCCAAAATATACAAAATCAAAAAGTATGCTATGAAAATTGTACTACTAAAATGCACAAAGTCCTTTTTCATTTCATTTGTTATGCATTTAGTTTCGATCATACGAATACAATAAGATAATATTTACTTGTATTTATGCTCAACTCAATTATTTATATATACATAATAAGTATGCGATTTTCCTTTACAGAACAGCAAAAACAAAAGTTTTTATTTTTGTTCAAATACATACAAATACATTCTTTTTGAAGGCTAGGGTCGAGACTTGATACAACAAATAATTTGCACTGCGAGAAAATCCTTTTGAGACAACAAAGGCTTATAAAAAGAGAAACTACTCTGGTTTCCATCTGTTTTGAATTTTCATTGTTTATCTACCACTGACTACTTGCTATAAAAGGTGTTGGTTCCGATTTAACAATTTTGATTTTTCCAAAATATTTCGCTTCGTTTTTTGTTATACTTTTACACAACTTGAACTAGATTTTAAAACTATATAAATATATATTTTTTTGTATTTTGCCTTTTTCCTAAACTTGAACGACGTGTCTGTGTTTTTGCAATGCTCGCTTGATTTTGAAACATGCTTGTATTTTTGAAACCAAAACCAATTGTTGTAATACATGATTAACAAATGTATGCAAAACACAGCGAGAGACATACAAATTAGAGGCGATGGCCCAAGATAAGGGCTATCCGCCGTTATCGCGTACGGTCGAAGTACAGATCGATGTGGTCGATCGTGCCAACAATCCGCCCGTTTGGGATCATACCGTTTATGGGCCGATCTATGTCAAGGAAAATATGCCCGTTGGCGGCAAAGTCGTCTCGATCAAAGCCAGGTCTGTTAGTGCAATGTTTTACAAAATAAAAAAACAAAAAACAAGAAAAAAAAAAACACATTTAAAGCCATACCATTTTGCTTAGTTCATTCAATAAGCTATCTTAAAAAAATTAAAATAAATTTAAATTCATTTACGTAATATTTTTCTAGGTGTTTGTTTCGCTTCATCATATTTTTTTTTTTCATTTAAATTCGGTTTTTGGTGTTGTCATACTTAGTGTATAATTTTTGTTTTGTGTGTAAACTGAATGTTGTCCTAATTATTGAATGCACAGTTCTAAAAACTTTTCGGTCTCCAACTCAACTCTTCAGCTGGAGATATTTTAGTTTTCAATCTTGCCTCCCCAATTGTTTACTATTCCCCATTCCCAGTCATTGCATTTCCATAATGTATACTCACATATGCACATAAGCCTCTTACAAGCACCAGTAAAAACACATTTCCACAACTTAGAAAACCTGCACAAATCCACACAAAATGCACAACATTTTTGTTTTATATATAGACTTTTATTTAAACTGAATACGCCTATGATATATCTGCTTCTAGAATGTAAATAAACCTATATACATTAGCCAGAAAATAAGTTAAAAGACAAAAATGAAAATGTGAATCAAAATTAACCCCTTCAAAATTTGATGGCGCCCAACGTGGGGCGATAGAAGTAATTCAATCTATTTAAAAACTACGGCATTAAGCTAAGGCCTTCATTAAGCTTCCATTAAATTAATTGAGTTGCTTAGAAATAGCCACAATTTTTTAACTTCCGTCCCACTTAAGCTAAGTCTAGCTGGCGCCCAACTTATTGCACTTGACTCTTTCCCTCAAGGTGTTGAGTCTGCTCTGTTTATTTTATTTTGCAGCTGCTGCAGTTGAAATTACCTGTCAAACCGCCACTTTGACCCTGGGGCAAGTTATCATTATTCAGCCATAATCATAAGACTATGATGAGAGACGAATGGCAGAAAAAGGCAGACAAATAAAGTGTGCAATAAATAAAGTTTTACGTTTTATAATTGCAATTAAAAACTTGAAGCAGCGCACTTAAATGGCTTTTTTGGGCTGGCAGCTTTACTCCATCTCTTTCTATTTCTCTTTCTCTTCTATATATTCACGTCCGGCTCAGAGCATTAACATAACGAATAGTGTTTTATCTTCGTGGTAAGGCCAGCACATGGCACTGACGTTTTAATTATGCGCCATTTTGTGGCCAGTGGCAGTTAGCATGACTATTCAGTGGGTCTGTGGGTCTGTTTTTTACATTTCCACCTCTTTTAATAAGTATTATTGTCAGCACTAAACGCAATGCACTTTAAGACGGGTTCAAGACTCAACAGATTGCACATACGCACCGTGCACCACTTAATAGAGTTAGTTTAGTGCTCTCTCTCTCTCTCTCTGTAAGTTTACGTACATTTAACTTCTATGCTAAGTATTTAGGAAGTTAACTATTAAACGTGCTTGGGTTTTGTTACGCTCGTGTACATTATTTTCATGCCTTCTGTTGATACATTCAGTTTCTGTTATGCCAAACCTAAGCTTTTGTTTTCTTTTTCATACTTTAGTTTGCAATTATCTTGTCCCAGCACAAAATTGTCAACTCTTTATATTACTCGTATATATATATATATAAATGTATATAGTATAAATCAAGTGTATAGTAGGTGTTTGTTTAGCGGAAGCTTCCATTAAGCCAGAGCTAAGTGTGTGCTGAGGAAAGGACGCCAGCAACATGGCGGACAGCGGCCATAGTACAGGAAGTGCGCGTAGATATCATGAAAAAAAATATGCTTGTTGTTGTTGCTCTTAATGTGCGGAGTTTCAAGTGTTTGCCGAGTGTTTTAAGAGCAGCAACAACAAAGATTTTAAACTGTTAGGCGAGGTTCATATATTTGCTTAGTATTCTACTTATAATTATGCTTTTCGTTCAGTTGTATTTGATGATGTTTCAGAGACGATAGAGGGTGCAAGACTTAGCCAGAAGTCAAATCTGTTTATTACAATACTGCCGAAATTGTTAACACACTGAAACTAGTTTTGATTTTGCAATACAACCAACAAGTTAAAAATGAACTATATATACACAACAATGACAACAATTACTACCACACACAATCACCAAAGAAAAATACCAAATACCAAATCCATGTGCCAAGAACAAACATCCATCATGCAATCCAAGAACTTCTCAAATCCCACACTCGCCCACAAATTTAACCACATACTACACCGTGTTTTGTACAAAAATAAACCAAATGTTCCCACTTTTATCCCGTCATAAGATTTGTTTTCCACTCGGCCTTGGCAGCAACGTTTTTTGGCGCAGTCTGACAGCTTTTCATTTTTAAAGGCAACTCTGTTTGTTTCGTTTTTTGCTAAAGATTTTCCGGCTTCTGTCAGCTGCAAGTGTTGTCCAAGCGCAAATAAAATTTATATATTTTTTGCTAGTGTTTGCCTCGCTTGCCTAATTTGTTTTTCATTATCATCGCCTTGCCTTGTCCTGCACTAAGCAAACAATCAGCTGCTCAAGTGTATTTCCCCAATCCAAGTCAATCCACAAAAAGAAGAGAGAAAAAAACCCGAGAAAAAAAAAACGAACCTCCACTCCAACAACTTTTGACACTCGAATGGCAATTAAATGTTTTGAAGCCATTTTTTTTGCGTCTGTTTCGTTTCGTTTCTTTTGTTGCGTTGCTTTTGCTGCTAGATTTCGCAAAAGTTTTTCTTCTGTTTTCCTTTTTGTATTTCCTAAATGCACGAAAGACGCTCACAAACGGGAAAAATCCAATTTGCAGCGCACTTTTTCTACGCACAGCAATCGAAAGTCTTGAGAATTATTTTGTACTATTGTGTCATAAATCAAATTTTTGTATTTTGAAATGTCGCATGCGAGAGAAAGAAACTGTGAGTGTGAGTGTGTGTGTGAGTGCGTGTAAGTGTGAGTGAGTGTCTGTGTGTTTATTCCAACTTTTCACAATTCATTTTCAAAAGCGCATTCACAAAGTGTTAAACCAATCGAATGCCTACAAAGTTCAATAACTTTTATGCAAATGAATTATTGCATATTTTTGTTTTTGGTTATTGAAAACATTCAACTAAACTAAGTTCATTTGTAGCATACTAATTTATTAACCATGTTTCATGTAGCCAACTCTAACTAATACTAACCGTATAAAAACTCTGACATTATAAATCGTATTCATATATTTTTATTCGTCCATACCTTTTCCTGCCCCGCCCACGTCTGCAGTTCGGGCATTGAGGGCAATCCGACGGTTTTCTATAGATTAATGCCCGGGTCGACGGCACAGACGAACAAATTTCATACGTTCTATCTGCAACAGAGACCGGACAATGGCGACACCTGGGCCGACATAAAGGTCAATCATCCGTTGGACTACGAGAGCATCAAGGAGTACAACCTGACCATAAGAGTGGAGGTAGGTTTATTTGCATTCATCGGAAATCTATTACAGTTTTCAAAGCGAAACGAAAGTTTCGCGAGCTCAATTAAGCGCACAGCTTGAGCTCAGATGCCTGGCATGTATTTGACTTTTGTATTTGAAAATGACTTCGAAATACGTTTGTAATTATTTTATTTGAAAAGTTTTAATTACTTGCGCGAATTGCTCCCCCAGCCCCTCTCTCTCTCTAGGCACGCAAATGTGGCGCCTCACAGTGCACAGTGGTCGGTCCCATAAGACAAAATTCTTACAGCCTAAATCGAAATTTTACAGTTTAAAACGTATAGTTAATCACAAAGATAAATTGGCTATTTCAAATATATAACTTAATTTAAATAGCTTGCTGTTGTTTAATGTTTATTTAATGGCTTGAATTAAACTATTTTGGGAAATAATAAAAATATTATAATTTGCAACAATTGTTCCCATGAGAGCTATAGAATAAAGTCGGCCAATGTGGCTTATTTATTTGTAGATTACATACTCAAAATATTTTTATAGAATTTTGTGAAATATTCTAGATTTATTCAACTCTATTAAACCTATTTTTGTCGCATACTTCCATACAATTCCGACCACTGTGCAATGTTCTTCGTGCTGTTCTTGGCTTAGTTTTAGCCGCTGATTGACTGACAGTTGACAGTTCTCAAAGTATGCGTCGGGCTCAATCTGAATTCAATCAGTGCACAGAGTTTCAGCCGAACTAATGCAGCTCATTAGTGTAACCATTCAGGTTTTGTTGGCATTATTGACAAATTGCTGCATTAAACATGCACCTAAACTGACCTAACCCCAGCTGATTCGCACTCAACTGTACCGATGCCATAACAAGTTGCCACAAATGATGTTCCTGCCACACTGGCATTAGTCGCATGCTATTAAAATTCGATTTCTGCGTTTGCATTTCGCATTAAATGCAGTTAATTAAATCTCACATGGCCTGGTTGCAAATGACACAGCAACAGTTACAAAATACAAAAAACAAAAAGGGAAAATGCTGTTATTAATTTTTAAATTTGTTTTGTGGTTTGCTGGTAGCAAATGCATTTAATACGTGTACTTTTCAAATCCATACACAATTCTAATTACACCGTTTTGTTGCATTATTTCACAATATAAAATGTGTGGTTTTGAATATATACGCACATTATTGCAGCTACAGTTCCAAATAAAAATTTAATATTTATCCATGCATAAGTTTTGCTTTTGCAACATTTCAGTTTAAAAAGAAATTAAAGTTTTGGGTAAAAATAAATAAATTATGATTGAAAAGCCAGCGAGAGTTTGGCCAGCAAAAATACGGCCAGTGAGAGTTAGGCCATCGGGAGTAGAGTCAGTCATGAATAGCCAGTGAGAGTTCAACTGCTTATTATAATAAGCCCGCTTGTCACTCAAGCATCCCACACACGTCTTAACCACACGCCTGCACACACTACACTCCCATTAGCAGCATTGCAGCAGCAGTATTTATAGTGCTGGCAGGTTGCGCTGTCGCTGTCTCTTGATCAGTTCCCGAGAATAAGAAAGAGAAAGAGCCAAAGAAACCCACCCACCAATCTGCAGCTCTGGTGAGAGAACACATCGACCGCTCTCTGTGCGTAAGCTGGACTAGGCAGTGCTTAGTCGCTCTCCTTACTGGCTCTCCAAGCATACGACCTCATTACAAGTAATGCCATGGATAGCCGCCTAACCTCCTAGGCAGCGCTTAGCCGCGCTACTCTCGCCTCGCTCGCTCTTGCTGGCTCTCCAAGCATACCTCCTGCATTACAAGTAATGCAGCGGGTAGCCGGCTCGCCTCCCAGGCAGCGCTTAGCCGCTCTCCTCTCTGCTTGCTCGCTCTTGCGGGCTCTCCAAGCATACCTCTTGCATTACAAGTAATGCAGCGGGTAGCCGGCTCGCCTCATAGGCAGCGCTCAGCCCCTCTCATCACTGCTCGCTCGTGCTTTCTGGCTCTCCAAGCATACCTCCTGCATTACAAGTAATGCAGCGGGTAGCCGGCTCGCCTCCTAGGCAGCGCTTAGCCGCTCTCCTCTCTGCTCGCCCGCGCTTTCTGGCTCTCCAAGCATACCTTCTGCATTACAAGTAATGCAGCGGGTAGCCGGCTCGCCTCGTAGGCAGCGCTTAGCCGCGCTCCTCTCTGCTCGCTCGCTGTTGCTGGCTCTCCAAGCATACCTCTTGCATTACAAGTAATGCAGCGGGTAGCCAGCTCACCTCGTAGGCAGCGCTTAGCCGCGCTCCTCTCTGCTCGCTCGCTGTTGCTGGCTCTCCAAGCATACCTCCTGCATTACAAGTAATGCAGCGGATAGCCGACTTGCATTATATTAAACATAGCATGTTGTAATTCGCAATATTTGCTCTCGTATATTTCTGTTAACTATCCTGATTTTCCCGACCAATTCGCTGCTGTAGTATGCGCTGCTGCATACGCTCATAGGCAGCGCTTGGTCGCTCTCCTATTTGCTCGCTCCTGCTGGATCTCTAAGCAACCGCAAGCAACTGCAGATTGTTTATGTGTGTGTGTGTTTAACAGATTAAAATGACTGCTAGAACTGGAGGCATATATTGTTTTTGGCAGCAAGACAATCTGCAACTGTCGGTTGCGTCCGAATGTAGACTTCCGTCCGACTGATCTGCAATTAAATCTAAAAAAATAATTTATTGTTTGATATTTTCGTTTCTTTTATATTGCATTAATTGCATTATTTAATTTTTGCCTTTTTACCTACTCAATATTATTAATGATAAATAATAAAAATATATTTATTACACAGCTTTTATTTACATTAATTAATTCGTTTACTCTACATGCAGCTATTTAATGCCTATCAATAACAATAACCATCAATAATTAAATGCATACGATTTCCGTAGAAAAGCTGCATAATCAGGCAATTGCAGTTACGGATTTATCGCTATACAAATTGTATTAAATCAAATATTAATTTAATATTGCAGAGCATAAAATACACATCTCTGGCTGTGTTATATTACATTTTGTATCAATATTCTGCAAAATGCTGTAAAGTTAGCCCGCCCCATGTTTAATTAATACTTATGTATTTGTGTATGCAAATTGTTCTGTCTCACTTTCTTTGGGAAAGATGCTGGAGCCTGCAAAGCTGCCAATTAACTGGTAAACTAGCAAAATTGGTATTTACTTAATCAGACGACATAACCACTAAATAAATAATTCATTTCAAGCAGACGAATTAGCACGTTCTGCCCTCGGGCCAGCAACGATTCATTCAATGTAAACATTTGCCATATACGTATAAGTATTTGTGTCATGTGCATTGATTAGCTCATAAAACAAAACCAAATTGTGTATAAATAAATAAGGCATGAGTATGCTGTGTAATCATATTCATGCCATATGCGAAACGTTGATTGATTACGGGTACATCGATCAATCAAAGCACAGCGCCAGCAACTGCATTTGAGCTGAAGTTGTAGCAAAAGCACAAAGTAATCCCGGCAGCTGTTGAAATTTTAATAAAATATTCCCATTTTTACATAATGAACAAATTTACTTTTAAGCCATTTGCAATAATGCAAACGCAAAGTCAAACATGCCGGGGATTGTTTCATAACAATTTTTATTGATAATTAAGCCTGTAGAATAATGAAAAAAAATCAATTTTTTCCCAATCATATAAGCATAGTGATGGCAAGAATATTGCATTAATCGATAATTGAATTATTTGGTAAATGGGAAGCTTGCGATTATTAAACTCGATTAACCGTAGCAGAATTAAAATCGATAAATCATTGGATAATTTGTGATATTTTTACATTTTTATTTATTTTATTTATTACTGAACAAATGATTTTTTAATAGTTTATAAATATTAAACTTACATGATAATTATATTTTTATTAAATAAATATTTATTATATTATTTTTCCAAATAATCGATAGATCTTTCAGTTTCCTTCAACTAAATAATCGATTATTAATCGTGTTATCACTACGATTGCAACAGGCATAACTATAACAACATGCGCTTGATTAAATAATTGAGCATTTAAGTAAAGTAGCAAAAGGTTAAAGTTGAATTCTTTATGCCCACATTGCAGAACAATGGCGCCCAACAATTGGCATCGGAAGCGACCGTTTACATAATGCTTGAGGATGTTAATGACGAAATACCGTTATTCACGGAACGCGAACAGGAAACGGTGCTGGAGGGCGAACCGATTGGCACCAAAGTGACACAAGTGAATGCCATCGACAAGGATGGCACATTCCCAAATAATCAGGTGAGTACAGAGTGCCAACAAATTGAGTGAAGGTAAACGCCGAATGAACTGATAAGATGGCGCCTCGCTGTGCAACAACAACGCCGGAAATACCAGGCGGTTCTCTGTGTATCTGTGTGTCTGTGTCTGTGTCTGTGTGCGTTGGCTGGCAAATGAATGGGCGCCAAAAGCAACTGCAAAAAAGCGAGAGAGAAGTGAGAAATTAGTTTAACGCGTCATTTGCTTAATGTTCTATGAAAGGCTTCGACTGCACTGGCAAAGACTAACACTAACGGTAACGGTAACTGCTCAGAATACCGTTAGACATGCCATAAAGTTGTACTAGATTGCCAGTAGTTGCTGCTAAAGTTGCTTAACTCTGTTATACGTCATTCGGTTAGCGGAATTTGAACTGTAAGGCAGCAGCATTCTATCATAGTACACCCTTTCATCAACTGCGTAAAGCAAAATAAATATACAATAAGTATACAAATTCTCTGACAATGTAGTCAATTTTTTAACGATTGGTATTACTTTCCGTATTACCATAGGTCCGGTAAATTGCTTATATATAATATATATATAAAGTATTTTAAATATTATGCAGTTGTTGGTAGTCTAAGCAAGCATAATTATTTTACAAAACTATCAAATCTGGCATACTCCTTCATATATTGTTAAAATTTCTGGTATAGATTTTGTACGCTCTATAACTTTGTTAAAAATAACTTTTTTCTGCACAATTTTCACTCTTCACCTACTTTTCATGCTGTTCAACCACTTTGCTTTGAAATTGCTTCAAACTGCTTCTATAAAGTTAGTGTATTACAAAGCACAAGGGCCACTCGGCAACTTTGCTGTCTAATCAGGCAATCTGAATAGATTAGAGCCAGTATCTCCGTTTGAGCCTGGCCAGCGTTACCTTGACGGCTTTTTGCATATTTACCGAGAGTATTTCACACTTTCAGTGCCCGTTTTTCGTTTTGTTCCCTTTATAATTGTAATTTTTTTTGCTGCTGCCTTTTGCTCATCTGGCAGGCGGCAAGGCTAATAAATGTCAAAGAGTTGCCACTCTTTTTTTTCGCTTGCTGCAGTATTTTCACACGCCCTTAAGTATGCTAAGCCCTCAGTGAAAGTTCAAAGCGTGGACAGCAAAAAGAGCACAGAAAAAATATAAGTATAACAATGAAAAAATAAAAAAGAAAACTAAACCGTAGTCCGCCGTCTGCGTGTCCGTGCGCCCTTTTATGCGTCTGACAATCGAAGGCCTCGAGGCTGCATAAGTAAGGGTTTGCGACTGTACGGCAAGGCCGCCGGCCATACTTGCGATTATAATAATATGCCAGTTTGGAGACCGGCAATGGCGCTGGTCATTCTCCATTGCTGGCCACATTTTGTGTCCTGCAGCCAAGTAATTTGCATGTACGCGCAAAGTGTCCGCACTAATTAGCGTTTCTTCTTCGTTTCGCTGGGGTTTTTTGTCTCATTTAGCGCCAGACGCGTCGCCAGAATTTGATAATCATTATCATTGTAATTTCTGTCTTTTGGCAGCGCTTTAATGTGTGTTGCAGTAATTAATTTGCAGTTGTTGGCCTTGCGTGCGAATCAAAATTTGCAGCAATTTCCGCTCTGAGCTCTAAAACTCGACATGTTTTAATTAACTTCCGGAGCGTGTTTTTATTAGAATTTGGATTTTTAGTACCTGTACTTTATAAAGGTATAAATGGGCTATAAAGTTGGTGCAAATCAGAAATCCCAGAAATACGAAAAAAAGAAGTAGTAGAGTATAGATAGAGTATGAGAAACAGCGAGGTATGCAACAGACAATTTGCTCGACTTGATAAAAGAGTCGATTATTGCCTCTATGGAAACACAAAGTACCGAGTCTGTCAGTGTCGGTTACCTCCGACTGTAGTCTTCGATCTGTCGCTGGATTTTTTTTGGATTTATTTGCACATAAATGTAACGTTACTAAACGAGTATTTGCATGTTTACTTTTACAGGTTTATTACTACATCGTCGACTCGCCACGTAACGAGGGCAAAGAATTTTTCGAAATTAATTTGCAAAGCGGCGAGATCTTCACCAAAACCGTGTTCGACAGGGAGAAGAAGGGCGCCTATGCCCTCGAGGTGGAGGCACGCGACGGTGCACCCTCGGCGCGTCCCAATAGCAATGGGCCCAATTCAGGTGAGTTCCATAGCTAAACTTTCCCCCTCCACCTCTTCACCACTCACCACCTGTCCAGCTGTCCAACTGTTCAGCTTGTGCACAGCATTTTCATTTATGTAATGAATAAATTACTACAACGACAAAATAGGCGAGGGGCAGCGGGCAGAGTTGGTGGAAAAATTTGCAAGTGCATGAAATTGCTGTTGGGCCAAGTTTTTAGCTGTTAGCCGACATTTAACATGTCAAATAAATTACCAATAGGATTTTTCCTCTCACTCGCTCCCAGTCTCTCCGTCCCTCCGTCTCTCTCTCTCTCTCTTCAGTTTTCGTTTATTTGCATTGTAGTTGCAGCAACTTGTTTGCAGCAGGTCCCAAAACCCAATATCTACTATAAATATTGACCACGTGACGACCCAAAAAAGTCACCCAGTCTGCCTGTATCTGTAACAGTGTGTGTGCGTGTGTGTGTGTGTGTTTAGACAAGTGCATTTGGCTTTTATTGATGCGCCATGTTGACCACGCATTCGCCGCATACGTTGGCTGCTCTGCCTAAATAAATGTGCGTACATTGAAAGCATTTTCACTAAAAATTCAACAGCAGCCACAAAATCCATCAGATTTACAGCCATTCAATTTGTGTTTCATTTACGAAAACTAAAAATTCGCCAACAATATTATTTAAATTAAAATTTAGTTGTCATAGAATGAAAATAAAATGTAAAAGAAAATTTCAATTTGTATCACAAATGGCAGACTTTAAATCTTTTGCACCTAATGCTATTAGAAATATTAAAAAATAATGTAAATTGTTCTCATTGAACTATGTAATATGACGATTAAAATATATAAGATAATAGCATCGTAAATTTTAATTTCAAGTTCCATATGGCTCCGTTTAAAGTTCTATGCAATTTGTTTCAATTACGACAAAGACTTTAAAGCTCGCTCAAAAATCTGCGCATCTAATAGTAGTTTATACATTTTTTCAAAAACAAGTAAAAAAGTTTAAGCAATTGTAGGAAATTTTTTTCAATTTTGTCGACAAACCGCAAGCTGTTGCCACGCTTTTCCACTCACTCACACAATGCGCAACTTTTTCGCCGTTGCATGAATATCAATATTTGTAAGCTTTGGTTAGTACGGCACAACAGGAACAAGAACAAGAACAACAAGAGCCGTTGTAATTTACATGTACTCCGCTCGCCGGCTGTCGCCCTCTGTCGGCCGACAAGTGAAGCCAAACACAAACACAAAAACTTTTTAATTTTCGTGCTCGTTTTCAGGGCCAGAGCGAGAGAGCAAGAGAGTGTGTGAGAGAGAGAGAGAGACTCGCGTTGACTGAGTGACTTTGGCGCTTGTTGATTGCACATCATTTTCAGTGCGGCGCTGAAAAGTATGCTACGGTTTTTGTTAGCTCGTTTCCATTTAGCAGCGCTTAAATGCGGCTCAGCGACATATTAAACAATCGAAAAGCACTTGGCAAGGACATAATAACAAAATATAACAAAAATACGGAAAATACAGAATATACAAAAAACACAGAAACAAATGTACTCGTATCAAATGTAAGGACACAAAAATTGATTGCCATTTCAGGGGCAGCTTTTTAATGAACAGCAAATAGTGAAAGCAACACAAAAGCACCCGAAATCTCTACCCCAAATGTATGCTATTTTTTTTCTGTTCATTTAATTGTTTATTTTTAGCAGAGAATATTAGCAGAGAGGCAGGCACTTGTCACAAATAAATAGATTTTGCTGTTGCTGTGACAACTTTTAAGGTTCATAAAGCATTGTCGGGCAAACAAAAAGGAAACACAAATACATTTTTAGCACTAGTGCTAAACTCGAGTATTTCAAATGGGCAAATTGAAACAAAAGCAGTGCAAACTTGTGGCTTATGTTGAATTTGCCAGTTTATCCTCTTCTTTTTTGTAGAATTTTATTGTGTTTATGCAACAATTTTATTTAATTTGCTTCGATTTTTTGCATAGTTGCTTGCCAGCTCTCCATCTCAACCACACGGCATGCAGGGCATTGTGTAGTGCTTTGCCAGGCATGACTGGTTTGCTATTTTATTTCTTCTTCTCTTTCATTTTATTTGATTTGATTTTATTGCACTGCTTGGACTGCATTTGTTTGCAATCCCGCTCTGTGCGAGTTGAGAGCTGGAATTGAGATTGTGATTGTGATTGTGTGCTACAGCTCGTTGTTTGTCTTTGTATTATTGCCTTGGCTTTGAGCTGGCTTCCGCCTGGGAACAGCCGGTTCCTCGCATAGGTTTCACATTGCATTCCAATCGTCAGTCCTCAATCGTCAATCGTCAATCGTCAATCGTCAATCGTCATGCATTCGACCTTGTGAACTCTTTCGATTTAGCTGTTTGTTGTTTGCGCATCCCAGCCCAAAATCATTTGCTTAAATAAGAAAAATACACGTATCTGCTTATCTATTTATATATAGCTCAAATACAGTTATCAATGCTCGCTCTGTTGTTGCTGCCCTTTTGTATTTTTTTGCCTGGGTCTTTGTTTTGTTATCTGCGGAACGTGCTCTTTTTAGTTATGCATACTTTTAGGCTTAGCGCAGCCTGCACGTTCCACTGACTTCTTGATACATGCCCTGGCCAATTCATGCATAAATTGCGCCACAGGGCGAGCGCCCAGACGACAACTCAAACAAAACAAAACAAAACAGAACTGAACAGAAAACAGAACATGACAAATGCTAGGGAAGCTGAATTTTAAGTTGTGAGTTGAACGACTTTTGATTTAAACGCCAGCTTTAATCAGCATCAAGCTGAGAAGCTCACATGTATTGATGTGCAAGCAGCACCTGAACGGCAATTGAGCTACTGCTAAATGCAAATGAAACCTCCATTCAGCTCTAGGGTCAGCCATCAAAATTGGCACTCATAAAAATCGCATTAAATAAAATAAGCAAAATTTGCATGACACACTTGACTGACACAATACGCCCCACAACAACCAACAACCAACAACCAACAACATCAACAATGGCCTAACAATACCCCCGATTGTTACACACATCATAAATTTCGAGGCAAGTCCCAAACAAGCGAAACCGAAACCGAAACCAAACCAAACCGAAACCGAACCGAACCGATGCGAACTCTTTCTCATGCCAAGAAGTTATTAGGCATTTGGCCTTTCGGGGGCATAAAATGTTGCGAGAGGCAGTTTTCTAATTTCTGGGGCGGAAATAAGTGCTCATAAAAAATGTTCATGCCCATAAAACTGCCGGGCCAAAGCGTCAACGGGTATCAATAACGTATACGCAGCGTTGTACGCCACAGCGAAAAAGCAAAAGAAAAACCAACACATATCAAAGCAACTAGAGAAACAGCACCAGACACAAATACGATAACAATATCGTCATCGTTGCTCTAAACGCTGCTCGTATCATATTCGATAATGTTTTCATGCGCCGGGCACAACTAAACTTTATGGCCTTGTTACCACGCCTGGCCCTTGGCCATGGCCCTAACCAGCCTGCAGTACTCACTGTTTGCCATTAACCATTTCGCTATTTGGAGTATGTATTTGAAAATAGTTTTCGTTTTAAAAGGCAGCTTAAGTTCATGTCCATCTCCATGATGCTTGCTCGTTGTTTGTTTTCTTTTCTAAGCCAAAAGTCGTAAATTTAGTCGTTCATCTGTCATTGCACTTGAACTTCGAGCCGTTATTCGCACGCTTTTTGCCGCCATTTGTCTGGCTTAAACCGTCGCCAGTTCATCATTTATGATCGATGATTGAACCAGGCGCTGATTTTGTTACGCTTTTAAAGCTATCAACAAATGTACTGCTAAATACAAAATAAAGTGGTAACCACTCAATTGTATATTGTTTTTAGCATTTAAAAATGGCTGGGCTATTGTCTAAGCTAAGCTGAAATTCTAGAGTAAATATGCATTCGATTCTTCTTGCTCTTTCGCCCCTGCCAAGTCCGTATTTCGTTTGCACAAATAATGAAAAATAGCATTTCCGCATTGACAACTTCATTTCCTCTATGCTTTTTTTGTCTGGTAGCAGCAACAAGTCAACAAGCTGCCCCAAAGTGGCAATGGCAGCTGCATTTGCAACTGTGGACATTGTCTTGAGAACTGTCAATGCCCAAGACAAGTGCGAGTGCTTACTTACAGTCAAAACGAAGAGAAAACAAATACGAGAAGTAAAGTAAGGGGGGGCAAAAAGCAAAGGCAAATATGTACGCTGGTCCATTAAACAAAGCTTGAGGCACTTGAAGCAATTTGCAGTTTGGCGGGGGGATAAACAGCCTGAGTTATATTTAAATGTTTACACTTGCTTTAAGCCAAATTCAATAGAGTACACGCTCTTGACTCGAGTCAATGGGTTTGTGTCTAATGCAATAAATCTTGGAGATTATTTTAATTTCATGCAAACTATTTGAGACACCAGTGAAGTGGAGAGAAGAGACGTGTAAAGTAGTGAAGAGTTTTCGCCTGTCAACAACTTTTGCGACTCGAGTGCGTAACGCCAAAAAGGAAGAACTACAAAATCTACAACAAACACTACGCCGGCAGATAACAAAAAGTTGGCAAGCAAAAACAAGAAAGCGAGAAACAAGAGCTTGCGTCTTGCTAGCTACAGCCACGCTTCCGTTACACTCCGCCAGCCTGGCCAAGACAATGGTAATATGCACACAAAAATAGACTACGAAATCAGGTTAAAGTCCACAAACTGACAACAATGCGAAACACGAGACGGCACGAGCTAGCACGAAGTTGGGAACGAAGCGAGGCACGAGAGCGCGTTCAAAGTGCCGAGAGAGGAAGAGAGAGAGAGCGAAAGTTCGTGCTTCCCCCGTGGCGCAAATTGCCATTACCGAACCGATTACGCATCGATTACTTTTCGCCAGTATGTCGGAAATCATGGGCGAAATAATCGATTACTTTCCCATAGACATGGCCGCTTTGTATAAAGCGCCGGCGACCTGTCGATTACCCGTAATGTAGGATGTATACCACAGCCGAATGGTGTTCGGCTATGCATTACGATGCAATGTACATTAGATGAATCGTAATGGACAAATTCTGCGTTCATTCCACAAGCAGCATACGTTGTAATGGACGTATTCTGTGGGCACTCCACAATGCAGCATACATTGTAATGCAGACGTAATGCACGTGCATTACGATTCAATATACCTCTCCATTACATCGTAATGCACGTGCATTACGATTCAATATACTTCTCCATTGGATCGTAATGTACATGCTTTACGATCCAATATACTTTTCCATTGGATCGTAATGCACGTGCTTTAGATTCAATATACCTAGTAATAATAAAGTAATACAGCTGCTTTGAATTTTTCGTTTTATTTATTAAAACATAATCAATTTTTTGTCAGTATTATTATTAGAACATTATTATTTACGTCTCGTTTGTGGCATCGTGGCATCCTCACACGTTTACTCCTCATAGCAAGTCGTAAGCTTGTTGCCTGTTTATTTCGCCATGAACTTGCAGCAACTGGGATTGGCCTTCCAACATCTGCATCAATTTAATATAGCACCAATGAAAGAGTTTAATAATTATTAAATTATAAATAATTTGTTATTTATTTAAATCGCACAACTTACTTGTTTATGGCCAACGCTTAAAAAAACACGTGTTTTGCGCGTAGAAAAAAAAGTGTCTGTCGTGTGTCAAGTGTCAAAACGAACTAACACGCACTTACACCGGCAAAAGAGAATTAACCAAAATGAACACACTATTCACGAACCCACCCCGAAGGCAAATGGAATTGACAGAAATGAACACACAGAACACGAACGCTACGCGAAGTTGTGACGTACAACAAAAACAACGATTCGTAAATTTTTGCCGTTTACGATGCAGCATACGAATTCGGCATGATTACTAAAATTACATTGTAATCGAGGTATTCTCCACAATACATTCAGCTGTGCGCCATTGGGTCTGGTCAGGAGAAATGATTTCGAATGTTGCTTAACATTAGGTGTGGTCTGCATGTTAAGTTCAAACTGTTAACAGTGCTGCTTTGGGCTGTAAGACTTGCTGCTTTTAACATTCAACAGACTGTAATGAGTTCCCCTCTTAGCATTTTACTGACTGCCGGTTTATAAAGTTTTTTAAATGAAGTTAACAGATTAGTCGAACCGTTTAACAGTGCCTAGCTGTGTTAATAGACTTATTACAGCTTTTGTTAATTTGCCTGTTTATATATTAAAAAATATGAAAATATATTTATAATTATGCTCCATATTGCGTACTAACATAGCTATTGCTTTACTTCTTCAATATATTAAGTTAACAGAGAGCTATTTCCCCTTCCTTGTATATTTTAACTTGTTAAGTTAACACATGTTAAGTTAACAGCGCTATATCCCCTTTGGTCTACGTTTTAACTTAACAGAACTATTGCTGTTTATGCTAACAGTGCAGGTTTCTGCTATTCTCGCAGCTTCGCACTCTCTGACATTGTGGAACCTATTGCCCACTTACTTCGAAATATTAACAGTCTGTTAACAGTGCCGGTTTTTTAGGGTCTTTGAACTTTTCTCGACTGTTACTGTTGGCTGCTACTTTCGACCCCTCTGAGCGCCTTTGTGCAATGCATTTTTAAAGTGTTCTACTTCAGCGAATGCGAATGCGAATGTGAAATGGCACTAGCAGCGAATGAATGAATGAATGAATGAATGAGTGCAAGAATGAATGAATGAATGGCTGCAAAGAAATTCTTTTACATTGGCGACCTTGACAAGTTTTGGTCATTGACTCCCTTGAGCTATATATTACATGCAGTTCAATGTACTTGGCCTGCGTGGCGTATGAGTAATATGCTGGCATTTCGCTGAGCCAAGAGCGTGTTTAAAGTGCGCTTTTGAGTCCTTCGGTTAAACAAATGTGCAGCAAGCTGTCACGCCTACTTGGCAGACAAAAAACTTTCGAATCTCCACCCACACACACACACACACGCACACACACACACGCATACACACGCACTTAATGTGCTGGCAAGTCATTGTGGGCGCATCTATTGAAAAACAAGCCACTGCCACTTGACCATATTTATGGCCTAGACCCCGCTCTAGGCCGCATTCTGCTGCTGTTGGCTCCTGGCTCCTGGCTCCAACTGCTGCGAAAGTGTGCAGCGCGCACTTTTCAATAAACTGCTTAGTTGCCTCTGCCTACAACAACGCAGCAACCGCAGCAAGAACAACAATGCAGCTCTGTGATTTATAAGCGGGCCCTCTGGGAGTTTGTTGGTGGGAGCAGGGAGTGGGAAGTGGGGGGTTGGCAGCTGGAAGTTGGCAGTTGTGGCCTTGCGCTTTGCATCTTGTTGCTATCAAAGCGCATATAAATAACCCTGCAGCGATAGCCACGCCCCTCTGGGCCTCTATCTCTGCTTCTGGCTTCGGCTTCGGCTCCGGCTCATGAAGTGCGCTGTCTAAGCGTTTTCTGATTAACTGCAAACACCTGTAGCGTTCCTAACGATTTGTTTCGCTCAGCTTGTGTTGGGCTCCACAATGCCATAGGTTACAACCAGGGTCGTAATTGAAATGAGCTTCATCTACTAACCGTAACTTTTATTCTAAATTTATACGTTTTGTATTAATTATTACAAATTTCATTTTATTACAATTTTATACATTATGGTAAAAGTTTTTATAAATAGTATCAGCACTTTCTCTTTGGCGGGAACTAATCAAGAGACAGCGACAGCGCAGCCTGCCAGCATTATAAATTCTGCTACGGCAGTGCTGCTGATCACAGTGCAGTCTGTGCAGTCATGTGGTTAAGACGTGTGGTGGGTGCTTCAGTGTCAAGCGTGCATCATTTAATAAATATTATTTATTTATTTAATGATTTCGTAATCCTTTACCGGTAGCAATTGCAAGTGGCCCTACTCCCGATGGCCCAACTCTCACTGCACCAACTCTTGTTGGCCTAACTCTCATTGGATGCATTTTAATATATTTTATCTTCCTGTGGCATCGTTTTTCCCTCGATTCTAACACTTTCTTACTGCATTTTAAAGCCTGGGCTTGCAGCTCAATTTGCCGTAGCTTAAAGTCTAATTAAAATTCACTCGGCAACATATTTGTGGCAAGCTGCCTGGCAGTGGGAACTTTTAATTAGACCTCAGCCAACGCCACAGCTGCCCCCATTTCACGCCTGCGCCTGCAAGAATGCAGGTGGCAGCTGCGCCTGCCCGCAATAATGTCAACTATTTGCGCTCTCCGACTGTCATTAACGGCATGTCCTTCGCCGGCTGACACTTTCGCCTGTCTACACCTTTGGGCAAAAAGGACACGTGTCAAATGATAACAGCGACAACAATCAGCCTAAGCAATTGTCACGCCCACGTGCCGCTTTTAATTGTATTCGAATGAAGCGTGGGCGTGATTTTGCTTAAGTGGATTGAATTTTTCGCTACTCATTTGAAATTACTTTAAATTTTAATGAAGCCGCAGAAAATTAATTTATAGTATATGGTTGCTATTTTTGGAAAGTTTTATTTTGCCTTATGCAGCAGGGCATTAAAACTTCGGCGATCTGCGTTGTGTGCGTTTGTTTTTTATACTCTACAAGATTAACGTCAGCCACGCTTGCTACCTTTTCGGCCAAATGATTAATGACGGCGATTTTCTGTTGATGGGCCTTTGCCTGGCACGCTGTCGCCCCCTGGCGGGCGTCGAGCGCAGCGCACATCCTTTGCCGTTTGATGGAAATCTACTTGTTGGCGCCACTTGCTGACGAGGATAATGACGATGTCAATGAAGATTACGCTGCCGGCTACTTGAGTTGCGTTTTTTTGTCCTGTACCCTTGAAATGGGTAAAAACGGGCATAATAACTTTATGTCCCTCTATACGCCTATCTCTTTGGTTGTCCACCTGTTTTAACTCGTCTATCTCGAAAACTATAACAGCTGAAATAGTTATTTTTAGACTGTGGGCAGGTTTTTACCGTACGCATGTCAAGTTTAATTTAAATGTTTGATGCCACGCCCACTTTAAGGATTAATTGAATAAAGCTACACACAAAGAACATACAAGGTTGTTATTCAAAATATGTGGTCTCTACTATTATATTAATCGATCCTGAAAAGCGGATTGATATCGGGTAATAAATAAAGAAATTATTGAAGAAACAACATTACCAATATTTTCAATATAGGATACAGGGTATTTTTCAGTCGGATGGGCTTCGTCCTTGCTGGTTTTTAAATATATTTTGCAGCATAGGCTGCAGTATATTTTTCAGTCGGGCGCCTCCGACTGATCGGCTCCGTCCTTACTGGTTTTCGTTTGTTTCCTTAACCTACCGCGCATTTACATAAATTAATCAAAGCAAACTGCAAACTGAACGAAGCTCGGGCGAACTGAACGAAGGCTTAATGATTTCGTTGCTTTGAGGCAGCCAATGGCTGGGCAAAGCGAGATAAATAGGAGCTGAGCAATGGCGGCACATCAATTGTCAGTGTGTGGCAAAGAGGAAATGCCTGGCAAATTAGTGGCAGCGCCAAAGGCTGACGGGGCAGATACGCGAATTCGACTGTCAGGCAAATTGATGTGTGGCAACGCAAGCGGATCGTAGGTAATGCGAATGGGAATCGAATAGGGAATGGGATAGAATGGGATGGCGGATGGTTGGGGGAGGGGGCGGAATCAATGTCGGTATTTGTCACGTGCAGCGACATCTGGCGGCAGCTAGAGCAAGTGATGCGACCAAAGTCATCCTGTCGCTTTGTTTGCGTTTTGCGTGTTGTATGCTGTCTCTGTATGCATATGCAAGTGCGTACACTCGGCAAAATATTCAAGCACTTCTCACTAAACGCAGGTCTAATACCTTTCAACAGTTATGGAGTTCACAAGTGTTGATCTAATCAAAATAAATAACTATTTATAAAATTTATTACAATATTGATTATTAATAAATTTGCGTTTATTTTGAGACATTTTCGGCTGTTATAACTTAAGAGTTAAGATACAGATTTATATCAAAATTAATATGGATTTAACCCTCAATTAAAATGGATTTATAATTAAATTCAACCAGATTTATTCTCAAATTAAACTAGATTTATTTCTACATTAAACTAGATTTATTTCAAATCTAATCTAAATTTTGACTGAATTTAATTACTATTAAGCTAGTTATTTTTAATAACGAATTTTTAAGCTAGGTTTATTCATTTCAATCAAATTACGACTCAAATCAGAATATACTTAGGTGAATTAATTGGATATTTCTAGGGTTATTTTGAATGGACTTTTTCTGCTTTTCATAAAATTTGACAAAAATCAATAAATGCTTAGGAATTGAATTTCCAAACTTTCTAGCATGATATTAAATGCTGCTTCTTCTTTTCTCTGAGTGTAGGGGTGTGTGTACCTTGCACAATTTGATTGAAAGGCGTTGCCATACAAACTACGCTGTGATCCCGCCCGCCGCCAGGCCACAAAGGCAGCGCCAGCGTTGCCACCAGTTGTAAAACCGAATGCATACCAATTGTGCAATGTTTGAATGCCTTGCATTTTTTGTTGCAGTAAACACAATTCCAGTTACAGCACAATCCAACAGTCCGTCAGTTGTTCAGTTGTTCAGTCAATCAGTCAGTTTTTTGTGCCGCATAATGCACTTGAGTTGGGGAGTTGGGGCGTGTGGCAAATGCAACAGAAGTGAAATTGATTGGCGCTGGCATTTTTGGCAGCGCGCGGAATGTGTGCAGAAAATATGCACTTGTTAATTTACTGCGAAATTCGGTTGGTATTTATTTGACGCGCTTTGTAGAATTAAAAGCAATGGCAACAATTGCAGCGATTGAGTGGGTATTTCATTGTGGATTATCCACTTGCATGTTATGGGCAGCAGCGAACACTTTTTGCCCGGCTGGCAGCACTTGGCTTGTTTAGTGTGCTTCGGTGCTGTCAAACGCAGCTCTCTATTTATGCGTTATGCAACACTGCCACCTACCCAAAGCAATATGCTGCCCAAATCTCAATAAATGTGCACTCTCGGCGAGCTGTGGCTTTGCGATAAAGTTGACGGTTTATGCACTCTGGCAACGCCGGCGGCAGTGGCAACGCTCTGCAGCCAAGGGCGCTGCGTGTTCTGTCAAAGTCGAAAATTGCCACGGTTTTTGGGCCAATAAACCTGCTGCGTACTATTTCACAGCGATATTGCTTTTGCGAGAACCCAAAAAAAAAAACTAATTTGCATGCAGTTTTAGCAACAAAAATTTAAAGAAAATTTCACAAAATTCAAATCAAATCTGGCTTTATTTCAATTACAGTTTGCCAAAGATTTTTTCACACGCTTGACCACAAAACAATTTGTTATTTACGCTCTGGGCATTCAATAAAATGCGCTGAGCACACGCGGCGTATGCGCAACGCGGCTGCATAAATTAATGTCTATATTTGTGGCAGACCTGACCCGATTTCCAGGCATGCCATGCGTGTTTGCTGCCTGCCATAAACTGCGTTTTGCACTACATCTCAGGAACAACAGCGAGAAGCCCATAAAGCCAAGCATAAACCACTCTTTGCGACTTAGTTGTGTAATTGAAGCTGGCAACACGTGTATTGCTCATTATTCTGCCACGCCTAACACACTCGTCTCATATGCAATTTCCGCTTTTATTTTGTTTATTCTAATTGAGCGCCAAATTTGAATTAGCTCAATTACTTAGAGAACATGCTCAGAACATGCTCAGAACATGCTCAGAACATGCTCACATTGTTTGTGTTTTGTGAGTGCAGGAAATTTGTATGTAAATAACAAAATGCAGTTGAATTTCCCTAAGAAAAAATTAAAGCTTGTTTTCTTATGTAATCTAACTTCCAAAATTTATTATTTATAGTTAATAATTCAATTTAAAAATAAATAATAATAATTACTATAGTTTATATTTTATATTGATATAATTTTTATTTATTTTTTTTTTTTTTGCATATATTTTCTATATTATAAATATGTGGGCTGCCTTTTATATTTCTTTATTTATATATTATATATTATTTAAATATTTTTAAATCCGCACTAAATATCTTAAGTCAAAATGTATTCTTAAGACAATTTTTCTCTCTTATTTGCAATTTGTAGCTGCAGTATTTACTATTAACTATTACACTTGTAACGTATTCAAAACTAACTCAATTTCTGGCGCTGGCAATGCGAAAAACTTTGCCACGAAACGTTAGAATTTAATTAAAAACTTTATGACAAGATGTTGCGCCACGCTCTGTAATATTTTCAAGTGAAACAAATTCTTTATTGTCGCCTCTTCATATTGTGCGCATTGCCTTTTTTGTTTTATTTGAAAACAAGAAAAAATACTCACAAACAAAATAAAAACAAAAAAAGCAAAGGAGACGCTTCAAAAACTTCTGTGGCAGACAATTGTGGCTGGGACAAGAGCAACAAATAGCGAAAAAACTTTTCCCATGTAACCAATAATAGCAAAATGAGAAGCAGCTCTTGTTGTAGCTATGATATATTGTCGTGGGCGTTGACGAAATGCAAATATGAAAAAAATCACAAGCTGGAAAATCAGCTAAAGCATACACACACACACCCACAGAGAGGGGACACACAGCTGTGCCTGACAGCGGAGAATCACATGAAAACAACATGTCGCTGACATGTTTAGAGAAATGGCGGAGCAGCGGCAGGGGGAGAGGTGTTATTGGCTGGTAGGGGGTGGGTGGTGAGAGGTGGGGGAAGACACGCTTCAGACGCTTAAAAAGTTTTTGGAATGCTGGGGAAAAAGTTTTCACATATTTTACTTACAATTAAATGCAATTGTTCGCTAAAGTAAGCCCAGAAATAAAAAAAAGATGGAGGACGGAAGTGGAACCTATACACGAACGAGTCTGAAATGAAGGTCGTACGCACAGTTAGGTCTCACGTATGTGTAGCTGTGTCTGTGTCTGTGTGTGCGTCTGTTTTAATCCCCCTGGCACACACAGCGACTGAGTAACAGGCTCAAAATGAAGTTAACATGCAGCCACCTGAATGAGAGACAGTAGCCAAGGGTATAGGGAAGAGGGGGTCAGGGGCGGGGGCTGGGAAGAGGGGCTGGGCGTGGTTGTGTAATAATTTATGATTTCTGCTGCGCACAGCGCGTAAATTATGAAAATCTACTTAAACTTGCGCCAAACTCAAACCGCACGCCGAGACATGAAACAAGGCAAAAGAAGCTAAAGATGAGAGACGAAATACACATAGAAAATTATTGTGTAAAACATATAAATTTAGAATTTTAGAAAAAAGTTAAGATATTTAAAAATATAATGAAATAAAACTAAACTGAAAAATATTGTGTTAGAAAAATTTATATTTAGAAATTTAAAAAAAAGAGTTAAGATATTTAAAGTTTTAATCAAATAAAAAAAAATAAAATAAATCAATAATGAAAAAAAAATCTGTAAGGAGTAACAAAAAATATAATTAGGACAAATTTTGAATGTTTTAAAAATTATATTTAAATAAAACAAATTTCCAAACTTAAGAGAATAAAAAGTAATATAAATAATATAGATAGAAATATAATAATTTTAAAATTTTATATACAATTTTATTTGATTTTACTTTTGATTGAAATATATGTAAAGTATATGTTATTTTTACTCTCAGTGTAAGGCGTTGGGCAGGCAACTCAGCAATGGCTAACGAAGCAAAACAAAAGTCGTAGACTTTTAACGCTTATTGTGCTGTGCTGTGTTTGCATTTTTTGCTTATCGCTTGTCATTTTTTATTGTTCCCTCTGCCTGCCGGGGGATAGGGAAATGTAAGCGCACAATTATGATTTGTTTGAAGTTTGCAGTTTGCTGCAATTGATAGCGTTTATTTATAAGCAGCTTGCGCAATCAAGCCTGACAACTCGAGTATAACACTTGAGTCAACTGTTATACGTGAGAGCATCAGGCAAGTCGCCTACTCTACTGGATTTTCTCCATTTTGCCGTACATCCGTTAAAGCTAAAATGCCATTTGTCGCATTTGTTGCGTTCGCTTCATTATACTTGTATTAAGCCGTCTATATGCAAATGCCTTGGCAGGTTTTTTGCCACTTTGGTGCACATTATAAAAAACTCCACAGAGGGAAAACAAACATATTTTAAATGACTCGAAGTTTGTTTGGTGTTTGCTGTTGGCTGTTATGCTTTTTATGTTGCCAATTAGTTATGAAAATGTGCTTTTAATTGCGCGTAATTAACTCTAATGAATTTTAATTGTACTCTACATAATTTAATCAAAGACTTGGCAATTGTCGCCTGTCTGTTTGTCTGTCTGTCTGTCTGTTGTTATTGTCATGTTTGCTGTTATCAGCAGCTGTCAACGCTGCGGTTTTTGGCCCAATCGCATCGATGTGTGCAATCAATTTAAGTGTAATGTTATCGATACACCATAGGGGTAATTGGGGTTGCATAACAACAACAAAAACAACATCTCCACATCTGTAATTATCAAATTAAATGCAACAATTTAACTAATTTGGGGCTGTAATTGATACCTCATTAATAAAGCAATTACGTTAAGTGGTTTGCCAATAGAGGGTTTCCCTCTTCTGTTCTCTTATTATTTGGGAAATGCCATAAATACCTATATATGAGATTTTTTCTGATCAAGAGATGCTGCTGATCACAATAAAGTGTCTGCAGTCATGTGGTGAAGACGTGTGGTGAGTACTTAACTAGCAAGTGCGCTTATTATAATAGGCTGCCGATTTCTCGCTGTCTAACTCTTGCTACCTAACTCTTGCTGGCCCAATTCTCACTTGTATCGTAAACGCTTTCGTATTTTCTATCGTTTTTAAAGCTATATTAAACTTTGGTTGCCAGTCTCTACGGTAAAAATCTATCGTGCAAGGTCAAACCGTAAATAATATCGTAAGCCAAGCTTATATTGTTATTTCTTTTCTTTCCGCACCCAACATAAATTGATATTGTACAAGCTGTGAAGCTTATATCGTAATAATAGGGAAAACGAAACGAGGGAAATTTCCCAAAGATGGCAAATATAACAGACAGACAAGCATCAATCTTCATCTGTTTTATATGCAGAGCAAAGTAAATAAAAACCTTGAATATTTTATATGCCTTTTCCCGTTTCCCCTCTTGCCCTGCATCCTCAACTGCATACAACAATTCAGGTCAAAAAATGCATAAAACTGTCGGCATAATTCACAAGTTTCAAAGTAGCTGGCTACGATTTGGCGACTTTCTGGTTGTGAAACGAACCTAGGCAGAGGGGCAAGAGGGAGCGGGCAGATCAGACAAAGTACAAGTGCAATTACCAATTAGAAGTTTCAAGTTTTCTGTGTGTGTGCGCAACGGAAACATTTTCATTGCAATTTCAGATTTATGCTCCAAAGAAAAACACGAATGCAATAAAGCATGGGGGAAAAGGGGCGCAAATAAATCAAAATTGCAAGCGCATAACAAGTTCTGCTCAGACCGCCATAAATTGGGAGCCAAAGAGCAAAGAGTAGTAAAATTTAATAGCAATATAAAATCATAATAAAACCAGTAGGGACGCAGCTGATCAGTCGGACAGAAGGCTACAGTCGTTTGTAATCGATATGCGCAAAAAGCGAATTCAGTAATCTAATCTTTCAAGCAAAATCGTTGCATATCTTTGCTGTTTCTTATCCGATTGCAAGATTTTTCACTATTCTCATAGACCCTTTTGAGCTTTTTTAAAGTACAAGGTATAAAAAAACAAACTCTGCTTAAATGGCAGCCAATTTTAAGACCAACTGCAGTTTAGCTTTGCCATAAATTCGACAACAAATGAAATTGAACTTTTGTATGCTGAATTATGAAATTCGTTTTAAATTCGCACGCTCGGAAAAGTTAATGAAAAACATTTAATATGCAGCAGTCCAACGCCTGCCACAGCCATGCAAACTTTGCCATTATTAAGTAATTTTTTTAAGCGTAAAGCAGAACTCTCTCTCTCTCTCTATCTCTCTCTCTCTCTCTCTCTCTCTTGCTCTCTTCCGCTCTGCATGCTTTGCGGTTTTAGACGACATGTCGCACTGTTGTTAACGCAAATTTTTGTGCCGCATGCAATAAGGCAACAGCGCAGCTAAAGCAAAGAAACCCTGCCCCCTCCCTTTGTGACCTCACTCCGCACTCCTCACTTTGTGACTTTTAATATGCAGTCACTTCGTAGCCTTTACCTTACGCCCTCAGCCCCCCTCTCCACCTCTGCCACTCTGCCCCTCTGCCATTGTTGTTGCATTAAAATTACATATTTTGTTGGGGGCAACTCTGGCGTCGAGTGTTGCTTTGTTTGAAGTGCTACTTGTCCCCCATTGTAGCACAGAGCCTGCCCTTCCTGTTCACTTCCCCTGCACTGCAGCTACTGCAAATTTATGTCTGTCTCTCTCTCTCTCTCTCTCTTTCTCTCTCTCGCTCTATCGCCCTCTCGCTCGCTATTGCCACTTTTCACAGTCTTTTTATTAAAGCATGCACATTTTGTGCTTCACATGCTGCTGCTTTGTGCTGTTCCCTCTTGAGTATTTGAGATTTTTAATAAATGCATAATCTCCAGAGGCATGCTATAAACACTGTCATACAGTGTTATACAATTATTTAATAATTAATGCCATTCAACACTTGCCAAATTTAATAGTTAGCGCATTGCACTGTCGGCTTAAGTTGGCAATTTATATTTTTCTTTTATTTTTATTTGCCTTTTGCTCATATGCATTAAATTAGCATAAACAAAAGGCCAAAAAAGTATTTTCACTTTGCTATATTTCTTTTTATCTTGTTGCAAACTAAAAGAGTAAGAACAATAAAGCTGCTCTTGTGGTTTTACAGCCTCCCAGGCAAATATCTATGCAAATTTTGCCATAACTTTATATCATTTTTCAGATATTATAAGCACAAAAGCAACTGCTAAGCCATGCTAAAATATCGCATGTTAAATTTCTGTCTTTAAGAAATGAATTTCCATTTCATTGAACCAACTACCGAATTTCTCTTTGAACAACGTTCATAAAAACATAAAAAAACTGCAGCTTCTCAAAAACATACATTTTACTTGCAGAACAACATTTTACAAATATTTGCATTAAGCAAAAAAATAAACGCACCCAATAAATGCATACACTGTAAAAAATCGAAAGTTTACCTGCTTAAACTAAGAATTTAATAACCAAAAAAGTCTGCATTCAAGAACTATTTCTATTTCCATAAGCTTTTGAGATTAACATAAAAATGTTTTGTGCATAATTTTATAATTTTTTAAAATAAATTCGATTTATACATAATCTTATAATATTTTGCAATGAATTTTAACTTTATTCATTTTCTTGACTTTATTAATCTAAATTACTTCACAATTCCATTCAGATTTGAACATAATTTATTCAACAGCTTTTTTTGTAAAACGAACCATATTTTTATTTTTCTGAGTGTACAAATGGCAATCGAGCGCAGCGTGCATTTCGATATTACGCTGAACAAAAATAATTTAAAAAATGTTTAACAAAGGCCGCGAAAAAACGCAATTGAACGGGGCCAAAGCCACGCCCCTACGCCGCCCACAGACATGCAGGGTGGGCCAATAAGAACGCTTTGTGGGCACGCGATTTTAACCAGTTCGTCCCACTGTGCAGCACCCTGTTTGTCTTGCTTGTTGGGGGAGGGGGTGTAGTTAATCCCAGGGATTATGCTGTGCAGCATGACTGCATTTTAGTTGCACTTTCTTGAGCACAAAAGCCAAGGGGAAGCTGCAGCAGCAGAAGCAGCAGCTGCAGCCATTGCCCGGATGCTGAGCCCAAAATACACGTTATTTGCATAAAGTTAGGCGCACTGCACACATGTATACACATAAATACATGTGTATATACTTATATGTGTGCATGTGTGTGCTTCGTGTATGCAGAGCTGCTTTACATGCCACTCAATAGCGCTTCAATCTATGCCGGCAGCCCAAAACTTGCCTTCTAGCAAAGACAACAACCATCATGACAACAACTACAATAACAGCAAATGTGTTTGCTTCAGCCAAAAAATAATCTTCATAATTTGATATTGCGCTCGAGCTTACAAACTGTGGCTTGAAAAAGAAAATTTAATAAAATATGGAAAGTATTGTTATTCGTCAAAGACTTATATATAGTATTAATTAAAAGGCAATTTCAGATGGTATTATTTTGAGTTTCTTTAACGTTTTGAATGGTATTTTGGGCTTTTACAGGGTAGCGATCAGTTTATAAACAATTTTGCTTAACTCTAAATCTGCAAAAAGATAGGGTCAAAATTAAATGAGATATCTATAAATAATATATCTTTGTGAGATTTATCTGATTGTAATCTGAATTGTTGAGGAAAAGCATAGAACATCTTAAGAATAAGCTTAGTTTTCAATAGATTTTTCTTGCCAAATTTTTCAGCTTTATTATGCCACAAAAATCCATTTTGTTTTCACAATAAAAAATTTGCAACAATGAACCGAACGCTCAGCTCTTGCTGCTGTTTTAATTGAGTTCATCAACGTATTATTTTCTAAGCAATTTGGACTCTTTCGTAACTGCTAGGGCGAGGAGTTTTTCCTGTTTTTTGCTTTGGTTTTTTTATTTTTATTTAATACGCTTAGCATGCTGTGTTGTGCGCGGCAAAGCTTATAAAAGACACAAATTGCCATTGTTGCTGCGTGGCGCGAGTTTTCGCTTTTCTCCATTTTGTTTGTTGTTGTTTGGTTTGTCTCTGTAATCCGATGCGCTTAGTAATTTTTAGCGGTTTTCCACATGGTCACGGCTTAAGCACACCGCCCTCAAATATGTGTGTGTGTGCGTGTATGTGTTGTGTGTGTGTGAGCCATGGATCCTTCAAGCCTGACAGCAGGCACCATGGCAACTCAGGTGCTTTAATACTTTTGAATGAATTTTGGCACTTGGCAAATTAAATTACATTTTGGCTTAGCTGGCGGTTTCTCTAAGGAACTTTAAGCGATTGAATTAAACAATAAACGCGGTGTTTTAAAATTTATTTTAATATAAAATAATATCTTGTAATAAACGTAAGAAATTAAACAAAAATGTATACAAATAAAGGACAAAACATATATAGTCAATAAATATATACTTAAGAATTTTTGAATAGATTTGGGATACGCATAAATAGAATTATGAAACCCGCTGTATTGCCAGCGTCAAAAATTCGACCTCCATTTTACGATTTGATTTAATTAAAATGTCCGACAATAAATGTTAATAATTTCATATATTTTCTACTTTTTTTTTAAGCAAATATTTTCGTTTCACTCTTTGACTTTTGTAAAGATATTTTCTTCTCCAGTTTCTTGCGTAGTTATTCAATAAGTACGCATTAAAATGCTTGGTGGGTACAGCTTTTTTCTGTGTAGGTGTGAACCCAATAAGTTATATAAACAAACAAAGCCATACAAACGCATACGGAAACATATATAAAATGTAAACCCTTGGCCAAAACAAATGTCAGTCACAAACAAATGAAGGCAAATGGCAATTCTGGTCCAGCAATAAACAAAGCTCGCAGCAAATTCTAAGCATATGTGTGTGTGTGTGTGTGGGTCTGTGGTGGTCAGGTTAGCGAGGGTTGGGAGCTAGGGTTGAGGGCTGAATATGGCCGAAAGCCTTTGGCCAGTTTGGTGTCAAAACAACAAATTGTTTTATAATGCGCAACTCGGCAGACAAAAGGCAAATACAAAGGCAAATACTGAAGCATACACACACACATAAAGCTCTCACACACACACACACACATGCTCATTTAGCTTGCTGGGCACAACAATGGCCACAGCTTGGACTCCAGTCGAAATCATACGTTTCTGGCTTAAACAAAAAGCCTCTGTTATTGCATTTTCGACAAGGCGCGGCAGTCAAAAGTCACAAAAACCAAAGCCAAGTGCCTCAGGGACTATTGCCAAAAAAATAAATAAAAATCCAGCCCATTGTTCGGGCTGAAAGGCTTAAAAACATTTGGGTGCGAAGGCCCAACTAATTGTTAAACAACTTGCCCTAGCATTTTCGTGCCTTTTTTCTTTGCGGGGGAAGGGCAGCATGTTATGAAATAGTTTAGCGTAGTTTTGCACCTGCCTAGTCTGCCTGGCTGTCGAACAATTTCAGCCCGAAATGCTTTTGTTATTTGTGCTGTGGGTGTGTGGGTGTATGGGTGTGTGCGTGTGAAGCACTTTATAACCTTTTGTTCGGCTAAAAGCTGTTGCATATTTCACAAAATGAAATTTTTTCCCTACATGCAGGCGTCTGTTGGCAATCCCTCATCGCTCTCCTCAATGGCTTTTCAAACGAAATGAAATGAAATTCGGCCAGCAACTGTGGAAATTCAATTTAAATTTGCTCTAAGCAGACGCTTTCAACTAAGTAGTTTCCCAAGCTGAGCTCTCTAATCGTAAATTTCAAATTGCCGCAATTCAATTGTTAAGCCAGCGATACAAATGGATCTCCATTTATACGATACAAGGAAAATATATCGCTTGAGAAACGCATGGTTTCTATCGTAACTGAGCAGCTGTAGCGCTTATAAAGAATTGTTTACTAGGAAAGAATAATTTTAAAACTCCTTTACGATAAGGGGAAGTTCTATCGTATTTAAAAATTTGATGTTATTGTATATATAGTTGTCTATCGTATAAAGAGGTTCATCGTAATTGTGACCTTACCAAGAGCCAAAAAACTCGATAATTTTTATTTGTTATATTTTGATCCTAAGCGGTTTTTATATCGAAAATAATGTATAATAAACAAAAAAAAAGTGTTTTTATGGGTTTATCGTGTTCTTCCAATGCTATTTTCTCTTTTAAACACTGTCATATCGTATGAAAAAGTTTATCGTATGTGGAAATGTATATCGTTTTAGAAAATATTGTGTCGCAGAATCAAATTGAGTTGACAATTTCAAATGCTATATCGTAGAGGAGAAATTGCCTCGTCTTCGTTCTTCGAGCTGTATTGTATGGCAACTCTATATCGTTTGTGTGTTGTTATATCGTTTTAAAGTGATTACTTATTGTGTAAACACCTCAACTCGAGCAAATTGGCCTGACTAATGCAATCGAGCGAGTGTTTTGAAAAGTTGTGCTTGCTGAACGTAGCAGCTCGTAAATTGGCATTCATTTGCATTACCGTCAGAGTTATTTGCACATGTGTGCACTCTGGCTGGGCGCACGCTTCAGCAAATTGCAGCTACTAAAGCGCTAAAACGTGACACAGGACTTTGGCTCAGAAGAAAGCACAAAAGCACAACGTGGCGCAAATCCCCAAGTAAATTCAAGTGCAACAAGCTGACAGTGTCTAAGGTAAAATGGGATCTGCTTACGCTTTCCACTCCCACTGCACTTGCCACGCCCCCAGTGCCTTTATTTCATTTCACTTTACTTGCACTCGACTGCGCCTTTTACTCAACGCTTATTGGCTTAGTCAAAATGCAGCTGCAGCCCGCCATCGACTCAATAAATGTCATCCACTAGCTGCCTGCCTATAAGCCGCTTTTCTTAGCCCTCTCACTGCGATGGACTGACTAACTGGCTAAGTGATGCCGGCATACAGCATATTTATTTTAGTTTTTATGTTGGGCCACCTAAGTGCAGAAATCCCCACATTGCACGAGAGAGTCTAAGCTGTCTTACGATATAATATGCAATGCCTTTTAGCGATCGAATGTGCAATAAGAATCAGATTTAAGCTTGTACTTTGCGATAAATACTTGTACTCTAGGTCACTTTTACGATCTTACAGCAAATTCGATTAAGATGTATAGAGTAAAAAATTATATATGCAATCATCTTTAGCGCTAAATTAAAGTTCACGTCTTTTGATGAAATTTATTATTATTTTACGATATTCCGTTAATATTTATAGTGTTTGAACTTTTATAATACAATAAGAAATACGATAAAAATTTGTAGTCAATATATTTTTTATGGTATAGTAAATATGATAAAGACTTGTAGTCAAAGACTTTCTCGTTAAATCATTTGAAGATGTCTATTGTTGCCATTTTTACGATAAAGATTTGTAGTAAGGGTGTTTTGAAGATATTATATAAAATGCGATTAAGCTGTCATTTTTATGACACATTCTGAAGTTCGATTTAAATTTGTGGGTGATATAACTTGGTTTAATTTACGATAAATGATATTTCAATCAAATTTAAGCTGTTAACGCCAATATAACATTAATTTTTTTTCTCTCATTTCAGGTACGTTAACTGACATTCATGTTGAAGGCATGCAAAATTAACAAACAATTTGATAAGTGAGTAACTTCTGTCATAAACTTAACTGTTCAAAGTGGCCATAAAACTAGCAATGATGCAATTTGTGAAGCTTTAGTTGTCCATTAGTCAGTCAGTTCTCAATCAATTTTAAAGGCTTCCGCATTTTCGCATCAAACTCAAACGATTTGAATAACGATTGGAATCCGCATAAAGCGCTCATGTGTGGCAATCAGAAAGCAAAACGCGCCATTAAAATGAGTTTAAAAATCAATCGAGCAAATATTTATATGTTTATGACTGCACTTGCATAACAACTGAAATTAAACAGGCTGGCAACTCCCGCCGCGTGCCCGTGTGGCGTTGCCAGACAACGCTGACAGGCCGCAACAACAGCCAGTAGATGAAAACTAACGGCGCCAAGTGCGAGTGTAGTTAAAGAGTGTCAAAAACACGCGCATTACGACAGACAGCTGCCACGCCCACTCCCACGCCCACGCCCCTTACACAGGTAGACAGGCAGCGAAGGCAAACGTAGGCATGTCCTTTTCATAGTTGCCATTATACATTTCCGTTTTTCTTTCACATCCGCCATTTAGCTTGAGCACAGTGGTAAAAGATTATTGTTTTATTCGATATTTAAATACAAAATTTACTACAAACCTAGCTTAAATTTATCTTGGTTTCAATTTAAATTTGTAAATCAGATTTTGATCTTTGTTTGGCACAATTAATTATTCATCTTAAACAAAAATTAAAATAGTCGTGTATTTCATTTAAAACTGTGGATAAAATATACAATAAATCTTATAAAATGTTTTGATAGATAAATTTATAATTTGTTCCACTGTGCCTGGCAGGCGTCAGGGCCATATTTGTCATAAATATCGAACAAGCGACAGCACGCAAGTGCCAGCGTCAGCTCAGGCCTCAAACTGCTACAAAAAACATCAGTGCTAACTGGATGTCATTGTTGCTGCCTCTGGGGGCGTGGCACTAACAAAACGACAGCCCGAAAGCGATTGATTTAAATTGCACTTGAAATTATGCACGCTTGGAATTATATATAGATATATATATACATGTAGAATGTAGGCTAGTTGAATTTATAACAATTGGCCAAATCGGCAAGTGGCAAGCGGCAAGTGGCAAGTGGCAGGTGTATGTCGGGCAACGGGGCGTATGCGTGTTTTTAACTTATGTAGACAATGCCGGCTCGTAATTTATGTGTGGATTGGTTGGCCGTTGCCAGCCTCTTTTGGAGGTCAGCTCTTTTGGTCACAGTTTTTGCGACAATGGCGTTTAAAGTACAGCCATAATTTATGCGTTTGGCAGCAGAGTACAAATTAAATTGCCAACCGTAAACTACAGTGAAATTTGCTTATGAGATCGCCTCGACTGTAGTATCTATGCAAACGATGGTTTATGCAAAGTAAAGTTTGCTTTGTTGCCGAGTAGAGTTTCTGCGTTTAATAAGCAACATTTTGCAGCGTATAAACATTTCACGGTTCAAGTGTTTATGGCAAAGTTGCCAAGTTAACCCAAAGTTGCCAATTTCATCATCAATATCTCAGCTTGTGCTGCGTTTGAGTGCCAGCTCTCAGTTATAAAACTTGCCGAACAACAAGCACAACTAAGTACAGCACACGCTGCTCGACTAAGCGATACACTAAGATTTTCTTTTGTAACAAATTGTAAGAAAATTGCAATTTAAATTAATACTACAAGAAATAGTTTACTTTATAATATACTAGTCCTAACAAACTGCTAGCTAGCAACCTGACTACAGGGTATCAACACTTGGCGCATTTTTGCATTTAACATTGTAAAAGCAGTTCAGGCGGATGATGCTGTCAAAAAATGTTACGCCACTTTTCCAACAGCTGCAGTTCTGAAGTATCCTGCATACTGGTTTAGGTTTCGTCCTGAACAGCTTAATGAGCTTGCCTCTGACCTTCCCCTGCCCCTTCATCCCAACTGCGTGCTAATAAAGTTTTCAAGTGTTCCGCCTGCACCAACTAGACAAACTTCTAGCTCTTCTTGGCTGAAGTGCGGCTTAAGACTTGCTTGCCAATCTCAGGTGGTTTTCCTGGGATTACGTTTGGTTTTACGGCTGGCATGCAATTTGCAGGCCACACTTTACTTTGTTTTATTAAATTGTAAAAATCAAAAGAATAAAATATTTTTTAATTTTTCAATTTAACTGTATATTTTTGTAAAATAATAACAGACAAAATTTGAATCTACTTATACGTCAAACAACTTAAAATTCATACAAAGTCTACAAAGGCAACCACTTGACGAAAAGCTTAAATTATAACTATAAAATTTGTTTTGTTTTCATGCTATAAAAGCTGCCCAATACTTATAATTTTCCTCTTATAGCAAGTGATAGAAGCCTAACATAAATATTCTTATATTCTTACTTCGAAAAGCTTTATAAACAATTCTTATAAAATACTTATATTTAGTTTTTTTGCTATACAAATTTTATATACACACTTATTTAGTTATAGCAATACTTGTTTGAAAGTTATGGCACAGCTTCTCAGTAGTTAGATTTTTACAAGCAAAACTGCTATAAAAATGGCCGCACATTACGAGTTTACAAAAAGCTTCAACGTGGCGTTTATAAACTCTTATACAAAGCTCAGCAAGCTTTAAAGTGAAATTTTTCCTTCTATTCGGAATAGGGAAATTTTGTTACCTGGCAAAGAGTAATGAGCTTTGTAAGCATCTTTGCCATAATAGTGTGAAAAGTTGTTATGACAGTTAAAGGCTTTAAGAGAACAGCAATGTGTTTCTTCCTAAAATGTTTTAAGAGCATAGCTGATGTCTCTTGTGAGGTAGGACAACCTGCAACTAATTGAGCAAATCCCAAGCTGCTTAAACCGTTGGCATAACCTGCTGAGTTTAGCCTGGACACAATGCAGCTCAAAGACGCATTGGGAGCAATTTGCCAAGAGTTATGCCGAGATTAAAAATACATTAAATGTGCTCAGAGAAGAAGTATCCTTGTCAAATGCAAACAGCTGCAGTTCAACTGTTGACTGTTGCCTGTTGTCTGTTGTCTGTAAAACAAATACCAAATCCAGCCGATTTGCGACTCTGGCTGGCCAAAGGTACGCAAACAAACAAACAATGGTAGCGGAGGGTAAACAAATAAATTTGTCAGTCAATTTTCAATTGGCATTTGATCCTTTGAGCTGCACATAAATTTGTTTGCGCGACAATGGCATCACAAAACTAAATCAGCAACACAATGTGAAACGCAATCAAATCAGCATTTGTATTCCAATAACACCTGCAGTGCTCAGCAGCGTGGGATGTGTGAGATGAAAAGGTGCTCTGGCAATCCGTATAATGCAGTCAATTGAGTTTTGTTGCAGCACAACAAATCAGCGATGGAGGCGGAGGCGGAGGCGATTTCATATCACAAATTCCAAAATAAACGCACAGGTGTCGGGCTGGAAAATATTGCCTACTTTTAGGCGGCCGCTCAAACAATCCATGGAGTGTGAATTCATGGCCTTACATGACTGTCAGACTGTCAGTTTGTCAGATTGTCATTTGAAAAATAATTCTAATCCAGTGAAGTGTAAAGTTTTAATTAAGCCAGTCATGCATAATTGCAGTGACAGATTTCACAGGCACAAAACAAATTGAATTTGAAATTTCCATTGAAATTTCAATATGCAATATTTACATTTTAAGAGCATAATACATTATCATAATCAGGCGCATATTAATGCATAATGCACACAAATCCAGTATTAATTTCACATAATCCCCAACTCAGCTGCTCCCACCTCCTAAGACGTCGCATTTCCTTGTAGGAAATTACAATTATTAATTACATTTTATAAATTTTATCCGTTTTATGCGTTTTATTGTTTGTGTGATTTATAAGCGCTTTTTAATGCGCACAATAAGTAAATATAATGCCGCTCATTCCTGCCCTGACTTATTGTTTTTATAGCCTACGACAATATATAAATCAACTATTCCGCCCACTGCTCCCACTTTGGGTGTGGGCTTTTGTATTGGCTGTTAATGTTAACATTAGCATAACATTACACTGCCAATTAATTACGGTTTGTTTAGCGGAAATTTCGCGCTTCTAATTTTCAATTAAGAAACAATCAACAAGGCAAATAATTTAGATGCCAACAGCCGAATGGAAGCCCCAAAGAAATAGTCTCTTTTGACTGTCTGCTTTGCTGTTTGCTGTAAGTTTTTTACTATCTCTTATTTTATTTATTTTTTAGTTTCGCCGTTACACGTGCAGCTGCGTTTTGCAGCTCTCAGTTGCTGCAGCTTGTCTGCCTCGCCTGTCCGCGCAATTAATTTGCAGCACAGGCGGAGGACACAAATCAGCTGAGTAACACGAACGAACAGAAAGCAATTGCAAGACGCAATTCTTTCATTTTCTTATTCCATTTGAGCATTTTTTGCTTGCTTTTTGCGCTGCTGTTGAGCTGCTTCTTCTAGCTGAATACGCATAAATTCACATCCGGCGACAAGATGCTGCTGTTACTCAGTGTATCAGCGAAAAAAGCTGCGCCTGGAACTGGGAACAGTTTCACCTCACCAAAACTGAAACTGTAAACGCTGCAGTTTCCCAGTTTCCCAGTTTCGCAGCTTCCCAGTTTCTCAGTTTGGCAACATGGCAGCTTCCGCTAAGAGAAAACGAAAACGAAAACGACAACGAAACCAAACCAAAGCAAAGCAAACGAAACGAACTGAGCTGAACTGTAGCAAACGGAAATGTGCAAATGAGCACAGCGTGCATATCTTAAGCAGACCATGATGGTTGAGGAGCGTCCAGTTGCAGTTTTTTGTTTTTTGTTTAGTTTTCTCTCGCTTTTTTATGCCCAATTTTATTTCCACTGCTTGTCATGGCAATTCTGTACTTATTGCTCTTGTTGCGCCATTTGTGGCAGTCATAAACGAAGATGACAGCAGCCCAGCCAAGCTCTGGCCTCTTTTCTTTTTGCCCTCTCCGCCTTCTCCGCTTTTGTTTTGCCTTTCTCGCCTAATTGGAATACTATACACAGCGCACTCAGCACTGCTGAATGTAGCTTTCAAATCAGCCGACCAACAGCCGCATGATGAATGCAGGCAGCTTTATGTGATTGGCATTGCAAATTAGAATTTTGGGCTGTGCCAATTACAACAATGCAAAAATTGGATTGATTTCGCAAAGCACAAAATTGAATTACAGCGCTTACACCAACCATCACGAGTGCTCATAATAGTTGCAAATTTCTACATCAAAACTGTTCCCAATAAGTTTAACACTTGCTTTTCATTTATAGATGACAAATTGCTCTACCAATTAAAATATCAAACAGTCTACAAATTGGGCGTTTCTTTGCGTAACACTATACCATTTTTAATTTAATGTTGTATACTATTATACCACTTAAAAGTCTCCGTATCTTAACTGTTTCCTGTTAGTATAACACTTGATTTCAATTCGTAGATCAAAAGCAAAGTTCTTAATTACTTATAGCTTGAAGAAGTTTACAAATAATGCGTGTCTTCATATAAGACTTTAAAAACTTTACTTCTAAATCTTCATGCTATTATTATACTTGTCTCCATATAATAACTATTCTCAGTTCTTAAAACACTTGTTGTCAATTCGTAAATCAGAAACAAATTAAAACCTATACATTGTATTTCTTCAACACTTTATAAACATCAGGTTTGATTCCCTACATGGTTGTATTCGAGAACGAAAGGCGGTAACATACAATTTACTAATTTCCGCACAAAATAACAGACCTTAACCTACATAATTGAAATGCTAGCGCTGCGAAAACCACAATGAAATTTTGTTGCTTAGCTATTCCAATTTGTAGCTCATTTGCACGTCACAAACAGACAGACAAAGAGACAGACTGACAAACAGAGCCCCCTGCTGTTGGCGCTGCCATTTGACGTTGCATTTGGTAAACAATTTGTGCTCACTTTTAAGCCAAACGTGAATTAGTGTGTGTGTGTGTATCTGTGTATGTGTGAGCCTTAATTAGATTGCATTTGCGCTTAAAATGGGAAAAACAATACGTCAATGAAAGGCAACACCAGCAGCAACAAGAGCAAGCAGGTAATTGAAATTCTCGATAGGCAAGGTTATGTAATCAGCAATCCAACAAACATACACTGAAAGAAACACCACTCCAAAAATATACAAAAAAATTAGTTTAAAACATTCTTGAAACATTTAGGTCGTCTAAGGTCATTTCTCATACGTCAAGTATTGCTAAATGCTCAAATTAATTCTTTTGTAATAATAATTAATATTTTTTGTTGCATATTCTTGGGCAGAAATATTGTATGGAGCTGTTGATTATTAAATTTTAATTTAATCATTTTAATCCAATATTTTTAATTTAAAGTTTACTGTATTTAGAGTGTATAGTTGTTTTGAAATAGTTTATAGTTGACTTTTGCTGTTTTAAATTAATTCCATTGTGCAGCAGCGACACTCCGCTTGTAATGAGCTGACTGATTGTTTAATTGAACCGGGCAGAGACTGTACAACTGTATGACAGTTAAGTAATAATAGTATAACAGCTGAGGCAACGCCTTAAGTACTCTTCTCACAGAGCAGTCTTAATTTACTGTCTGGCTTTTGCTATCTATCTATGTTCGCATTATTCCGCTTGTTCGCTTCCTTTTTGCTGCTGCTCTTTCGGTCTTTATTTTTCATCAAATGCCATTGGAGTCAACCGCAAATACAAGCAAACAGACATCACACACACACACACACAAAATAAAGCGTGTGACCGCAAAAAGCGCGTGTCAGAGCTTCGCTGCCAGCGTCAAAGTCAGCGTCAGGCTGTGATGAATGACAGCGACGAGTGTGTGGCATCATTCATCAGGCTATGTAGCAGCTCGCCAGCAGCCTCCCCTCTCCCTCACCCATTGCCATCCCCCGACATCTGATGCCGCCCAAGACTTTGGTAAAAATTGAAAAATTCATTACAATTAGTCGACGCCGTTGACCAGACGCTTCACTTTATCTACGCCAGGCGCATAAGGCTCATTCGTACTCCTGCTTCTTCCATGCTCTTGGGCAGTTGCCATTTCTTTCAATAACTGGGATAATATCACTTACACTAGCCAGATAATAGAAATTCTGCAAGGCTCAATGTTGGGGAAATTACATTTTTAATCAAGACAATTTTTGTAGTTATGCCAAGAAAAGCAATAAAAGCTTTTATTCAAGAATTTTGTCAATAACTTTTAATTTATAGCTCTAATTAAAAATTGTTATGACTACCGTCTTTAGCCCTGACTATTAGCCTTCAAGCACAATAAACCGTTATCAATTCAGACAAATAATTAAGTTGCTAGAGCAAAAAAACGGAAATCATGTTTTTGCTGCATACCGTAGGGCGTTTATTTTCCATGTAAAGCTTAAATGCTGTGTTTTGACCGTTCTTCTCAGTTTTTTTTTTTCTATTTTTTGCCAGGTGTTTTGATGGCAATCTGTGCTTTACTTTATTAGCAGCGGCAGGTGTCAGCATTGCGACCTTTATCACTCGCAGCAGATAAACAATTTTCATTATCATGTCAAGCGAGGCGACAGCAGTCGCACCCAGACTTCCCCTCTCGCACATAGCAGCATTTTTTTGTCTGCCTTTTAATTGATCAAAGAAATTCGAACGAAGAAAGAAAAGTTATCAGAACTTGCCTGAACAATTTTCACGGCAACTTAAAGCCGCTTAGCAGCTACTTAACAGTGGTGGATGGGGGAGGGGGGAGGGAGGGTGTGGTTATGTCGAAACTTATGCCTGAGTGGATTTTCGGGTTTGTGGGTGAGTGTTCGACTCGCCAAAATCCTCGCCCACCTGGCCTAACTTTGCCGACTCTACGCTCATTAAGATGCATTGCAAGACAGCTGAGAGACGGGGGAGACGAGGGAGGGAATAGAGATGGGCGAGGGGATCGAGGGGGGCCTGTATGCATTATGTTCTGGTTGCGCGTCTGATAATAACGCAAAGTTTTTCCACGGCCTGAGTTGATTATTATGCTCGGCGCCAGGGAAAACTTGGAATTGTTAGTGCGTGTTAAGGATTTTGCATTAATTATCTGCACAGTGGTAGAAAAACTTTAATTAAGTCATTATGCAATTGCATACGATGGGCGCAAGAAGAGGGCAGAAGTCTACTGCAAACTAATTAAAAATGCAATTAGATGTGCATAAGCCTTTCTCACGTATGTCTACTTGTATCGTCGGCCATAAACCAGCTCCAGTTAGGGGAGAACAAAACAAGACGCCATCCAAAAGCCAATAGAGCGAAAATCAACAAACTATCAACGGCACAGCGGGCAAAGAGAAAAAATCAAGCAATCGAATAACGATAAATCCGAACCAAAGTTTTGCCTAGAAACGCCATAAAATATGCGCCAAAAACTTCGGCCGTCTGCAGTTGAAAGAATTTTTATGGGTCCAACATTTCATCAAAAACTGTGCGTAGTTTTTTATGGGATTTTTAGAAGCTGCAGGGAAAACTTATCGATCATTGCTGAGGTCATCCTCCATTTTGCTTTTGCTTTCATTATCAATTTGACTCGAATGTGTGTCGATGGAGTTTAAATCAAGTTCGTTAAGTGCGCGCTAAACTGTTTGTCCAGTGTGGCAATCTAAGCGAGAACTTTTCCTTATTTATTGCAGTCTATTGTTGCTGCTGTACCTTCTTGTGTCCATCTGTCCTGCTGTCCTTCTGTCCCAGTGTCCTGGTGTCCACTCCTCAGTGTCCTCTGTCGTAATTCGCATTGTCAACGCGTGCACAATTGAGCTGAAGTGGCAGCCCTTGGCTCTAGGGGCGTCTTGCTTCATTCTGCTGCTTTATTCCTCATGCCGGCTCAACTTGAGCTCATAACAAGTTTAAATGTCTTGGCAGGACGGTCCTTCGTGGTATTGTTAGCAACTGTTGGAAGAGACAATAATAAAATGCCAGCAAGAGCCAAGGCAAAGGCAAACGAACTGAAGTGAAGTGGAGTGAAGTCCGTGTTTATTTGCGTTTCCTTCAATGAGATTTATTGCTCATACGCACTGTGGGTTATTCAAACTCGCGCGCAAGTTTGCATTTTGTATATTTAACAAAATAAATAAAAGAAGTTGAATAATTAAAAGTTTTAAATCAACTTAAATAACTTTGAAAATTTATGAGAATATTTTCGCTTGTTATTACCAGATTAGCTTTAACTTTTATTTAATTGTTGAACTTGATGTAATGCTTAATTTTTAGTAGCTTTTAAATTTTTGCTGTCGACTGTTATAATTCGACATTTAATAAATAAATGAAAAATAATAATAAAGTCAACGGATTAAATTCTAGAATTGTTTGCAGCTGCATTTTAGAAACAATAGCTTATGTCAAAATTGATTTAGTTTATTGGTAATTTATCTAATATTAGAAACAATGCAGCTAAGCTTTCTTAAGTAATGCCAGAAACAATTGAGGTAACATTGTCTTGACCCTGCTCATAGTTAATTTGTTATCAGAAGCCCTCAGGCTGTTGTCCTGCTCTCCATTTTATTTGATTTGCAACCAAGCAAACAACTAATTAAATGCTGCAGCTGAATTTAAGCTGCAGGATCTGGAGCATGCCTTTCACCAAACTAAACACTGCCTTGAAATCAACAAAGGCATTGTCTGAGCAGATGGCAGCGTCTCTGTCCCTACTCTGTATCCGTTTGTGTATTATATTGAACCGGTTGGCACTGATTTTAAGCTCTAATTCCGTAGGTGCAGCATTGATTGTGCAGGCGGGCGGATGAATGTAGGATGTTCAGTCAATTCTGAGTAGCACTAGCCAAAACGAGGTCAGCCTTAGCCATGGCATCAGAGTGAGGAAGTCAAGTCAAGTTCTGCTGCATCAGCAGAAAAAGCGAAGGAAAAGTCGAAATATGACTGAACTGAATGGGCAGATGCTGGCCATTGGTGTAGCTATAAGTAAGAGAGAACGAGAATAAATGAACTAAAACTGAACACGTAATGTAAACACAAGTAGTTACAGCTTGTTGACCATGGAGGGAGCCACTGGGCGCCCCTCAGATCCTGCAATTGAAACTCAGTTGCTAAACATTTAACAGCTTAACTTTTGCGGGTAGCCAACTGCAATTAATCAGCGCTACGTGCCACGCCCAACCGAATGTTTCTATCGTTCGCACGCGCGCAAATTATGGGCAACATGGACCACAGCAACAGCAGCAGCAACAGCAATAGCAACAGCAGCAGCAGCAACAGCAACACAAAGATCAACAGCAACAATGGCGGCGATAAAATGCGAGTTGCCACTTGCAACGTGTTGCCAGATTGTTGACGTGACTTTTTTCCGCTTGCGGCCTTCGCGTTTTGTTTTTTCGCCTACTTTCTTGTGCACTGAGAGAAAAACCAGGAGCTTTCTTTTTTTTCATAATGATTACTGTCGTGATTTCAAATTGTTATGATTTTCTTTACCAATAATTATTATTATTTTTTTGTATTTTTTTATTTTAAAATAAAGTTTAATCAAAAGTGCAAAACTCTCGTTCCAAATATGCAATTCTCCATTGAAAAGCATTTCTATATTTATTTTTTCTGAGTGTATTCCCTGCCGTTCGCATTGTAACTGCAACAATGCGGCAACTATTTTAATATTTTTTGTTAAATGGTTCAAGTTTTTTCTGCAAATTACTCGAACAAACTGTCATTGAAGATGACCACGTTGCTGCTGCAGTTGCCGACGATGATGATGATGATGTTGAGTTTTGTTGCGCTTGTTTTGGGCTAGTTTTTCAGCTATATCCCGGAGTAAATGACAGGAAATTGCATGCAACACTTATGGGGCATTTTTCGCAAGTAATTAAGTGCAAAAGAAAGGAAAGATTTGATTTCACTTTGATTATAATGGTGCTACATGCTGGGCATGCTTTAAAGGTATAAAATGTTTCGTTGAGGTAAAGGAAATATAATATAATCGGAAAATAAAATAACTATAATAAATAATAAATGTATACATTTTACTATTATATTTATATGGAGTACAATTTGGAATGTGAATTGTCCCAAGATTCCCATGAATTGAATTTAAATATTTTTCAAAAGTCCAATTTCAAGAAAGCACAAAAAAAGTCTATGCTATTGCTGTTTATATTTATAAATGTGTCATTTTTAGGACATTTGCTGGACAAAGCGTTTTAATTAAATTTATTTCTTTTCATTGTACTTATATAATGCGCATTTGTTGCTTTTCAAGTGAGCTGGAACAGATTCACACTGAAATTAAAATCACAAAGAAAACTGTACTTGACACACGCACAATATGATTGAAATACCCTGTTTTAACAGAGTACACAAGGTGTTTGCACTGTACACAAACGGCAGGTGTTTCCTTTGATTACAGGGTACAATTGTGGCATTTATGTAATCTTGCTTCGAGTTACGGGAGTTACGGGAGTTACGGGTTTAATTAAAAAAGAGAAATACTCGCAATTCACTTGAAATGCGAACAAAGCAGCAAATTTAACTCGCACTTATGTAAGAGGGGCAGGGTTCTGTTTGGGTCTCCAGAATGGACAGGTAACAGAAAGAAAAATCACAACAAAGCTGCCGGGCATGACAATGGACTGGCTGCATTATGGTAGGAGGAGTGAGGAAGGGAGGGCGGGTAAGGCTAACAAAATGCCTTTATAATCAGCTTAAGCCCGGAGATTGAATGATTTTCGGGTCGCGTTATAAGTTGACTGTTATGTATGGCATACCTTTTGGGATTGCCCCGTGCGGTTGCCAGGCTGGGAACAGTTGGGCTGGGGTGGGAACGGAGGCCTGGCACGTGTGACCATTTTTACAAATGAAGCCATTTGTCAGACGCAGTTTACACCGCGTATTTATCAGATGAGCCGGGCTCTAACGAGCGTTTGTTGTTGAATTTTGTTTTATTTCGGCAACATTGGATTCGTGTAATTTCACGCCTGGACGCTGTCGCCTCCTCATGTGCCGTATGCATTTAATTAAGTTTAATTTGTTTTAATTAAAACTTGAAAATGCGACACGGTGCAAGCCATTAAGCAACTTGCCCAAAATGCCAACACACACACACATACACTCTAAGCAATGGCAACAACATCAACAACAACAAGCAAAGTAGAAGGGAAAAAAGACATAAAAGCTGTAAAATGGCGCCCGGCTGCATTTTAATTACATTTGCATAAGATGCAGCTTATCTAAACAGCAGCAGGGGTTACAGCAGCAGCAGCAGCTACGGCCATTTGTATTTTATTTCATTTTGTTTGCAGTTACAGTTTGTGGAACTTAATATGCATATTGAGTTTATTAAAGTGTTCTCAGCCAGTTATCGTAAGTCAAGTGTTGTAAAATTCCACTTTGAATTGATTTTCCCTTGAATTTCGATTGTGAATTTATAGAATGTTTTAAACTTTAATTTTTAAACATTTTATTTCTTTATATTTATAGACATTTTTAGGTTCTAGAAATAATTTAATATTTTATGTCTATTGGAAAATCATTAAGCTGAAAAAATCTTTAAAAATTCTATTTGCTTACTATATAAATTTCCCATTGTGACTACGATATTCATAAGTTGTACGATATACTATCCAAAGAGTTTCTATCGTAAATGCGAAACTGTTAAGTAATCGATTTTCACAATCTTAGCAGATAGTTTACCTAAAGAAAACCCAATTAATAAACTATGTTAGCATTAAAATAACTGAAATATTTTCAAGCAATTTCTTTCATTGGCAAGCACACTAAATAATTCGCTTTATTTTCCATTTCTTTGCAGGTAAATGCAATCAATATTCTGCGACCATACCACAAACAGCTGCTGTGGCTTTTCACCAGGTTTGGCACTTTGTCTGCATTCTGTTAAAACTTTAATTACTTTCGTGCCAAAGTTCAGCACACTTAACTTTTTCGCAATCCACAAAAAACAACACCAAAAAAATACTTTAAGCCGCTTACAAAATGCGATTATCAACAGGAAAGCGAAACCTGAGCAAATTGTAGCTAAACTTTTATGATTTTGCTGCCTCTCTCCCGTCTCTGTCTCTCTCCATCGCTTTTCTCTAGGTCAATAAAACAACAAACATGAAAACTGCACAAAGCGAGATAGGCAAATAGCAGCAAATGCATAGAATATAGAAATAACTGAAATAACCAAAAATATGCAGCTGACATTCGCAAAGATAGCGACAGAATTTGCAGAGAGGCAAAAAAGAAACAAAAACTCAGAGCGCAAGCAACAGAAACAATATGAAATACACTCGGAAAAACAATTAGTCGTTTTACAAAATGAAGCTTTCCAATTAATCTTGTTTTGTGCGTGAATTCTATTCCATTTAAAGTATAAATTCGATCTTGTCAGTCTCGTTAAACTTTCTACACTGCAAATATTTTATTTAAATGCGAAAGCTGTTGACTTTTTTCGCTGTGCAGACACATAAATATGCATAGAAAGAAACACAAAGCGTGTCTAGCATAAAGTGGCATGTGCATTTAGCCTTTTAGCCCAAATAAAACAATACAGCCAGACAATACAACACTTTCGGACTCAAATGATATGGCAACTGAGGCCATTGCATATGCAGCTCTTTGTTTCACGTTTCGCCTGTACTTCCGACTCCAGCTCGTATCTCTTGTTTTCATTTCCGATTGCGACGCATTTTAAAATGCGCTCCGATATTTGTGCTGCATTTGCCAAAATTATATTCTGCATTGAAATGGAATGCCAAATCATATCCATAGCCATATCCATGTCCATTTCCATATCCCTGCCGATAAGCTGCGATTCCGATTCAGCATGCCTGAAAGCGAGTGCCTGCAAATACTCGTAGGGTATTATTTCTTGGCTCTCTTGGCTCTTCCATGCATCGGGTATTCATGGGTTTTTGCAATTGTTAATCAACAGCAAGTGAGTTATGCATGCACATGACAACAAACTGCAGTTAACAGACATCAAAACTGTTGTGCAACTTAACAGCTTTAGCTTACATCTAATTGCTGTTGAGCTCACAGAAAAAAATGGTGCAAAATTATACCAAATTCTAAAATTTCTCAGAATCATGACTATGCTGTCATACTCTGGCTTTTCTGAATTCCCGGTGACAACTAGTGAGAGTTTTGCTTACCAAATTCGCAGTACAGTCTACTGATAGTTGGTGTTGCTGCTTTTCTAGTGAAATTTTAGTTTTATATTCCTTTTATTCGCAGTAACATCTAATGGAAGTTTATTTACCGAATTCTTAGTAACATCTAACATGACTATGCTATCATATTGTGGCTTAACTGGAATTCCAGTAACATCTCTTTAGTGTTTACTTACTGAATTCCCAGTAAAGTCTACTGAAAGTTGCTTTTATGGATTTTTAGCATAATAATATTGTATTCCCAGTTGCAGGAGTGTTGATGGTTTTTGCATCTTTACAGTTTCTTTATTGTATTCCCAGTATCATCTACTGATGCTTAGTCAACTGCATTTTCAGTAACAACAGTTTCTTAAATGTTTCAGCAGCAACAACTTTATTTATATGTTAATCAAGAGCCAAACTGCACTGTAGATAATTTTCCAATGCCTCTCTTAAGTTGCAACTTACAATTATGAAACATTTGGGTAATATTTATATGGCTCTTAGTTCTTGTAAATAGTTTGCAATCACAACAATAAAATCTTCTATAATGCCACAACAGCATAGAAATCATATAAGTATATATATATATGTATCTGTGTAGCAGTATAGTCTGCAAAATATGTATGTATACATAGCTATATGTGTAGTATTTATAGTTGAATCTATGTGTGTCTGGGGCTCATTCGCATTTCATTGCCATGGCGACGTAGAGTTTGGCGGCAATAAAATGCAGAAACATTGTAGGCGCAGCTGTGCGTATAACAGTTATAGTTACAGTGGCAGCCGCAAGTACACGCACTCGTTAAGCCAGACGGAGTTTTATTAACATGGGGCTCAGTCGATCGGCGTTTAAAGCACATTTCAATGGTTTTTATGGCCAAAGCACATCAATCAAATGGCCCAATATTATTGACAAAACATGTGCTCCTTAGTCCATGATCTGCCGCATAAAATGCCCCATGAAATTTTGTCACAAAACACAAAAACTTGCTATAAATACACGCATATACATAGATAGATATACATACACTCGGTAAAAAGCCAAAATATGTTTATTTTTATTGGATTTATTTATTTGATTCAATCACCGCTAATGGAATGGAAAGTTTCGAATATCTTAAATATATTTAAGATAGTTTTATATAATAATAAATAATCTTTATAACTATATCTTTCTGCATTTATTTTTTCATCAATTTTATTTTATTATTTAATAAATTAAGACTGAAATATCAAGTCAGAAACTTCTACTCTCAGTTGTTCTTAAAACATTCGTTTTGCTCCCAAACTAATCGTAAAATATCCACTGATAATCGTTTTAACATTTATTTGATTGATTTAATGCAATTGAAAATCCAAAAAAGGTTCTGCCTGCTTTTCTCCGAGTGTATATTCAGAGTACTTTACTACGCATTGAGTAGGGGCGTGCCGCCGCAAACTAGGCTACGATTTTAATGCCAACTTAACAAAATGGCCGGCAAAGCAAAGCTGCAAAAAGGCACGCTGCGTAATAGTTTGATAAATTGCGCTAAAAAATTGATTGATGCCCTCAAGGAGCAGGTCCTGCCTCAAGCAGCAGCAGGGGCGGCAATCGTGCGTTGCAGGCGTCTGTTTTCAATATAAATAAGCGCAAATTGCGTCTGTGTCACTGTCGGTCATCATGTCTATAAGTCACGTCTCTCACTCTGCACATCAAGAGCTCTCCTCCCCTTCTACTTCCCTTCTCCTATCCTTCTCCTTCCCTTCTCATTCGACTTCTCTCCCATCTCTGGTTGCACAGCTCCCATCACGCCTGTCGTTTGGCGGCTGTGTTGCGTGTTGTCTACGCGTTGGAGCATAAATCAATGTAATTAATGCGAATTTAGCTAGAGGAGTACCCTTAATGGCATTTCAAGTACAATAATTATTCACATTTGTTCTCTCTGATTCGCTTTTGGCTTCGCTCCTCCTCCTCCTCCAGCCCTGCTGTTTGTTATTGTTTTACGCCTTGTCTCTCATTATTTACACACATCGCCAGAGCAGACAGCTTCTGTCAAGGTCGCGCGGGTGCTTTGACGTTGCCAGACGGCCGAAAAAAGTGCTGCAAAACGTAATTCTTATAAATAGCACTCTAATTTGTTGGCCATTAAAGCGAATCTCCTTGACAAATGTGCGCGGGCAAGCAAAGAAACCTTTAAACGAACTCATAGAACTGTCACTTATTGAAAACCAAACTGCACGAATTAAGCTTAATCAGCATTGACTTTTACAAAACTTTTGCCGTTCTGCCTGTCTTCCTATTGACTGTCAGCTGCTGTCACACTCAGAAAAACACTGAGTGCGTTCTATAAAATAAAGATCTGAAATTAATGATGATGTGGTCAGAAAGTCAAATGGAAATTTATATAGAATCGTGAATGAATTAATAGCAAATTAGCCAAACCATAGGGTAATTATTTTAAACTCATGATTATAAGGTACAGTTTTTAAATAAAATTAAGAATATTAAGTAAATTAATTTATTAAAATTTAATTTATAAATTTGAAGGTATTCGATCTTGATTGAGGACGTGAACCCTTGACTTTTTTCTTATTGATCAAGCAGCAACCACGAGAACTCTAGCCTTTTTTCTTAGGTTTTCTTTTGACTTTTCTCTTGGCTTTTCTCTCAGTGTACAATTGGATCTGCTTTGGCAGCTTTCAGTGCCGCTTAAGAGACAGGTCAGTGCGTTCAGTTAGTTCATTTAGCCGACTGTCAATGCAAACGTCCGAAACTTTGCTGCGCTGTTGAAAGATACAATTTAATGCTTGACTGCGACGCGATGCGGCAAAACTAATTTCCCTGAGTTGCCAGTTGCCAGTTGCCAGTTGCCAGTTGCCAGTTGGAGTTGCCATAGTCACCAGAGTTGCCAGTTGTTGCAGTTGTTGCCAGAGTTGCGAAGTAAATCTGGCATGCGAGGCACGCGTGGCGTTAGTTGGTTAGTTGGCAAGTTCGGGCAGGTCGAAAGCTGGCGCTGCTCCCCATTTAATGGATAGTGCAACCAATCAATGCGTAAGCGCTCGAAACATATGGCAACGCCAGCCCTAAACTCTTAACTTGCCGGGCAACAAATGTTTACACAGCGCCAAGGTGGACTCTGTGGAGGGTGAGGCTGGGAATCTATGTGGATGCTATTAAAAGTTTGCTCAAAGTTTCGCACATAATTTAAACTATGACACAGAGGCCACAGCTTATTCCCCTGCCAACTCAATTTCAACATGATTAGTCACCAACACTTTTGGCTTCCCCCTTTTATTTATTCTTTTTTTTATATTTTTTTTATTTGTGAGCAGCAGCTGCTGCCTCCATGCAGCATGATATAGCGCTATATGGCACAGCTGAAGCCCAAGTGACAAGCAGCTGAAGCCGAGGCCGAAGCCTGGCCTGAATGTCAACTGCCTTGAAAGTTATTCAGCTCAATTTACTTACGATGTGTGTAGGTGGCATTGCCACAATCATTTATTATGTTCGGGCGCTGTTGCAACTGCTGCTGCGGCAGTTGCAACAGTTGCAGCTTGTTCGCAGCCGCCATAAACAAGTCAAGTGCAAAGTTGCCACAAACCACAAGAATTTCCTGCGTTCTCCTGGTTTGCCTAGGCTGCAGCTTGTGTAGCGAATGCTGAGCATCTATGAATGTGCAACAGCAGCAGCTAATTCTTGCCACTTAACTCTCAATTAATTCTTCTCGCTGTTGCAAATATCATTGTAATCCTACAAATTTAGAATTTCAAATCTTATAAAATCCGTCAGTATTATTTATATAAAAAGTTTTGAATTACCTTAAACTGTTTTACTTTTTTTTGTTGAAACCCATTTTATTATTATATTATTATTATTATATTTTAATTTAAATGATTTAAAAAATATCTTAGAAATTCATTACTATTAAATTATTAAAAAATCTGTTAAAATTATATTTGCTTTCTTATTCAAATATATTAACTAAATACAACTATATTTAATTTTAGATAACTATAAAAACTCCTGCAAATTCAGCATTTTAACATGCTTTAAGAGCTTCACACTTTAAGACTTTAAGACTCTCAAAAATGCTGTCATAAATCTTTTGCGGTCTGCAGGCCATTTATCATGCACCTGAGTTATTTAATATATATATATATATATATAAATTTTTTTTAAAGCTATTAGCAATTAATTTGTTGATGCTGGCTTCATAAATTACCCAGTGCTGCGTACGTGACAAAAATGCTGTTGACTTGCCATTTTCCATTTTCCAGTTTCAGTTTTCAGTTTTTCATTAGTCGCATTCGCCGGCTGCTTGTCAATTGATTTTAATGGCAAAGTGTCGGTGTCGCTGGCACATGAACTAATTAAATTGCTGCCTTAACTTAAAGCAAGCCACGGCAAGGCACGACAGCCTGGGAATGAAAATGGCAAATGTTTCAGTTTGTATTTTGTTAGTTTGCACTAATTGCCAGCCACACGAATTTAGGCGAGAACAAAGCGCAAATTCAATGCCTGAATTGTGACGCCGTTTTCGTTTTCAAAATGGCAAAGCCTCAAAAACCACAAACATGACAATCATAGACAAGCACAAAAATCATAGAATATGGAGATGTTCAAAGGATATTGTGTCTGAGCAACCGCAGCAACATTGTAGCACCTCGTATGTGGCAGCTGTTGGACAGAGGACAGAGAAGAGGGAACAGAGAACAGAGCATAGAAAACAGAGAACAGAGGCTGCCCCTGGCCGCAATCATAAAAAATCAACGAGGCAGCCGAGCGACAAATGCATTTCAACAATTTTTACGACCAATGCACCAATACACCCACATCCACACACACACACACACACACCCACACACAGAATGACACAAAAAACACACATAAATAGCCACAAAACAGCCAAGGAACGGAAGGCAGCAAAGGACAGTTTTAAGAATTGCAATAAAACATTTGCAACAATTTAGATGCCGTTGCCAGTTCACTTGCTGCTGCCACGTACACATTTCTGCTGTCTGCTTGGACATGCAGTTAGCTGACTTTATGGCCAGGCCACATTAAGCGCCATTAATGGCCGACACATTTCCGCTTCCGCTCGCCAGCTATTCGCCATTCGCGATCCACGACTCGCGATTCACGTTGTGATTTCCTCTAGACTTTGTAACTGCACACAATCCTCTATATCGTATACGATAAAAAGCGCAACTTTTTGCTATTGCCAAGAGTATATAGCGGGCGAGGTCAAGTTAACAATTAGTTTATCAAACTTAAACAGTCTATAAACTTAACAGTCTATATTTTAAAATAAAATAAAATTGATTCTCGACTTAAAATATCAACGAAATTCACGTAATTTTCCCGCAATATATTGCTGATGTAAAAAGTATAAAAAAGTGAGTGAGATGAGGTTACCAATTAGTTTATAAAAGTTAAACTGCTTAAAAGAAGCCTTACGATACAATATTTGGTATACACAGTCGAGTCTGGCATGTTCCAACAAAAAGAAAGAAATTGATTCTCCGCTGTGGAAATATCATCGAAATTCATTCAACTGCATAACTTGACGATAAACTTTTGCCGGAATGCAAGAGGAACAGGAAAACATTCAGAGGCTGGCAAAAACTGTATACGCTGTATGCAGCTTGATTTAAAAATATATATGGTATAAATATAAAGAGTAAAATAAATTAATCAAAAGTATTTAAATTCAAGAAAATGACGTAAAATAAAATTTTGTGAATTTGAGATTAATAAAACAATAAATTTCTGTTAGGCGTTCAATTTAAAAAAAAAATTGTTTGTGTTATCGTTTGTTTGTTTTTTTTTTTATATAATTTTATTTCTTGGTCAATTTATTTTTAATTAAATTTATTAATATTAATATATAGAATAATTGTAATATATAATCAAATAAAATATGCTAAAACAAAAATTATTTTCAATAATATAATATCAGAATATATTATCAGCATGGGTATAGTTAACAGATTATGCCAAGCAGAAATAGAAAGCGTTCAATACTCTAAATTAACAGCAGTGGGAAGATGTTATTAACAGCGGCATGTTTGCTGCTCTTAAACAAATCGAAATAGTCTGCTATGCCCTGAAAAGTATAGGGTATAAAGCGTGTGTCAACGTACATAGTTGGTCTGGCAAACAAAATTGTTAAAGAAAGCGTGCAAAAAATATGGCATCTGCGATTTTGATGTATGTACTGCTGGAATGTGTGTGTGTGCGTGTGTGTGTGTGTGTGTGTGTGTGTGTGTGTGTATTGATATGCGTGTGTGCACACGCGAAAAGTAGCGCATGAATTTGCGACTGTCGAAAGGGTAGGGTACCCTACCCAAGCAGGGTAGGGGAATAGGGTAGCGAGTAGGGCTTATGTGCGCAGCAGGGCGTGCCAACTGAAGCAGACAAACTGGGCAAATGGAAACACTATTTATTTTGGGCTGCCATACACAGACAGAGAATGATAGAGAAAGAAAGAAAAAGAGAAAGAGAGGGAGAGGAAGAAAAATAGATAGAGAGAGAAAGAGACGCAGCTGTGACACATTTTATGTGAGCTAAGTAAGTGATAAAGTTGACTTTGATTTTGCCACTCGTTCAGGCTTGACGCATTTAGCTCTGCCTCTCTCTCTTTCTCTATCTTTCTCTCTCTCTCTTTCTCCATCTCTCTCTTTAGTAGTGCAGTCAAGCCAAATTGCTTCAATGTCAATTTTTATGGCTGCACAAAAGACTTTGTCATTGCGCTGATGTCGAGAGTTTCGATTTGCCAAGCACTGTCCAAATACTGTTCCCAGATAAATGAGAGTGTCGAAGCGATGATATTTGATTTCCGCCTGACATACAAACTTTGTATGCAGCTAACATAGTGTTAAAGCGCTGCTGTTATGCGTCTGTTAACTATTTGGTATCTGATATGCAGGATATTTGCCAGTCGAGCAGCTCTGCACTTTCGGTTTTAATCGAATTTGCCATAAAACTGCTGGCAGTTAAACATATAAATTGCTGGCTTTAAGGCAATGCCATATAATGTGTTATATAATGCTTTTATCAGTTGTTTTATCTGCGCTGTAACTCGTTTGTTTTCTTTGCTTTGCTGCTTTGCTGGCTGCCTTAAAGCATTTCCGATCAAATTCCATGCGCTGTCAGCAGATAGAAAACGTAAAAAGCTGCAGATATTGCCAGCAACATGAAATTTTCATAAGTTAAACGTCAAAAATGTGATAAATACACAGACAGGCCGGCATGCAGAGAAATGTGTTTACATGTCTATATAAATAAATTGAATTTTGATGTAATAAAGTCGAGGGCAACATGAAAAATATTGTGCGAGTTTAATGAAAAACACGCGTGACAGCGAGCTAAAAAAATGCAAATAAAATACATGGCATCTGCATATAAATGAAATTGCATAAGAGTTAATGCAGCAGCAGCAGCAGCAGCAGCAGCAGCAGCAGCAGCAGCAGCATTTTAATTAAAGAGACAGCTCGTAAATATGCTTTAAACGCTGCTAATTACAGCCTTAACAGGTTCGCCTTTGGCTCGAATAGTTGCGTTAAGTGCCGGCTTAGTTGAGTTAGCCAACTTGGCAAACAGCATAACTATTTGTTTATCATATTGCCGACCTGCATGAGCTGCCATTACGAAGTTTTTAATTAAAATGTTGTCAGCAGTCGGAGCTCGACTTGACCACTTTGCCAATTACCAATGTCTTGGCATAAATTTTACACAAAATGGGCCCAAACAACAAGCGATGGCTGACATGAGATCATATCAAGCATACGCCCAGTTGCAGTGCGAGTTGTCAAGCTGCTAGCCGAATGTGCATAATTTGCACTGGATAAGACTAATGTCTGCATGTGAACATGAATAAGTAAATTGATAAAGAGCTCTGCTTGTGGCCACGTGGCTAATAAGTTGCCTATATGCGAGCCAAAGTTGCTCATGCTCGACTGCTGCTGCCACATGTGCAGCAAACTTGACGGCAAAGCACAGTGGTTCAAATGCGCAGTTTTTGCATGAAATAAAATAAAGTTAAAGAGCTAAAATTTGGTAAAAACGGGCGTATTTACAAATAGAATAATTCCAAGCGAATCTGATTAAGAAATTCTCTAGAAAGAAGTAGTTACAAGTCGTACAAAAAAATCATTGAAGCTCATATCATTAATTTTGGTATGTTGTTTTGAAAATCTGCTTTTCAAAATGGTATGGATCGTTTAAATCAAACATAAAACCTCGCATTGTTATTATTTGACTAATAACAAATCGATTATATTATCATATTGCGCTTTTGAGTATGCAACAAATAATATATAGCCCAATTTATAATATAACCCAATAATTCTTGCAAAATCATGCAAATAATTTTAATAGTATAATAAATTATACAGAAATAGCAAAAGCACAAAATCCGACGCTCATTTCCCGCTTTTTTCTATGAACAATCGGCTGATCGGTTATAGAGCTTTCAACTAAAACTTATGGACAATATTTATTTGGATATTATACTTTGTAATAATATAAGTCATATTTATATTTTTCTCCATACAAATTTTGATTTTATACAAAAATAAATTCGCCTTTTCAACCAGTGTGCAAAGTTGAGAGACAGAAATTCCGCAAATCTTTTTGCTTGGTCAACTTTTGGTTCTTGGGTAATGTGAAATTTATTTAATTAAAGCCATGCTCGCTTCTGTTCAGTTCAGTGCTGTTCAGCTGTGTTATCCTTGTCCTTGTCCTTGTTGTCCCTCTTGTTATTGCAACAATTATAAATGATTTATGTAATTTACTTGCCACTCGACACTCAGTCCCAGCTACAAGCCCCTTTGTTGTGGCAACAGTTGACTTTCTTGCTTTGCGGATTATTAAATTATGCAGAGCTCCACTGAGCAGCTGAGTAAGCCGAAACCCTCGCTCATCTGCATTAAATACTTGCCTTCATGTGGTCAGCTGCATTAACATCAAATGCAAAACAATCTGATGCAATTATCGCAAATGTGTTGACTGCGTTGTTTTGCCAAGAGTTTGCCAGATCTATCATCATTTATGCACAGATATTTTAAAACAGTTTGGCAAAATGTGTGAACTGAACCCAAAGTTATGTCTGTGAATGCTTGATAGTTTAGCGTGAGCAAACTGTTATGGAAATAAAATAAATTATGGGCTTATTACTCATCTCATTTATGCCCGCTTATAATAATTCAAATTTTCTACAAGTTGTTTTACAAGTTAGTGAGCAGTACTTTGAATTAAATAAAGATGTTACTGTATTGATTTATTATTCATAAGCAGTAGTCTCAATAATAAAAGTAAAATATATAATTTCCATAATAGCTTTAAAATTCGTTCGGTATTTGGTCAAAAAATCTAGATTTTGTTGCCTAGATTTGTGTCTTTACTTATGCCAGTTCATGGAGAGAAAACTGTTATACAACTAGCGTTATTAGCTCTGTTTTGATACCCTGCATTAGTGCAAAAATTTTGAATATTGATTTAACTCCCTTTACTTTATGCTTTAATACAATTTGAAAGTGCCATCAAAATCTCATAAATTACATCATCAGTGAGCTGTAGGCATTTCCACATTTCCATGACAACCTCAACTTAAACTTGAACCATTTAATATGCAAAACACACACATCCAAAAACCTCAAAAAAAGAGCGTAAAAGAAGAGGAAATCACAAATAAAAAATAGAGGAAAATGAGAAAAAGAAGGCGAATTATGTGTTTTCCTTGGCGTCAAATTGTTTTTGTGGCACGTTGTCATTGCTGTTGTTCTGTCGCTGTCTGTCAACTTTTTGCGCAGACTGTTGAGTTCCATGTGTGCGTCTAGTACGTGATAATTGCATACTTTTCGCTCAGTTTTGTTTTTTTGGGAAAGTGCCAAACCCGTTGAAATTGTAGGCAGCAATAGAATTTTGTCTATTTTAACTGAGAAATTCCTTGACGTTTCTTTGCCCCCTTGCAGTGACGAAATTCATACGCATTGGCATCGCCGATAAGAACGATAATCCGCCGTACTTCGACAAATCGCTGTACGAGGCGGAAGTGGATGAGAACGAGGACATTCAGCACACAGTGCTCACAGTAACCGCCAAGGATCACGACGAGTGTAAGTATAGGGCTTAACTGTTCCCACACATCCATATTTTTCGCATTTAATAATACGAATTGCTTGCAATTATTCTGCCAGCCTCACGTATACGCTATGAAATCACCAGCGGCAACATCGGAGGCGCTTTTGCGGTTAAAAACATGACGGGGGCCATTTATGTGGCCGGCGCTTTGGATTACGAGACGCGACGCAGGGTAAGTGGGCGTGGCCCCTTCATAATACACAATCTTGCCTCTCTTCTTTTGTCTAACGATTTACAGCATTTGTGCGATTACGTACACAGATATTAAATGTGCAATCGCCGGGGTTTAATCAACTGTGAAATTTGTTTATGTCGCAAAGCAAATTGAAATTATGCTCCAACTGATCTCAGCAGTATAACAGTTTAGACCTTGGGTACTTTAAAAGCTATGTACATATTTAAACCAACGCTTTTCAAGGCAAAATGTTATGTTGAGTGGTGAATTATTCATAGAGATGTGAAATACAAATAAGTTTTTAGCACGCAGCGTAAAATAGGCCAAATCAAACTGTTCCCACTTGAGAATTGAGAAGAAAAACTGCTGTATATCAGAAATTTCAGTTATTCACCTTCTGAGCAATGTTTAAGAACAGTTTTTTACTTTTAAACTAGGTTTTTTTACAGCTACGACTTTAAAGAACATTTAAATTAGAAGATTGCAAACCTAAACTGACCTAAACTGTTCTCACTTAAGAATTAGAGATAGCAGAGCTACAGCATATAAATTAATTTATTTTAAATCAATCGGAAATGAGTTCTATAAAAATGTATTACTCTAAAAGCAGAATGTATATCTATTGTTGATTAGACGAATAAAACTAAACCGTTCCCACCTTGGAGCTGAGATATAAGAGCAGCAGCGTATGACAAATACAAGGTTTATCACATCTGCTTAAATTAGTACAACACTTTGCCAATAGTGAGCTATACATTTTCAACTGCGTGATATATTGATTGGCTTTCCACACACTGCAACAAACGTAAGAGCCAACTGTTCTCAGTGCCCAGTTCTCAGTTTACAGTTTACAGTTCACAGATCAGAGCAGCTATAAAATTCATTAAGAAACTGTGCACCGACTGCATGTCCTTGTGAATTTCATTAGGAGAGCTGGCAGCTAACCGCAAGGCTAGTTAAATATTTAACAGTTGAAGCAAGTTTTAGCAACGGTCAGAAGTAAAAAAGACTGCAGTGGAAAGAAAGGAGCAAGTTGGCGAAAACATTAATTGAATTTCAATTTGAACAATTGCATCGGTGCAATGGCAGAAGAACTTTAATTAAACGAACTCGGTTCGCACAATATCAGAGTATGCAAATATTGGATGCTGGGCACAATCGATGTTTAACTAACGACTCAAAATCAAATTTGTCATTCAGTACGAGCTGCGTTTGGCCGCCTCCGATAACCTAAAGGAGAACTACACCACGGTCATAATACACGTCAAGGATGTCAATGACAATCCGCCCGTATTCGAGAGGCCCACGTACCGTACCCAGATTACGGAAGAGGACGATCGCAATCTGCCCAAGCGTGTGCTGCAGGTCATTAAAGCGAAAAGCAGAGCATTCAGTTGAAATTAGTTGATATTAGTTGTGTTTGCAGTGATTTTGCTTTGTACACCCATTCCCCAGTTACCCAGTTCCCCAGTTTTATCACGTTTTCTTTTCGCTTTTAGCTATTTCAGTGTTTCTGCATACCCCCAACATAGAACTCACCTAGTTTTTGCATGTATTTTATGCAAGTTTCGCTTGAGCACAAAAACGAGAATATTACATTTAATAGTTTGACTTTGTTTATCTTTTTTATCTTTAAATTGAAGTTGAACTTGCACAAAAAACCGAGCTCTTAATTAATGCCACTTAAATTGAGTTGACGCTTCGCAAATATTTATTTAAATTATATATTTTTAAACCATTTACATTTGCCAGCTGTTCAAGTTGACAAGCACTTACGATATTGACAAAGTATTATATTGTTTTTTTTGTTTTTTGTTCCGTTGACGAGCTTATTTTGAGATTTTTTATTTATATTACTGCCGATAAAAAATCTGCATTGCACATGTAAAAACAAATGAAATGGCAATGCATTAAAAATGCTGCAAAAAATGCTTAAAGAACATAACAATAATAAGCATTATAATATATTGATTAATCATTAAGCACGTTGTATCAATTAGTATGCGAAAAGTCAATAAGAATAAATATTGAAAATGCAAAATAATTATGAATAATTAAATAAGTTTATTAAAGCATCGGGAGCAGGGATTATAATAGACAGGCCAAACATGAAAGCGTATATAGGACATATGTAAATTATTGGTTCAACTTGTGCATAATTTATAGCTCATTTTAATCAACATTTGTCCCTTAATGTTTCAAGTTGATGCATTATTTATGCTTTATTTTAGTATATTTCAAATACAATTTCAACGTTTTATTTGGTTTGATTTATTTATGTTTTATTATTATATTATTATATTTTGTCGTGCCCGTGGGTAGTATGAGCTAAAGTTGGTTGCCTCGGATAGTTTGAATGAAAACCAGACAACAATTGTCATAAACGTGCGTGATGTCAACGATCTGCCTCCGGTTTTCCCGCAAACCCTCTACGAACGGTCGCTCAACGAGGAAATGGCCACGCCCTTCACCATCATGCAGGTCATATACCGTAAACTATATCGTATGCGTATATCGTATATCGTAAACATAACTTAAGCGTCATAATCGACGCATCGTCTGTAAATAATACAATCGCACAGACCTCTGGCATAACAATTAATTGACAACAATAAAAATCCATCGTAATCATTTTCCTCTTTCCCGTAAATCACATTAACCCCCAGTTGTAATGAAAGGCAGTGGTATTTCACAAGGTGTGCGAATTTTATTCAATTTAATTAAATAACGAAAACAATGCGAAACCGCAAACCCAACGCAATGAAAGGAATTCTCCCCCAGGACAATTTTCATATTAATTTATATATACATATTTTCACTTCTTAACCAAACTAAAAGTTCATTTGCTTAATTTTCCAACATTAGTTTTCGATTATTTAGCTTGGATTTATTCTATTTACTTTTGTATTTTGTGGCCTTAATGGCATGCATGTTTTGCACAATTTTACACAGAATTATGCACTTAGTTGTACAAACTGCTAATTAAATTGAATTTGTTATTAAATTTTTAATGCTACTAATTTCGGTGCTTGCTTTCGGCCTTTTAGTTAGCATTATTGTGGTTTATTGGCTTGCGGTCAAGTCCGTGCAGTTGTTAACAAACAGTTGCAAGGACACAGAGATTTCTTCATAATTAAACATTTATAAGCCGCTGGGCAATGGCTGCCAATAAGCTGCAAATTAAATATGTTTGAAACTGATTCATTGGCGATTCAGGAGCTTAGCACTAACCTCGTTGTAGTCTTTGCTTTGGCATGCATTCAAATTAATTGTAGATTTTTTTGTGTGTTGATTTTGTTGTTGATTTATCATATTGATGGCTGTACTAATATTTACATATTTTCCATTTACCCCCGATTCGCACTGCACTGGGAACAGGTCACAGCCACAGATGGCGACAAGGATCGTCCGCAGAATATTGTATATTTCCTGACAGGTCAGGGCATTGATCCGGATAATCCAGCCAACAGCAAATTTGACATTAATCGCACCACTGGCGAAATATTCGTGCTTAAGGTGAGTAATAAAACATCGCAAATACAAACAGCAGCCGCAGAACGCATTTCCCATCATATTTTTAAGCCGTTTTCCACACAAAGCATGCCCGACTGGTGGATACCCATCAAGCTTTCTCACATTTATTGATGGATTCATTAAGGTTAATAGACCCTGCTAAAGGGTATATTAAATGTGGCGAACGAAATGACGAAACGATTGGGAAATATGCGCGTTGATTAAGCTCCATGAATACACACTTAAGCCGCGGCATGTTGTATGCCACAAGCCGCGGAAAATCCCGCAGCGCTTTTGCAGCCGATAAAGACAGCGTTAATCGAACGTGCGAAACTCATTATTTAACATTTAAGTAGGGTCCTGTGGGCGTCCTTTAATGCAATGCGCAAATAGTTGCCAGACTTTTCATATTTTCATTTCAAACATTTATAGTGGAGGCGCAGGTCAATTAATATTCGAGTAATTGATAAAGTAATCGATTACGCATCAAGCTTAAATGTTAACTAACAGTACTTATGTGAAGACTTCTGTTAAAATGTATGTTATTCTGTCAAGAATGCGTTGATCTGATTTCAGATTCATATAGTTTTTTAACCTTTTAAAGTTTAAAGCTTTCATGTTAACATTCTGCTAATCTATTACTGTTAAAGTCTGTAGGAAACTTGAACAAAAACTGCCATACGCTCATTACACATCGCTGACAAGCAGAGGTTTTAATTGAAAAATAAATTGTAAACAAAATTCAAGCAAATAGCAAAAGCTCTGAAAAACATGAAAAATATTTTTCTCAATTAGCTAAAATAATTTGCAGCGGAATATGCAACAAAATGCCGCATGCTCTAGTGGCTCACATAATCACATTGTGAGTGGGCAAATGAACAGAAACTAAAAAAGGATAGAGCTTCCATAGAGACCTGCTCCACACAGAGACAGGCGATACATATGTGCACCGACAGACATGCCTGAACTAATCCCTTAAATTGAATATGTCATAACAATGCTGTCAAATTTGTCATGCAAATTAAAGCGATGACGACGCATGAGTATTTTTTATACATATGTACATGCCACATTTTTTCTTTTACATATTTTTTTATTTCGTCTTTTTTGCTGTATTTTTTTTTCCTTCATTTTTTACGACTAATCCAATGTCAGCGCTATGAAAAGCTGTTCCTGTTTCGTCCCGTTGTTATTGTTGTCTGTGCGTTGCGTTACGTAGCTCTGTGGCTGTCATACAAGGGGTTGAGCTGGGTTTCAAACCAAAGCAAGAAAAAAAACAGCAAAAACCTCTCGGATTGTCGGATATGCGCATTTGTGAGCGTGTGTTCGTGTATGTGTGTCATGTAGGTATCCAGGGGCTGCGTAACAACATGAGCCAAAAGATACAAAGTGCTGATTAAAATCGTTTTTTTTTTCTGCTCTCCGTCTCGCTCTGCGCTTGTTATTATTATAAAGGTGGGCTCCCAGGTGAGGTAAGGCTGGCTGCAGCTTCACATCACTCAAGCTGCCTCTGTATGCATATCAAAGTCAAAATCAGCGCCAGGGACAGGCGTGGGGCTGGGATGGGCCTCAGCCTCAAACAGTTTGACTCCAGCTGGGCTGGCATTGTGCATGGATAATTTCACATTCAGGGTTATGCAGGGTTTCACTGGATTTCGTTGAGTTTCACTTTTGTAAAGGGGAGCATGGAGAACCCGGGGGGCAACAATGTTTTCAGTGATGTTAATCGGTTTTGCGGTTATGACAGCTACACAATAGCCAGGACACACACCTCCCAACTCCCCAACTCTCAAAACCCCCCAACGCCCAACTCTCCCAACAACGTAAACAGCGTACTTAACTCTTCCTCTGTTCCTCTACTCCACAGCCCTTGGATCGCGATCAACCGAATGGACGTCCACAGTGGCGCTTCACAGTATTCGCCCAGGATGAGGGCGGCGAGGGTCTGGTGGGCTATGCGGACGTCCAGGTCAATCTGAAGGACATCAACGACAATGCGCCCATCTTCCCTCAGGGCGTGTACTTTGGCAACGTCACCGAGAATGGCACCGCCGGCATGGTCGTAATGACCATGACAGCCGTGGACTACGATGATCCTAATGAGGGTTCGAATGCTCGTCTGGTTTACTCAATTGAGAAGAATGTGATTGAGGAGGAGACGGGTTCACCGATCTTCGAAATAGAGCCGGATACGGGCGTGATTAAGACCGCTGTCTGCTGCTTGGATCGGGAGCGTACGCCGGACTATTCGATACAAGTAGTGGCCATGGATGGCGGGGGGTTAAAGGGCACGGGCACGGCGTCTATACGTGTCAAGGATATTAACGATATGCCGCCGCAGTTCACCAAGGACGAATGGTTCACCGAGGTGGATGAAACCGACGGCACCGCCCTGCCCGAAATGCCCATACTCACAGTGACCGTGCACGATGAGGACGAGACGAACAAGTTCCAGTACAAGGTTATCGATAACAGCGGCTATGGCGCCGATAAATTCACCATGGTGCGCAACAATGACGGCACGGGCTCTTTGAAAATCGTCCAGCCTTTGGACTACGAGGATCAACTGCAGAGCAACGGCTTCCGTTTCCGCATACAGGTCAATGACAAGGGTGAGGACAACGATAACGATAAGTATCACGTGGCATACTCCTGGGTTGTCGTAAAACTTCGCGATATCAACGATAACAAGCCGCACTTTGAGCGTGCCAATGTCGAGGTGTCTGTGTTTGAGGACACCAAGGTGGGCACCGAACTGGAGAAGTTCAAGGCCACAGATCCCGATCAGGGCGGCAAGAGCAAGGTCTCCTATTCCATAGATCGCTCCTCGGATCGCCAGCGTCAGTTCGCCATCAATCAAAATGGTTCCGTCACCATACAACGATCGCTCGATCGTGAAGTTGTGCCACGACATCAGGTTAAAATACTGGCCATCGACGATGGTTCTCCACCAAAGACGGCAACAGCTACGCTCACGGTTATTGTGCAGGACATCAACGACAATGCTCCCAAGTTCCTGAAGGACTACAGACCCGTCCTCCCCGAACATGTACCGCCTCGCAAAGTTGTCGAGATTCTGGCCACCGATGACGATGATCGCTCCAAGAGCAACGGACCGCCATTCCAGTTCCGTTTGGATCCCAGCGCTGATGATATTATACGGGCTTCCTTCAAGGTTGAGCAGGATCAAAGTGAGTACAGTTGACGAAATTCTTGCTATTTTAACCAAATTTCTAAATTTTCGATCAAATCAATTCTAAAATAGAAAGGAAAATTTAAATAATTTAGGTACAACTTCGTTAAGTTAGGAATACGTTAGAAAAAGAAAAGAATTTAATTTTTATTTAAATACGAATTTGTTAATTTAGCAAATGGGAATTTATAGCTAAATTGCAATTTCATTAAAAACGAAATTCAAGTGAAATGACTGTACCAAAATTCGAATTCGAACTAGGAATTCGCACAGCATTTGCACAGGCATCGCATGGGGCGAAAAACGCATAAAAATGCAATTATCCTGAATAACCCAAAATGAATAGCCATAAAAAGAGAAATAGTGAACCGCACACATGAAAATTTAAATATGCCAAAAATAAAAAAAAACCGAAGTCATTGAAGTTAACACACACACACACAGAGAGAGACAGAGATATATATCTAGGTATACGTGCATACCTGAACTGTTTTACTCGAAAATAAAATGGCAAATGCACAAGTTTTCAATTAAATTATCCGAGCGGAGAGTCTCGGGAATCGTCCGAGAAAGGAAAGCCAACTTCCACTACAACTACAACTACAATTGGTTTTTCTTTTTGCATAGCAGATACAATTTGTGAATGAGTGTGTGTATGTGTGTGTGTGGGTGGGTGGCAATCCAATTTTGATGCGCCAAGGGGGAGTCGAAAAGTTTACGCCTGTGGCCTGACTTTTCCTCTGTGAGAGTGCCGACATAGAGTGCGCTCGCCTTGTCTGCTCGTATTTGCATACAATTTGCCTAAAAACACACCATGGAGTGTCTTTAAAAATACATTCCAAGTGTGCACAAGTGTGCAGGACACAAAAAAAGGTTGTTGTCTGTGGCATATGTGTGTGTGCATAGAGTGGGATTAGTGCTGCCATTTGTTCTACTGCCAATGTCCCAGCCTCTATCTGTCTGTCTGTATCTCTGTCTGTCTGTCTGTCCGTGTGTATTGGAGTGAGACTTAACACTTGTTGGCTCAAAGGCGTAATTACAACAAATGGGCACAAGCTGCTGCTCCTGCCACTTGCTCAAGTTGCTGCCACTGCAATCAGCCGGAAATGTGTTGGCTAATAAAGGTGCTTACCTGTATCTGCTCTTTTTTGTGAGGGGCAAGTTTGTATTCCCACACTATCACGAGCTTAACTAGAAAATGCTTTTAAGAGCTCTGCAACAAAAGCTAAATTTGTCATTAGAGCATTGCTACGGCAAAAGTTACAGTGCCACACGTAAGCTAACTGCCACAAATAGCCAAAAGCTAGCAGGCAAATGAGCTACAATTTCACTCGCACAGTCTCTATTAATTATGCCTGCACTCTCAGTCGAAATTGAGGGGGAAATTAGTGCTCAAATGTTGATAATTTGTTAAAGGCGAAGCTGCTTTTAAAGACAATTTTCTAGTTTTTAAAGTTGAGATTTTAAATCGAAATTATGAAATAATAGATAAATATTCTTCCAAAATTATGCAGATTTAATTTGTTAGTAAAAGCGTATAAAGATAATAATAAAATTTATTGTAAAGAAAATTCAGAAAAATTCAGCTATATTTCGAAAAAATTAAGCTCTACACTCAGGTTTTGTCCACAAGTGAAAAAATTCCATAAAAATGCAGCAGAGTTCAGTTCAAAGAGGAAAATATTTATACCATGGGAAATTCATTAATTCTTATAATTTAAATATTTCCCTTAACTTTTCCTCGCCAACAGAGGGCGCCAACGGTGATGGCATGGCGGTGATCTCCTCGTTGCGCTCCTTCGATCGCGAGCAGCAGAAGGAGTACATGATACCCATTGTGATCAAGGATCACGGCTCCCCCGCCATGACGGGCACCAGCACGCTCACCGTCATCATTGGCGATGTGAACGACAACAAAATGCAGCCTGGTTCGAAGGATATATTCGTCTACAACTACCAGGGACAGTCGCCGGATACGCCCATTGGGCGTGTCTATGTGTACGATCTGGATGATTGGGATCTGCCCGACAAGAAGTTCTACTGGGAGGCGCAGGAGCATCCGCGTTTCAAGCTGGACGAAGACACCGGAATGGTCACTATGAGGGCGGGCACACGCGAGGGTCGCTACCATCTGCGGTTTAAGGTGTACGACCGGAAGCACACGCAGACGGATGTGCCGGCGAACGTGACGGTGATGGTGAGGGAAATCCCACATGAGGCTGTTATCAACTCCGGTTCGGTGCGTTTGTCCGGCATCTCGGATGAGGATTTCATACGCGTGTGGAACTATCGCACGCAGAGCTTGAGTCGCTCCAAGCTGGATCGTTTCCGGGACAAGCTGGCGGATCTGCTGAATACGGAACGCGAGAACGTGGACATATTCAGCGTGCAGCTGAAGCGTCGCAATCCTCCGCTTACGGACGTGCGCTTCTCTGCTCATGGATCGCCCTACTACAAACCGATCAGGCTGAACGGTCTGGTGCTGCTGCACCGCGAGGACATCGAAAAGGACGTGGGCATCAACATCACCATGGTGGGCATCGACGAGTGCCTCTACGAGAATCAAATGTGCGAGGGCAGCTGCACCAACTCCCTTGAGATCAGCTCCCTGCCCTACATGGTCAATGCCAACAAGACGGCGCTCGTGGGCGTACGCGTGGACACCCTGGCGGATTGCACCTGCGGCGCCCGGAACTTCAGCAAACCGGAATCGTGTCGCAGCACGCCCTGCTACAATGGCGGACGTTGCGTGGACACCAGGTACGGACCGCACTGCTCCTGCTCGGTGGGCTACACGGGTCCACGCTGCCAGCAGACCACGCGCAGCTTCCGGGGCAATGGCTGGGCCTGGTATCCGGCGCTGGAGATGTGCGACGAGTCGCATTTGAGCCTGGAGTTCATCACACGCAAGCCGGATGGCCTGATCATCTACAACGGGCCAATTGTGCCACCGGAGAGGGACGAAATGCTTATCTCTGACTTTGTGGCGCTTGAACTGGAACGCGGCTATCCGCGTCTGCTGATCGACTTTGGCTCCGGCACGCTGGAGCTGCGCGTGAAAACGCAGAAGACGCTGGACGACGGCGAATGGCATCGCATCGATCTCTTCTGGGACACGGAGAACGTGCGCATGGTGGTCGATTTCTGCAAGTCCGCCGTGGTTACCGAAGCAGAGGACGGCACTCCGCCGGAGTTCGACGACATGTCCTGCCAGGCACGCGGCCAGATTCCGCCCTTCAACGAGTATCTCAATGTGAACGCGCCGCTGCAGGTGGGCGGCATTTACCGGGAGGAGTTCGATCAGTCCGTCTACGTCTGGCAGTACATGCCAACGGCCAAGGGCTTCGACGGCTGCATTCGCAACCTGGTGCACAACTCCAAGCTCTACGATCTGGCGCATCCGGGTCTCTCCCGCCACAGCGTCGCCGGCTGCCCCCAAACCGAGGAGGTCTGCGCCCAGACCGAGGCCACGGCACGCTGCTGGGAGCACGGCAATTGCGTGGGCTCCCTCTCCGAGGCGCGTTGCTTCTGCCGACCGGGTTGGACGGGTCCTGCCTGCAACATACCCACAGTGCCCACCACCTTCAAGGCCCAGAGCTACGTCAAATACGCGCTCAGCTTTGAGCCGGATCGCTTTGCCACCGTGGTGCAGCTGCGTTTTCGCACCCGCGAGGAGCACGGCGAACTGTTCCGAGTGAGCGATCAGCACAATCGCGAGTACGGCATACTGGAGATCAAGGACGCACGCCTGCACTTCCGCTACAATCTGAACTCGCTGCGCACCGAGGAGAAGGATCTCTGGCTCAACGCCGTGGCCGTTAACGATGGCCAGTGGCACGTGGTGCGCTTCAATCGGTACGGCTCTGCGGCCACGCTGGAGCTGGATGGCGGGGAGGGCAGACGCTACAACGAAACCTTCGAGTTTGTGGGGCATCAGTGGCTGCTGGTGGACAAGCAGGAGGGCGTCTATGCGGGCGGCAAGGCGGAGTACACGGGCGTGCGCACGTTCGAGGTCTACGCGGACTACCAGAAGAGCTGTCTCGATGACATACGGTGCGTATGCGTAATTTATTTGTTTATTAGGAATTTAAATGGGCAATGTCGCACATTCTTAAAAATATTCAAATTAAATTGGGATTTTAATAGGCAATAAAAAGCCACGCTTTTTGCTTTTAAATTATATTTAATTTATTTATGAGTTGCGAAATTTAATGCAGTTTGTGAGAATTTTGGTTACTTTTATTATATTTATTTATTATACTTGTTGACTTATTGCCTTGGTCATAGTTTAGTATCAAGTATGTTTAAAATTAAACCATATATCTAATATATTTCTCCGATAATTTCTGTATAAATTCTTAACCATTTCCTCTTCCCCCTAACAGCCTGGAGGGCAAACACTTGCCACTGCCGCCTGCCATGAATGGCACGCAGTGGGGCCAGGCGACCATGGCGCGTAATCTGGAGAAGGGTTGTCCCTCCAATAAGCCCTGTTCGAACGTCATTTGTCCGGATCCGTTTGAATGCGTGGACCTTTGGAACGTATACGAGTGCACGTAAGTGGCCAGCGCTAAATGCTTTTCAAAAGTTTCGCTAAAAAACATTTACAGCATTTTTACAATTGCATTGCATTTTCGTTTGTTGAAAATAAAAAAAATGGACTGCTCGGACTGACTGAATAAATTGTTCAAATAATATTTTATAATACAAATTGCAGCTTTACATACATACTATTTGAAATTTACGCACGTCAAGCATACGCCACGTATGGCGACTGCCACAATTTTCACAATCTACGGTATGAAACAGCAAAAAAATCGAGAGAAAAGCAAGAATCAGATGGGCGTTGAGCATTTGATAGGCTTAATCAATTAGAGGCTGTGCCCCCGAAATCAAATAAAACGCCATGAAAAGAGAGAAAAATTGTGCCGGGTCACCGGTAGTAACAACAATGGCAATCGCTCCAGCAGCTTATTGTATGTCAATCAAAGGACGACAGAGCAAGGACATGCGAAAGTGAGTTAGCTGTCCGTCCCTCTGTCGCTCTGCCGCCCTTCCCCTCTGTCCCGCTGTCCCTCTGTCTGCTGCCTGGTTCGTTGGCCCTTAACGTTGCGTGACAAATCAATCGGATTAGGCTTGGCCACGGCCAGCGATATGTCCATCTCTCCATCTGCCCCGCTCTCGCTCAATAAATTTCTCTGTGTCGCACACCAAAACGTGCTGTACATATTCACGCTCTCACAGGCACTAGCTTACACACACACACACACGCACACACGCATACATTCACACACACACACACTCTCACGCACACGCATACATGTAGAGCATAGCAACACGCGCGTGGCGTTCTTGTGCTTAGTTGGCTTAAGCTTTGCCATTTTGTTTGCTAAGCCTGTAGTCATAATGCCGCTGTATAACAGTATAACAGTTGGGCAACTGACATACTCCTGGACCTAACAGCCTACATGATTGGTTCCTTCACTTGCCCAGCTTAAATGGTCAAGAAATTCAAGTCCGTTTGTGCCTTGGAAGATTACGCAACTTAATGTCTTGTATTTATTTCTTTGGCATATATTATGCGTTTATAAATAAATTAAATTAATTAAATATTACTATAATATTTATATTAATTTTTTTTACCATTTTTTTAATATTTCTGTATATGAAATTTATTTAAAATAAAAACTTGATCTTAAAATTCCTAAAAAATAAAATCAGAGGAAAAACGATTTTTTTTTAATTTTTTTAAATTTTATTTATGATCTATCAAGACACAAATGTTGCGAATTTTCCAATGAGCCAAAGCCGATGTATAAGCGCATTATTTTAACAGTAACAGTATAACAGTATTGGACCTGAACTGCTGTCTACAACAATATTGGTACCTTTCTGCTGTTCAGTTTTGCATTTTCAGTTCCGCTCATATTAAACATGCACCACTTTAAATATAACAGTATAACAGCTTGATGTTAAATACGATATATGTACGTTAAACCATTACGATCTACGTTGTGTATATCGCGTGTTTAGTTGCGGCGAGGGACGCATAATGTCGCCCGACTCCAAGGGCTGCATGGATCGCAACGAGTGCCTCGATTTGCCCTGCATGAACGGTGCCACGTGCATCAATCTCGAGCCGCGTCTGCGGTACCGCTGCATTTGCCCCGACGGCTTCTGGGGCGAGAGCTGCGAGCTGGTGCAGGAGGGTCAGACCCTAAAGCTCAGCATGGGCGCCCTGGCGGCCATACTTGTTTGCCTGCTGATCATACTGAGTGAGCAAACGAAACGAATAATCCAAACATCCCCATCCAAATCTATATGCAACAAGAGTCTCCTTTACGATATTGTGATTACAAAAGCAATTAGTGCTTTAGCGCCTGCATCTGTAGCCGTAGAACCAATTTTATTAGCTGTTCAACTTGCTCGTTTGGTTGTAAAATGAAAATTCATTTATGCAAATAACAAGCATCAAATATCACAAATCCCATCATATCATATATCATATATCATATATCGACCTATCATGGCTTATCATTTGGCGTTTTGTTTTCGTTTCATTTGTCCCAATTGCAGTGGCAGTTATTGCGACAATTGTTTTATTTGTTTTGCTGCAATTGAATCTCATTTAGCTGTTATCAAACTAGTTATACCGCCACCCAAAATCATGCCACAACCAATCCATATAGCATATACCATATAGAAATCATTCATACATACATATGTCAAATGCACAAATCCAATCATTCACTTTCACATGCCTCGATTCATGCACAAAAAGAAATCACAGTTCACTGAATTCGAAATTTATTTATACATACGCTATACATGCATTCATAAAGCAGAAATCTAAAATTATTTCTGTGATTTTTATCAGCATTCTTATTCACTCTTATTTGTTGTTATTTACATTTTGTATACGCACAAACATCTGTATGTACCATTTACATATTTACATATGTGAAAGGCCAATTCGTTCATTCATTCATCCGCATTTCATTTACATCTATTCGCTGTTAGCTCTTTGTTTATGGCACATTTTCTTCTGTTCTGTTCCCACTCAATGTTCAATGTTCTGTGCGTGAAAGTATTTTTAGAGTAAACCTACGATAAACCCGCCATAAAATCAGTTTCAACTGAACGCAAGGTATGTACTCAAGGTGTACCTTTATCGTTTAGCGATATCACAATTTTAAAATAATTTTATATTTATATAAAGAGTAGAAAATGAAACAATTTTAAAATAATTATTTGTTGACATTTTTGGGTTAATTTTTTCTTGCTAAAATACCTTTTTAAATGTTATACAAAATAATACACTAAATGTTTAATATTTTTGAGAAATTGCAATCAGAATTAATTTAGATAAAATATATATAAATACTACACTCAATAAATATATATACATCTTTAAAAATCAATATAAATAGAAACATAAATATAGACAAAAACTTAAAAGAAAATAAATTTTTTTTAAACAGCACTTCAAATGTTGCTCAAATCAGTGTACACCTATTATTTCACTATACTGGATAATTATAAATTTAAACAGTCTACAAGCCGTATGTCTGAAAACACTTTTAAGTTGCACATATTTCACCAAAGTTCATGCTGTCTTGGGCCCCCACTTACACGCTCTCAAGGCCCCACACACTCACTGCACGCGGAAAGCCAAGAACAGAAAGCTGAAGAGCTGAAATGCCTTCAGGTGAGATAATAAATGTGCAGTCAAAGATACAAGTTGGCCATCAGTGGGACGGGGTCATGATACTGCAGGTTTTAGCTTTGGCATTTCGAAAAATCACAATGCACTAAATCCACTTGTGCAAACAGACTGCAAGTCAAAGCAGCAGCAGAAGACTAAGCAAAAAGGGAAGAAAGAAGCAATGGAAGTGGGAGACAAGACAGCTCAAAGGAGAACTGCCAACTGCAGAGTTTCGCGAGGATTTTTCTTGCATTTGGCTGGCGTATGTTCTATTAAATACAACTTGAAAGCGCTTGAAAACACTTGCAGTGTGTACACAACCGCATGCGAACATTTAGAGCTCTTGCTGTTTGGAAGTGTGTGCACATTTGTAGGTAAATAATGTTCGAACTAAAAAGAGATTGTTTCCTGCCAACTTTAAGTAAAACTTAATGACGTAAAATATGGCACAGCAAGAGTGCAAAATGAAAAGCAAGCGAAAGCGCAGAAAAATTATCAAGTATCCACTTTTGATCAGCTTCAACTACGCACTTGGGAGCAATCACAAAAGAGCGCAAAAAAACTATGCAAACTTTTTTGTTGTCCATTCGTTTGCTCTGCTCAAACTGCCGCTGATTTAGTGTGAAAGTTTCTGGCTTGGGCCTGGGTCTTGGGTCCTGCTTAGTGCTGATGCTGCCCGCTGTGCGGCGCCTTTGTGCGATTTGTTGGCTCGTTTGGTCAAGTTTCTGGCATTTGCCAATAATCGTCAGTATATCAAAACTGTCTGTCTGCAATCGAAAAGTGTGCAGCGGCCAAGTTTTAGTTCCTTCCGCATTATTTCTGCACTTGAACTGTGCAAAATATAAGCATCAAAATGAAGTGAGATCGAAAATAAAAGTTGCTTTTACTTTAAATAAAGCAAGGCAGAAAATTTAAGCTTAACTATGAGGGAAAGTATTCGCTGTAATGGGAAAAACTTTTCTATTTTCTGGCATCATTTTTAAAAAGATTTTAGCGTAGGTCAAGCTGCGCTGCAACCTGAAATGAAAGCCATTAGAGGACATGTGAACGCGCACACAAACTAATCAAAACAAACTTGCTAAAAGTATGCGAAATGCCAAACACAAGAAGTGCAACCCACACGAAACTTTATTCAATTGCAACTACGAAATAATCATAAAACAAATACAAACAAAAGTGCACTTAAGATGCGTGTAACCCAAAGGGGAAGCAAATGCACAAAGTTTGTTGCCAGTGCAAAAGAAAACCCTGAAAAACGTAGCGCATGGCATGGAAAACGCGTCAAAGCGCAAAACAATGGGAGCTGGGAAAACCTAAACCAAAACCAAAACATAACGAAACGAACATTTTATAAGACTTTTGACAGTTTTTCAACACTTAAATCTACACCGAGGAATTTCCATTTTCATAACAAAAGTGCAGAGCGAACACAAACACATTGCATGATAAACAACAAATTTTTAAAAAATAATCTCTTTTTGTTTTTCACACACACACACACACACACACCGATACACCATATACCATATACACACACACATACACAACAAATACACGAAACTTTTTGCCTGTCAACATCGATACGCTTTGGCTGTTGCCATTGTCACGTTTAGTTGCTCTGCGGGCTATAAAGTCTCCGGCAGCACTTGCGTCAACGAGAACGAGTGCCTCCTCTTCCCCTGCCGCAATGGGGGACGGTGTCGTGATCATCATCCGCCCAAGAAGTACGAGTGCCAGTGTCCTCTGGGCTTCACCGGCATGCACTGCGAACTGGAGTTATTGGCCTCAGGGGTGTTGACACCATCGCGTGATTTTATTATTGCTCTGGTTCTCTGCCTGAGCACGTTGATACGTAAGTACTACACACACACATACATATATATGCATTTGTATGGCAAGCGACGAGAGGTGAGGTTGGGCACGCCTAACTGAAGGTTAAGTAACTTCAAACTAACAAATTACATTGCCAGTAAGTTGAACGGGAAGTAAGTAAGTTTTGACTGCTGCGCATGAGTTTAGCCTAAGTTCAGTTGACTGTAAATCTAGCAAATTTACCACATAAGCGAACGCCTCCCTTCTGCTCTGCAAGGACAACAAAATGGCTACAATTCTAGTGGACTTTTACTTTCTTATAACAGTTAATTTTTCTTTAAAATAGTTCTTTCTTATCACAGCTTAGTTCAATTTGCCCTTGTTCTAATTTACAATACGCTCTTAAGTATGCTATATTTATACGCTATATTCCGTAGCCTTTTTCTTATCAGTTCTCGTCATACGCTGAAAAGTATGCTATATTTTCCGCAAATGTCCTTTAACGAATCTGCATTGGTTTGTTTAAGTAATTTCGTTAATTTCAAGTGTTATGCATTTAATTTGAAATGAAATCCATTAATTCATACACATGACGCAATAAGCTATAAGCTTAAACTATGTATGATTTCGCATCAAGTAAAATATTTATGGAACTGCCTGCCATCGCGCTGAAAATTAATTAAGCCATGCATTTACCAATTGGCCCTGCCCAGGCGCTATTGATGGCCGACTGCCGATTGATAAATGTTGCCTTTTGCCAGTGCTGGACAGCGAACGACAGCGGCAAACATCGAAAGTCATTTCCGCAAAATACATGTGGCCGGGCCGATGCACATAAATTAAACTTCATTGAATGAGCTATGCAAATAAATGGCAGGCAATGCTTCGCGTGTATCCGCTAAATGTAAATTAAACAACGTGCATGCGAGAGAGCAAAGGAAAGGGCGCAAAAACAGGGCATGGCAAGGAAACCCAAGAAATGTGTATTTAAGTAACACAATAATTGCAATTACGCGACGTCCATTTTAGGAGCATTGCCAGCTGGTCGGCAAAGTTTTTTGTATTTTGTTTCTTTTTGTTTTGTTTTCGTTTTGGGTTTTTTTTTTATTTTCGTTTGTTTTTGTATTTGTTTTGGTGCGTCTGTGTCGGACGCGTTGCGTGGCGGTTTTCAAGCAAATTACTTGAGGCAAGTTGTATGGCTGCTGTGTGGCCAGAGCCAAACCGAAAGCAAATAAGAAAAACAGCAAAAACTTTGCCATGCAACAGATGCTGCAATATGTTGAAATAAGCGCCAGACGAAATTAGAAAACGGCAACAGAAACAGCATGAACTGAAAGGACACAGCAACAACAACAACGACAACAACAAGCCAAGAGTTGGCCAAGAAGAAGCGAAAGAAGAACTAAATCGCCTGCAGCTCGATTTGGTCGTATCTTTTTTTTTTGTATTTTTGGCCAGGCAAACTGCCACCAATTTTGACTCGTACGTCCTGTAGCATTTTTACAGTTACAACTACCGAAACTGGGACAAAGTGCGCCATATTTGTTGGTGTCTCTTTTCCATTATATGCTTTTTTTATTTCGCTCTTTACATATATATGTTTTTCGTATTTTTTCTATATTTTTTGTAGTTTGCAGCTAGAATTTAATTAAGAATCTTTTTGCAGTTGTGTTAAGCGAGCAGAGCGCGCACCAGCACAGATTTTATTTCAGGCATTTACAGCCAAATTGCTTTAGTTAAATTTCGCCATTTAAATGGCTTTTCGCATGCGCTAACCTAACCCAACCCAACCCAAAGTTCATTTCATTTTCGTATGCTAGTTGTTGTTGCATATAGAGTGGAACGAGCTATTCATATTTGCTTCATATGCTAAACTAATCGAAAAAACTTCGAAACCTGAACATTTCACAGTTCTTGTGCTGGTATTCGTGGTCTACAATCGACGCAGAGAGGCGCATATCAAATATCCAGGACCCGACGATGATGTGCGCGAGAACATCATCAACTACGATGATGAGGGAGGCGGCGAGGACGATATGACCGCCTTCGATATAACGCCACTGCAAATACCCATCGGTGGGCCCATGCCTCCCGAATTGGCACCTATGAAAATGCCAATTATGTGTAAGTTGCATTCAATACACGTTTCAATCAGTTCAAGTGCTCTCAGTGCCAAGCACTTTTCAATCAAACACAAATTAGTAGCTTTGAGTGGGGCTATGGGTTTACGCATTCAGCATTTCATTCATTATTCGCTCTTATTTTTAATAACTCCATTGGCAGATCCTGTGATGCAGCTCATTCCTGGCCAGGAGCCTAATGTGGGCATGTTCATCGAGGAACATAAAAAGCGTGCCGATGGCGATCCCAATGCGCCACCTTTCGACGATTTGCGGAACTATGCGTACGAGGGCGGCGGCAGCACAGCCGGCTCCCTCAGCTCCCTGGCTTCAGGTTAGTTATTCCCATGTTTCCTATTTAATATCTAGAAATCTAGCTTAGATTTTGCACCCAATACAACGGCAGTTTCAACACAAATCTGTAGCTGCTTAAGTTTCATTTTAGAATATTTTCAACATGGATAAATTGCTGCTCCCTAAAAGTAGGCTACACAAACTAGCGCAAACCGCAAATGAAGCCGAATTTGTTTTTGATTATTGTCATGATTCTTTTTGACATTTGCAGGGCAACAACGACAAAATAGCGCCGAATATTGGGTGTAAAACTAAGCAAAAATATTAAAAGAGCCCGGTACAATACATTTTGTGTTGAGACAATTAATATAAATCCCTGTTAAATGCCTAGAAATGTGTGTGTATTTATTATTTGCAGGCACTGACGATGAGCAGCAGGAGTATGATTATCTGGGCGCCTGGGGGCCGCGTTTCGATAAGCTGGCCAACATGTATGGCCCGGAGGCGCCCAATCCGCATAATACCGAGCTCGAATTGTAAATTACCACCCCCGAAGTGAAGGCAAGCAGCGAGGAGGCGGAGGCGAAGGTGGATTAATTGAGTTAAGTAGCCACAATGTTGCATTTAGAATTCTACATGGAGTTGAGGAAGGTAGGCGATCTCCAGCTCTGGGCTCACACACAAAGAAGCGCAACCAAAGAAGCATCCAGCTAGCGTTGGCAAATCCCTAAGTTAATGCACGGAAAACAGAAACCACAATTAAGTATAAAGAAAACTCAATTTCAATACACATGAGACGTAAAATGACATTTGTAAAAATACTTCATCAGCATTTAAATTTAAACAATTATTATAATTAATTTATTAAGCGTGTGTGTATTTAGACGAACGACAAAACGCAAAGGTCGCATTGCGTTTTCGATCTATCGAAAGTATTTTTAATGGATGGAGATTATATAGAGCATACCAAAGTTTAGTTTAGGGGACTGCAAGAATTTCTACCTATAGTGCGAGATATTTTTTGAATAATTGAAATTTAATTTGTTGTGCATATTGATTTAGTTTAATTAATTATAATTATGATTTTAAGCTTTCAGTTTGGCGAGTCATATAGCGAATAAGTCAAGCGATATGCTCAGATTTTGATTTGATTTGACGATGATATTGATGAATTTAAGGATAAGCTTACTTAAAACGAGTATTAGATTGTTTTGTCGACTTCAAATTACTTTCTAAGGTTTACAATTAAACATAATTAAAATTTACATAAATGAATACCCAAAGACTGTTTTCGTTCCATCATAACAAGTACATATATATACATAAACATACATAAACATACAAAATGCAAATTATAAGAATATACATACTATATAAATAAAATACAATTTTTAACTGAAATTATAAAATGGCGTTCCGTGCGTCGTCACGCCACATTGTGTATCACTAAATTTAAAAGAGAAAACTCAATCCACAAGCAAACAGAGATGTTCTACGGAATACACAAGAAGTAGCAGACGCTGCAGAAGCATCAAGAAAATACTCCTAAAATGATATTCTAAAAATTAAAAACATAAAAAATAAAAAATAAAAAATTAAGCTAAAACTCTCCACACACGCCTAGCAGTTGCTAGCGACTAAAAAGCATAAAAAGAAATTACCTTTAGATGAACTTAGCGCAATTGATATAATTAAATGGAATACTTCGACAAAAACGAAAACAAAAATGAAAACAAACTAAAAGTTAAAGCAGAACAGAAGAGAACACATTATATATGGATAACTGAAAAGTATTTTACATTGTATATATTATTAGTTTTAGCACGTAAAGCAAGTAATTAAAGCATACGAAATTGGTAGCAGAACCTAAAGTCTTATTAAGTCATTTAAACTAGAATCGAGTATAAAATAAAAATGAAAAACCAAACACAAATATATTTAAACGAAAATATAAAAACAGATGACAGCTAAAACATGAGCAGCAAAACCACAAACACATTTCATTTGAAAATACAAACACAGCTCCATATATATACAAAAACCAAACCAACTGCATTTAAATAACCTTTTTCCACACGACAAAATACAAATACAAATACTACATCAAATTGTTATTCGGCTAGTTTGTGTTATTTCCTGCCCCCCAATATTCAGTTTATGCAGCATACTTGCAGGCGCAGGGCCCAACCAAATCCACAGTTATGAGTGCAATTTAAAATAATAACCAGTATTATTTTTTGTTGCAGACACACAAAAACAAATGAGTATCGTAAACAGACAGCATATACGATATAAATATATGCATATCGTATATCGTATATCGTAACCGGGACAGCCCGTTGGCTGGTGCAATAAAATAATAGTTGATTTCCTTGTTGATTTTGTGATTTTGTTTGTTTTACATGCAAGTCAGCCAAGTTTTGAGATCGTAAGTACTTTACCAAACAACCAAACAACCAGAACAAACTGTTTTCCAAACGCTTTAATTTGCCCCAAAAATAACAAAAAAATGCAAGGAAAAAACCTAAACAAAACTGCAACAAGAGTTGACTATTGAAAAGTGCAAAGATTTTTAACGTAATTGTTGAATCGTACAGCGAAAGAAATATTTAAAATAAACACACACAGATACATACAATATGAACTAATACTTATGCAGATTTTGCTGTACTTGTTTGAATTCGTAAGCGAAAACAAAGCATTTTTAAAGCACAATAACTGTAACTGTTGAACATAAACTAAAATCAATATGCCATGGAGCGTATTTATTGACTTTTAGTGATATTGCCATGGCGCATTCATTTAGCGGCTTCTAGACACAGTACAGCAAGCACACTTTACAACACTGCCAATAAATCATTTGATTTCCTAAAGACTTTTGATGCAATACTCAACGAATCTTTTATTTAAGTATCTTAACAAAGTTTTGCAGTTTTGCTACTTTTAACTACAATTTTTTTTCGTATGATTTCCGGAAGAGATTTGCATATGTATAGGCCAAAGCTTTCTTTCCAGTTAATATACATGCGATACACTGAGAGAAATATTATGCAGCAACCACAATACAAGCCACAAAGAGAAAAGAAGAGGAGATAGCAGAAATAATGAAAGCAACTGAGATGATGAGATAAATTATTAGAAAGACAAGTAAATTATACTGTAATCATTTATACACGATATTTGTTATATATTTTGTAACGTAAGTTAGAGGCATAAACAACAAGTACGTACATATTATACACACATACATACTATAAATAATTAATGCACTCACACGTCATACATACAACATACATATATACCCACAGACACTCACACAGACAGACAGACAGACAGACAGAGAAACTATTTGATAACTATGTATTTATAATGTATGCATTTTTTTACCAACCACATGGAAAGCGGAAACTCTCTTCGAAAAAGAAAAATTACAAACACCACACACGAAGGTAACTGAAATGGAAACCAGAAAATAGAAAACCAAAATCCGATTTCAAATGCAGTTTTAGATAAATTTGCATATAAGTACATTAATATTATGTAAAATCACTTTAAAATACCACAAATAAAAACCAAAAACAAAAACTAACATTAAACGAAATGAAAGAAAACAAAAATATAACAAAATGGCAAACTAGAATTAAAAATTTATGAATAAATTACAAGTAATATTAAAGCAAAGTACACTGCAACCGAAACTAAGTAAAGAACTAATTATGAGAATCGAAAATGATAGAAATCTATTGGCATTTCCAAATGCAAACTACATGAAAAATGCTAATGAAAACGAACATTGAAAATGAGTTATGAAAATGCTGGCAAACTCCAAGCAGTCGTGAAATAATAATGGGCGGAAATTCTAAGTTAAGGCAACAAAAATTATACACTCACACACTCTTTCAAACATACACACATTTATACAGACAGACATACAACAACAACAACAACTGCAATTATATTAAACAAAACATTATTATAAAAGCGACAAAATGCAAAAAAAAAACATAAAAAAAAACAAAAAAAAACGAAACGAAAAAGCGAAAACAAAAAGAAAAACTAAATAAAGAATCTGTAACGTTATATGGAAAACCAATTAATTCCAGATTTTTATTGATTTGGTTGGGAACCAGCAGAAAAACGCATTTTTTCTCTTCACATTTATTCAAGGCAAGGCAATTCTATCGACTGCAGCACTTGGGAAAAAACGAATCTTCAATTTAAGCGCAACAACCAGCACTACATTTAACAACTGGCAGTAAAATTGAAAAACCATCAACGTGGCAAAAACAAAGGCAAGAGCTTCCTTTAAGCAAAGAGACTATCTCATAAAATTTCTCATCCAAAATCAATACAATTTGCTCGAGAGTCGAGCGTAGTGTGCCCCAAGGGTCAATAACTAGAACATTTTTTACTGCAAATGAAGCTTCGCTACAAATTCCACAGTTAGGCGTCAAAGCGAACGGAATATAAACAAGAAAATATGGCAAACTTATTAGATAAGATAAACGAGTCCTCAACAAGCAGGGATTCATAAATATTGAAGCTAAACCCAAAGTTTATTTGACAACTGAAGTTGGTTCGAGTGATGGACAAAGTTCAGCAAATAAACAGCATAGTTTGAGAAAAAGAAATGCCGAACAAGCGAAATATATTCTAAATAAATTAATAAAATTGTTAAGTAAAAATGTTTGAAGTTTTGATATATTTTCGGTAGAAAGAATTATAAGTAAATGGTCTTTAAAAAAACAGTAATATTGATTTGATACGATAAACTATCTGAGGCACAAGCCAAAGTGATCTTGCCGAAGTGAATATTCCAATTTCAAGTGATAAAATCGATAATGTGCAGCAATAAATCGACAGACTAATAGTAGTTTTAGTGCTGCAAATTGTGGCTTTAACTTATTGTTTTGTATTACTCATTGTTGTGTTTGTGTTTGCGTGTTTGGTCGGATGTAGAACTTGTCGTATGCGCAATTTGTTTGCTGCTTTAAACAATTGCCGGAACGTGCGGTACAAATGACAATGGGGGCGGCCGCTGGCGGTGTTTGGTTGGATCTAGAAGATAAATGTTCAACGGGGAGCAATAATATTGTAAATTTGATGCTTCATTGGCGGCGAGCGAAGGCAGAAGGACCAAGGACTGCGGACTGTGGGCTGAGGTCGGAGTCTGCCGTTTATTATATTTGTTTTGTGGCTGAGCAAGGATTTTATTTGGCACAACTTGCACAACCTTTGCCTATAAAAATGCCAAAATGAAGTCACAAAGGGCCCAGGCACAAAGGCGGCAGTCGGGTCGTTCTTTTTTTATATTTTTGTGAATTTTTTACACTTTGCTTTTGCAATTTTCAAAAAGAATGCGACAAGGCAAACGCACACAATATTTGTTTTGGAATTTCTCGCCTGGGGGGTTAAATGAAATACTTCCACACAGATTCTGTGTGTATGTTTTTTGTCTGTTTATTTGCAGATGGTGTTGGCTTTATTTGCTGATAGTGCAACAAGGCAGAGGCAAACACGAGCGTTGCCAGCCTGTATAAATATATTATGCGAGAGTGCCTTAAGTTTAACCTGGGGTTATTTAACTGTCTATTGGTTTTCGCTCAGGCCATTTGCATGTCGGCGGGCAAGTATGAGAAATAAAGCGCTAGAGACAGTGGCATAAATATTTACAAGCTGCCAGGCTTTTCTCTGTCCGAGATAATGAACAATAAACAGATTTTAATGGACAGCAAGTGCTAGGGGTCTTAGCCAAATCGCTTGCAAGTGATTTCATTTAAAACCCTAGCCAAAATCCCTTTAAAAATTCGCATAAATTTACAACATAAAAACGACAGCAAAGCAAATCTCGGGCAAAGCAAATTCTTGCATACTAAAATTTGTCGCCCACGTCTACGCCGACAGGATAGACACGCGTCATCTGTTCTCCTTTTTTTTTATAGTATTTTCAGTTGGTTGTTGTTGTTGTTTTTTTGAGCTGTGGGTTGCGCTCATCTAACATATTTCAATATTTTGCCAACATGTCACACACACGACATTCATTTCCTATAGTCAACACGCACAATTTGTCGCTTTCAAATGAAATGAAATGCTTCAAGACAACATCGGAGTCGAGCTGTCAGCCGTAAAGGTTTGACAGAGCTATAAAATACTCTATTTTAAAATAATTTTAATTGATGTTTTATTCCATTTTTATTTTGTAAAGTGCATAATTGCATTTTATAAACATTAAAAATATTTAAATAAATTAGATTAGGCACTAGCTATAAATTATGCGGTTTAACGTCTGCAATAAAATGATCTTGCTGTTCGCAAACCATACAACGTTATAGACGAATATCTAACCAACAAATTTTATTTATTTAGTATTTAGCAACTGCCCAACTGCTGTGCTAATATACCCCACGCTCTCTGCTATCGTAGTATATCCCAAATGTAACACGCTACAATGGAAAAGCGAAAATCAACAGACTGTCAGATCAGAGACACAACATTCTGGGCTGACTGTTGGCTCGAGGCCAGGCGGCTGTAGCAAGATACTAGGATAACAAGTGGAGCTTGTAGATGGCGGTGTAGGTGTGGCGTGGGAGAGGGAGGGAGGGGTTGGAGGGGAATGTGGTAAAAGGGCTGCGCTGTTTAACTAGACGCACGCGTGTGCACCATACGGAAATATTTAAAAGGCAGGCTAGGCAACAGCGAGGAGGACATTTCATTTGATTTGTAGCAAAAGCAATTCAAGCAGCTATAGCTGCTACTTGTTGGTAATAGTGGAAAGGGGGGGATGCTGTCCCATACCCTGTAGCCCAGCTCGTTAAGGGCAAGTTGTCAGTCAATCAGAGGTTAAGGGTCTGACCCCAGGCAAAAAAGGGACACATTGTGGACTGACCCTGACATTAGACAAATAACATTGCAAACATATTAAATTTTGTGGTCACAAATTACTTAATGAATGCGCATCAAAAGCCGCAGACACACACCGCAGCAGAACCCCACACAATATGCAAATACTTGTAAGAAAGTACAGGGTATAACAATAGAAATAGAGCAGAAGTAGCTGCTAAAAATTTTCATTACTATTTGGTTTTCCACACAACATTTGCATAAGCTCTGTAGCCTTAAGTCTAAAGTGGAACGCGTGGCGTATGAGCAATGCGGCTTACTAGTTCGTGACACGACTAAATTCCACTTTATTAAAGTTAAATTTATTTTAATTGTTTTTATAACATAAATAGTTTAATACTTTATGTATTTTTTAATTCAAAATTATTTATACAAATAAGCGTAAATTTAATTGATTATTGTTTTAACAAGAGTAATAATTGAATACATTTTTAATTTGTTGGCAGATTTACTAAATTGTCATCTGAAATTACTTAAACGCAGATTTCATTTTGATTTTCATAAGAAATTTATTTTAATCTTTATTTTATTTTAAGCTTGATTTACCTATTTCTCTTCTTGAAAAACCTAAACTTATGTATAGCAATAAGTGTAGATTGCACCATAAAATACTATCAATTTGGGTCTCATTTACATTCTGTTGTGTCAACCTTATCAAAATATGCACAACTTAATTGTGCCGAAAGTTTTTTGGGTGATTTGCTGTCTAAGCTGCTTTTAATTGCATGCCAAACCCCAGGCAGAGATTTGACCTGCTTCCTCCCTCCCTCTCTCTATGCCCCTCTTATGCTCATGCATATTACATATCAAGCGGTTAACCGCTAGTTGTGATATTAATTGGTATCTTTGTGTGCCACAGCTGACCCACACACACACACACAGACAAACAGACACACATACACACAGCGCTGTCTCTTGGCTCTTGAAGTGTGTGCAGTAAATCTTGAACGTTTATTAGATTTTCGTTTGTTTGCCAGAGATGACATGGGGGATTGCGGTGAGCAAATGTTTAAGTCCCAGGGATTTGTCCATTATCCACATTTATTAAACACATTAGATTAAAGCTGCCGCAGTGCCGAGCGTCTAGTTTTAACTATGAGAAATCACACACTGCATTATCGAAGCGCTTTATTAGGGCAATTTCAGTAATTAATGAACGATGATGCAGTTTAATTGCTGCTTCAATCAATTATGGCGTTTTGGGATGGGCCTAATGAGCTTGGCATAGTTGACATGCTAAAGATAAGGTCACTTAGCAGAGAAACAAACCGTAAGACACAACACCTTTAACAGCAAGATCAATTAGCAGAGACACGAACCACCTGCAATATTATCTCTCGATATTTCATTGCTTTAACTTGTTCAACTTTAAGTGAAATGCCATTTTGATTTTTGTGTTCTCTTCCGCTGGCCAAAAGTTAAGAAAACAACAGTTTCCCGAGGAGCCAGATAATTATTATTTTCCGACCGACTTTCAGTAGCTGATGAAAACAATTACAGTTTAAATTACGGCAAAAGGAGAGAGAGCGCGAAACAAAAAGTTTAATTCGCTCATATAATTTCGCACAGTTATTAACTTTTTTGCTGCAATTCATTTACGCTCACTGCGCTTAAAAACACATATATATTTATATATGCATACACATACATATCCGTATCTGTCGGTGCGTGGCTGCAGGGCTGCTCAGCCGACCAGGGCTGGGTTTATGGGAATTAATCAGCGCAATTATGCCAGAACGCAATATAGTTTTCTGAAATGAAATATGACACAGTGAGGCAAATAAAAATTACTAAAAATCTTTAAAATAAGAGTGCATTTTTTTTCATTGTGCTATTAACTGGAAAGAAGTGCAAACTATTTTTTGCAGTGTTTCAATAAATTCGCTTTATTTGTATTGATATTTGCATTTGTTCATTCATGTCTCTGCCCGGGCGTAACTGTGCCAGCTTTGCCGACTGTCGGCAGTCGGCAGCGCATCCATTTAACATAAATACACAATGACAATACTTGAATGCAATCGGCGGCTTCTCTTTGCTCGGCGCCGTGCAAATGAATTTTACACATTTTTTTATTTGAGTGCTCTTGCATCATACGCTGCGCTGTCGCCATCGTGTCCTTGGCCGCACTGCAGGCATTTATTATGTCCTTTCAGCGGCCATTGCTGCACAGCAGTCGCCGTCAAAAGCCTCGCCAAAGAGTTTATCAGCGTCCATTGCCTTGTCGAAGTCCAGCACTTGCTTCACTTTCCCACTCTTCCCACTTCCCTTCACTTAACTCAGTTGTCTTCACTGTTCCCACCTGAATTTACTCTTCCCACTCGCTATCACTCTTCCCACTCGCCTTTGCTCTTCCCACTTTCATCCACTCTTCCCACTCGCTATAACTCTCCCCACTTGCCTTTACTCTTCACTTTTACCTCCATTCATCCCACTCATCTTCACTCTTCCCACTCCCCTTCTTAACTCTTCCCACTTCTCCCTACTCCCACGCTTTATCCATTGACAACCATTGCAGTTGCCAAGCCATGGCGGCTGTTGCCGTAAATGTTTGTTGTTGTTATAGTCATTGGCTTGCGGCGTTCAGGAAGCAACGTAACACACAGCGGGTGGGACAGGGGGCGTGGCAGGGGGCAGACACATCCATTCACACTTACGAATTTGCTTTCATTAAAATTTGTGCATTGTTGGCTTTTATTAAATGAATATTCCTGTACCAAAGGAAGCTCAATCCCCTCTGGCCACCCTCTGCCATTCGAGTGACATAGCAGTAAGCTTTCATTCGAGTGCAAAGCAATCAGCAAATTTGCTGGATGCTTATTGAGCTGAAACCACGAAACTTTTCCCAAAATACAACAAAAATACAACTAAAAAATTAATCGCACTGAACTAAAAATAAATTAAATTCGTTGAAAAGAATTTTAGCTCTGTTTTATTAAAAAAGCAAACTAAATGAACAATATTGTATTTATATTACTCAATTTTTGTTAAAACTAATTTAGCTTTACTCTCGAAATTGGTATCAAACTGTTCCCAAATATCAGTCAAATGCAACAGATTGTCTACAATATTTGGCAAACAAAAAAAGATTTAAATGAAACTGCATTTAATTCTGCTCAGTTTTACGTAATTAAGATGCTATATTAATATTAATTTTCATTATTTATTTAATTTCTTAAATTGCACATTTATTTTCTGTAGCTTCTACAGTTTAATTTGATTTTCAGTTGTAATTTTCTGGCATGCACTTTGCCCCTGCCCCTTGCTGCTCGGCTGCAGCTCATTTGTCTCTTTTATGGTTGTTTTCTACCCAATTTCAAGCGCTTTGTAAGGCTACTCTGCTGCAGGTATGAAAGGAAATGCGTGACATTGTGAACCGGATGTGCGCGCTCTTTTTTCCGCTGCCATTGTGAAAATCACGTAAATTTCATTAACAATACACTGTAAAATACAACAACAACAACAACAACAACAACAAAGTCAGCAATCAAAGCAACAAAACTGCCATGCGAATAAAAAATAATAATAATAATAATTGCAACGCGATTTAATTGTGCATGGTGCCAAAAAGCAGCGGATGCCAAACAGATATACATACATAGGTGTGTGTGTGTGTGTGTGTGTGTGTCACAATGCGCACAAGGTGCAAAGGGATATGCGCCATGAAATCCATGTGCTTTTAATGTTGAAAAATGAGTTTGTGAGCACGTCGTATGAGCGCTCAAACTGACCCGCCCACTGTTCCCACCCCACTCCCCCTGCCACACTGTTCCCACTCCGGTCTGCACTTTGTGTGTGCATCGAAGCAATTTGGCGTATGAAACGGGTCAGGTCAGAGCCGTGGCCCACACTCGTTGCTCGAATTTATACGGCACTTTGGGAAAAGTTGCATTTCTGCACGTGTTGTTGCCATTTTTGTTGCCATTTTTGTTGCCATTTTTGTTGCCATTTTTGTTGCCATTTTTGTTGCCATTTTTGTTGTAGTTCGATGTATGCACTGCCTGTTCTTGTTGTTGTTGTGGTTGTTGTTGCTACTGCCAAGTCATTAAGCTAGCATATACAAATACATTAATACAGAAGTGTGTGTTTGCCGCTTTTGCTACATTTAATTGAGCGAAATTAGTTTGAAGTGGCTTTAATAATTTCGCTCTTAACTTCTACAAAAATTTTACGAATTAAGATTACAGCAGAGCTTGCAAATAACTTAAAACCATTTCTCTTTTTGCAATCTGCTCAGAATCAGAAAACACACTCACTAATTTTTTTCTCAAAGATTGGATATTTTTTAAAATTTCCGAAAAAAAATTTCAAATTTTTTTTTTTATTTAATTCTCAAATTTAAATTTTGTATTGAAATTATTAAGAAAGAACCACACTGCTTGAAAATCGGTTGAGTTTTGATGAAGCTATGCGCATTCAAAGTTCAATAAAAATGGCGTTTTTCGTTTAATAAAAAACATATCGTAACAAGATTTCTTGAAAAAGAGAAGATAATAAAAAAATCATCTCTTACCTATGATAACAATTTGCTTATTACGATGATTGTAGGTTCTTTTAGCGTTACTTGTTTTTAAAGCGCAACTTCAATAAATTACCCCTTTATTTATATAAATATTTACCTGTCATGTTTATTTCCGTTTCCGCTTTCTTGCAAATGGCGCTAAACGGCGCTGCGTCTTATTGATTTGCATAGCGAGCAGCACATGTTGAGGGGGTTCAAATAGTTATGACAAGCCAATACGCAGGGATTTCTCGTTCTCTGTGGGTTCAACTTGAAATTACCATATAAATGGATTACCAGCGGGCTGTGGGGGGTGGGGGGGGGGGGGGGAAGGGAGGAAAAAGAAAAAGGGTTTTGCAAAATGAGAAAATCAGCAGTCGAGCACTCAAGTCGCAGTCAGGCAGCCGCAAAGCGTTTTTCCAATTTGCCAAACGGAAATCATTTTCTTATTATAGTTGCAGGCTGCAGCTGCCACATCATCATTATCGCTATCATTCCCACTCTGCTGCCGCTGCTGCGCCTCCTCCTGCCCCTGCCGCTTCAACTACTGCTGCCACTGATTAGCTTCAAGGCGCTTTCGCCACATTAGCAACACTTTTGCTGTCAACTCAAAGGAATTATGAGCTCTATGCGGAGGAAGCCATGAGTTTGCTGCTGAAATGGCGGAAATTGCCGCAGCGAGCGACAGCCAAGAAATCACAGCCATAACTCGCTTTGAGTGTGAATGTGAGTGTGAGTGTGAGTGTGAGTATGAGTGTGAATGCAAGTGCATACGAGTATTTATGAATCCATTTTCAGTCACTTAATATTGCTGGAATTGACATAAATTGTATTTCAACTTTAAGAAACTTACTTGATTTTTTAATGCACTTAAATCAGAGTAGTTTATTGAATTAAAATATGTTGTATGACAGCAAATTTATTAAAATTATTTTGAATTTATAGCTAAGTAGCTTAACTATATTAAATTTAAACATCGCATACACTTTCTAGATAATTTGACGAATAGCTTTTGTATTTAATTCGAAGCATTTGTATCAACTAAAATTTTGGACATGTTAAAGGAGTTTGAATTTAATTTAATTTATCATCCATTTATCTTTTAAACATTATTTAATTTTTATTTTATTAATATTCTTAATTATATACGTTACCTAAATTTGTGTTTTAAATTCTATATCGACTGTTCATAGTTGACATTGAATAAATAAATAAGTAATTTAATAAAATCTTTCAATTAATTTGAATCAAGGTTATTTATTTAATTACAATATATTGTAACTGACAACTTTTGGCTAATTTTAAAATGATGATTTAATTTAAGTCATCTGAAACGTACGTTGAAAATCAATTTATATATTTATGTTCAATATTGCTGGAGGTTTTCAAATGACAACTTAAAAATATCATAAAATATTTAAGCTATACATTTAAGCGTTTAACCAATTTTATTGCCTTGCACAAATATATTCTATTTCATTTTGCCCTATTAAAGCAAATACTGAGAGCCTTGTGTGCATTTGCAACTGCAGCAGCTGACACAATAGCAACAAACTGCACAAAATCTTGCTATAAATTAATAATAAATTTAATTAGTTTTGTGTTTTCAAGCAACACCGCTGGGTGCCTTCACACACAGACAGCCAGAGAGACAGACAGACGGACAGACAGATATATATATATCTCTATTTATATGTTTGTGTATAGTCTTCCTTCGCATTGAAAGGGATTTTTGACCGAAAGTGGCACTCGGTTAGATTGTATTGTTGTGAGAGTTGCTCTTTTCCAGTGGCGAAAACTAATTTAAAACATTTTAACACTTGTTCGCAACAACTTTGCAGTTGTTGTAGTTGTTGTAATTTTATTAGATTTCACTTTTGCTCTGGCCGGCGTTCATGTTCCCATTTTGTTGCACATTAAATTTTGCGCCTGGCATTATTATTACACACATTATCCTGCTCACTTCCTCATAGCTGCGCCCTCTCCCTTTCCCTTTATCTACCGGACTCTGACTGTTATTGGCTTAGTGCTGTTATTTGTTTTTGGGGTTTTCGTGTTTTTATTGCCAAAACATTTGTTCAAATAACGAGAGCAATAAGGGCAACAACAATAGCATGCTGCATAAAATATGTATCCACTTTTATGGAGTTTTAATTTGTTTTGTCGCCAAAATCCACTTTGCCCCTCCGTAGCTCCAGCACTCTTGGCCTTGGCTTAATATCCGATTCACATTTTGCCAACTCTGAAACACTCACAAAGTGTAATTACCCAAATGGCGTTATAATTTAGACGTGCTCCAGCCAAGCAACCGATTTGCGAAAGGGCTGCAGCTCGAGTCGAAAGAAAGTTTTTTTAGTCGGAAATTTAGAATCTCTTATAAATTGGAGTGCATGAAGGGCGTAAGACGCAATCAAGCTCAAGTTGAAAACATTTAAAACTGTTACAAACACATTAAAATTGTTTACAAAATTTGCATAAATTAATTGCGGTTGATCTATGTTTTCCAAGCCATTGGAAAATGTTGAAATGCGCCAGAAGTGTAAATATTTTAATAAAAACATTATTATATACAAGAGCATTAGTTTGAGTGTGGATAACAAATGAAAATTGGCAAAAGCGCAAAAGTTTAACACTTGCAATCTATGGTTGCTACGAGCATGTTAGTGTCTTAGCTGGCAGCAATTTGTTAATACCATTTTAAAATCAGTGGGACGGAGGCTACAGTCGGACGTAACCGACAGTAGGAGACCCTGTACTTTGTTTAAAATGTACACACACACACACGTATCACTCACTCACTTGCACATACACACACTCACACATAGAGGCAAGCTACGTATGCGAGTGCATGCGACATACCCCCCCTCTGCCCAGTGACGCTTATTGTCTTGTCGAAGTTTTCGCTGTTTCTTATCCGATCGTAACGAAATTCACAGAATCAATAGATAATGTCATAAGCTAGTTATATACCAAATTACAAGTTAATAACTTTAAAGCTGTGGCTGCAGTAGCTTTTTGCGGTTTGCGGGGAAAGGGGGGTGGTATCCAAAATCTAAAATAAACTCGTGCTGCTTACTGATTAGGGGAACCTAAATCCCGAATATGGTGTCTCTAGCTCTCATAGTTGCTGAGATCTAGGTGTTCATACAGACGGACAGACAGACGGACAGACGCACAGACGGACAGACGGACAGACAGACAGACGGACAGACGGACATGGCTATATCAACTCGGCTTGTCGTCCTGATCAAGAATATATATACTTTGTGGGGTCTGCCACGCCTCCTTCTGCCTGTTACATACATTTCCCACTTGCACTAAATTAATAGACCCTTTTGTACTTTTTCAAAGTACAGGGTCTAAAAAGGACTCAATAGAGAGGGCCACATTGTAGCCTCGGTAAATCATGCTTTAAATAACAAACTTGCCAATAAAAAAGATTTAAGATATTTAGATTTAGTAATTTAATGCCTTAAGTGGAGCCTTTAATTTTGTACCATAAGAAACCACTCATTGAATTTATCAGATTTTGAACTTAAAGTTCGACTTTGAACTCAATGCGGAATTTAATGATATTATTCATTTATACAAATTGTAGTAGAGGCAAACGTTTGCTATATGGTAAATAGATGACATGCTCTATGCGTCGGGAGATTTGCAAATAAATTACAGGCCGAAAAACGTGAGCCAAAGTCTGTATTGAAATATGTTTTGGTAAAATGCCGACGAGCATTTTGTTAACATTTAAAATCGGGGACAACATGTGCGCGCCTTTTGCTGTAGCATTTGCAATAAATTCTGCTGATTTACGAGAGACGCAACGAGGCGTCAGGGAGAGGGGGCGAGGGGACAGGCACGCTTAACTAAGTAAATAAATGTTGCAAGTTTTTTATGCTCCACATCTCGCTCTCGCGCGCTAACTCTTGAAAATAATTTGCTGCACTTTAATGTGGCATGAATGTGAATGGGAGCAGAGCCGAGTTTGCAGTACAAAATAAATTTGAAGGTTTGAATTAAGCGGTTGGCATTCGTGAAGAATTTGAATAATGCATTAGCCGCACTTTCAACAGGTGTGTATGTGTGTGAGTGTTGACATAGAATTGTGTGTGTGTGTGTTTTGAAAAAGCTTTTAGCGCCTAAAGCTATGCAAAGCAGCCTAAACATGTGCACAAAGTTGCAAGCAGCTTGCTGCATGTTGCACGTTGCTCGCGTTGCATTTGGAATGCAAAAAGTGCTCTTGTCATTAGCTCCCCCCTCTTGCTCCTACGTCTGCCTGGCAAGTGCTGCAATCTCGGTCTGAATGTGCCCCCTGCACCCTCCTCGCCTCCTTTGCCCCTTTGTTGCGTTGTAATCTTGGGCGAAAAGTTTTCGCATTAAGTTGAAGCTGATACTCGAAAAACTATTACAGAAAAATATTTTTCCAAGCATGGCTACTCTTACATTGTATTAGCTGTCAGTGTCAATGGCTCTGCTGTGTGTGTATATGTGTGTGTGCGTGAGTGTGTTTAATGTGTGTGCGTGTTGCTATGAACTCACATGGACAATAGCCCCCGCAGTAAGCGTGTGTGGGCGTGACTTCAAAAACTCGCCTCAGACGCATTGTGCAGGCTGCATTAAGTACGCTTCAGGCGTCGCACTGTGGAGCAGCCAGCTAAAATATACGGTAAAAAATTGCACTTTATTTGGTATAGTAAATATATTTTTCTTTATTACTTTTTAAGATTTTATTGTAATTATGAAAACTTTTTAACAATTAAAAAAAATATTTTAGATTTTGTCAAATAATTTTAAAAGCATTTCTATGCATATATCCTTCTATTCATTTTATTCAGTTTAACTCTATATAAAATGCATTTAAATTTTCCGCCTTGCAAATTGTATTGTACCACTGTGCAGCATGTGCTTTTCAACGCTGCTTTTGGCGAACGGATTGGCACTCGATAGACGCAAGTGCAATGCATTCCAATCCGGCAACGTCACTGGCACGCAATTCCCAGTTAAGTTTTTAGCTTTTTTTTGTTGATGCCGAGCGAACTTGGATTGCATTTTGGGCTTTAGTTAACGCAACGGCATATTTACTTGTGGCACGGGCTTTTCTCACTGTGTAGCCCAAGTTGCTTGCATAAAATTTGATAAATTCCAGAGCCAGAGAGGGAGACAGAGTCAAAGCGAAAGCTTCTGCCTTAAGCTCACTGACTGACGGCCAAATCTAATAAAGAATGTTTATGTGCATGTGTGTGTATGTGTGCGTTGTGTGTGTGTGTGTGTGTGAGTCTACTAAGGTATCAGCATGCCACTGTGGTCAAAAGTTAAAAGCTGAAATTACGAAACCAGCTTTTTAGAGATTTTTGTTGGCTAAACTGTTTTAGTTATTGCGTTGACTTCATCGAGGTTCGCTTGGCTCTGGCACTTTGTGTATTCTGAGAGTTTTCCTCTCACTCACAGCTTTTCATTTGGGTTTAAATTGAAAATTGTTATAGGATATGCGAAAATATTTACTCTCCCATTTGTGCATGGGTTCCACAACTGATGAAAGAACAACATGGCCTCCACTCAAACGTCAACTCAAGAGAGAGAGCTCTCTGTTAGTTACCTTTGGAGCATTTGCTCTGTTGCAAGTTCAACCAACTGTTGCCCCATGATATGTAAGTTGTCAGAAGTTTGTTGACGCGTAGATTAAACGCCGTCTGAAGCAACATGTAGATGCCACAGACAGACACCCGGGGATCATTTATCACGCAGTCGGGACAGACACTGTCTTAACGTGCGGATAGTAAATGGTAAATGAAATAGGTGTCTTGTAGGCAAAAACCATTTATGACAATGTGCTGAGTTTCTCATGAGCATGATGTATTATGCAGATGTGCTGTAGGAGGACAAGTGCTACAAGCAGCTTTAAATTTTAAATAGATTTCACAATGATTTTATTTAAATTATTTACGCAATTTACGCTCTGTTAGTGCAAATCAAAAAGCAATAAGTTGTATTTAATCAGAGCTACAATTTGTTAAAGCATCGATTTGCTAGCTTGAAAAGAGTTTTATAAACTGTTTGGATTTCTTTTGGTATTGCCTTTGCATCAATATTATAAACGATTAAAATGAAATCTTGAGAGCAGGATTTGGTCCAATACTTGTGTGATTCAGTTTCAAATAATTGTTATCATAAATTGTATAAAGAAATATGAATATCCCAAAATACTAATTTCGCCCAATTTCCAGTTAAACATAGGTTTAAAAAATCTATAAAATTTTTAATGACATCGTTTTCAGAGATACTCAAAGTTTAAATAAGATTACATTTGGACAATACCTTTGCCAACTTGAATAAGAGCTTTGGTTTAAAATAACGTAATGTAAATATAAAATTCACTCAACTCCAATTGTTTGCAGCCCTGTTTGCAGCCCTGTTCGCAGCCCATTATAATGGAATACACTTAGCAATCTGCTTAACAGAGGCTCCGCATAAAGCCACAACAGACAAAGCGCCGGAGGCGCCTGCTGTGTCAGTTGATTAAGTTCTTGCTGAAAGCTGACTCTGTGCAGAGGCCACAGAGCATGAATTAGTTTGCTTAAGGTGTGCTCTGTCCGACTGTCTCTCTGTCCCTCCGTCCCTCTGTCCCTCTATCTGTCCCTCTCTGTCTGTCCCGCTGCCCGTCTGTGTATGCTGTGTGGTAGGCGGCGTTACAAATCACAACAATCATGCGCGTTCAATTGCGCATATTGATTGTCGCCATAATGGGACACAATCGCAATCGCAATGGCGGCGGAACTCAGCGGGTGGAGAAGGAGTGGTAGAAGGAGGGGTAAAAGGAGGATGTGGCTTAGGATGGGATGCTCTTGGTGTTGATTACGACTGCAGGTCACATAGCAAAAGGAAGTCGGCCCACCTGCTGTGTGGGTCTCGAGTCCGTTATGTCTACTTTTATGCCTGACATGGCTGCTTGGCCTTGTCACAGTTGTTGTTGTTGTCTCTGCTGGTTTGTGTCTCAGCTGTCATTTGTCTGTGTCTGTGTCAGCGTGTGTGTGTGTGTGTGTGTGTAGCAGGGACAAGAGCGAGGCTCAGCCATCCATCTGAGTTGTAAGCGTCGTCTAACGTTGTCGCGCTGTTGTCTGGCCTTTATGGTGTGCTCGGCCTCAACATCAGCTGCCACGCCCCCCACCCGCCTCAGCCCCTCTCTGCGTGTGCGTGTGTGTAATTGTGCGCACCAGGGGCAGCCTCGTTTGTCATTGTAAATTATACGGTTAAATTGTATGTGTACCTGATTCACCTCCCCTCCCCACTCTCTGCACGTTTCTCGCAGTGTAGATTGCACTAGTTTGGCTTTAAGCACAAAGCAGGCAATCATGATGTGCCCTTAGTTATATCATGCTCGGCCGGAAGCCAGGTCAAGTTTTATGGCAACTGAATATTCATAAAGACATGCAGCTGCAAAATAAAACTATAAAACTGTGACTTTGGGCCCAGCTTAGCCCAATTCGCTTGCCACTCGCCAACAATTTCCATATGCGCAAAAAAAATTTATGAAAAAATGAAGGGAATATTTAATATGCTGCCACGGCGAGTGCTGCTGAGTTCAGTTAAAATCCAACCAAATCTAAATGGCAAAAAATGCAATAAAAATATATCTCAAGTGAAAGAGAAATGTGCAAAGTGCAAGAAAATAAAACACTGCATTTTTAACGCTCTATCTGCACGATATGTTGGCTTAACTTAACGAGCTACCATGAATGCAAGTTGCAAATTGCACAAATTTAAAGCATACTTTTGCGCTGCGCTGCAAAAGAAGCAACAGAATATATAGAGCATGCTTTTAGGGATGCGTTTTCTTCTGTTTAAATGATTTATTTTATTTTCCTTAGCTATCTATTATCTAAAAATAATGTTCAATACTTCAGCAAAACACATTTAAATTAATAAACTATTTAAATCACGTCAATCAGAGCATGAATCTGAGCCCCTTGAAAGCGTATTAAGCGTCCACTACAAAAAACACTGTCCATTATATAGCCATGTGAAAGTTTTGAGTGTTATTATATATAGTTTTGTTATTATTATTATTATGATGAGCCTGAGCACTTGCAATTGCATATGCATATGCACTTGATTTAATGTTTTAAGCTGATTTATTAAATTTCTTTAGCTGCTGTTAATTAAATGTGAACAACAAACATGCTGTGTGAGCTTTTCATTATGAGCGCACTCTCTATCTCGCTCACGCTCTATCCAGCTCTTTCTCACTACACAGAATGCATGGATTTTTTGGCCTGCTCAGCATTTGATGAATTAATCTCTAGCACATATGAGAAATTCAGTTATGTCTCTGCTGCTGCCTGTGTTTTGGCTTTTGGCTGTTGTTTTGTGTTTTTTTTTGTGTATTCTGCTGCTGCTTGTTGCTTGGTTTTTCTTGTGGCATGTCTGCACTTTGCTCTGTCTGGCTTTTGTCAGGCGTATCTTGCACACATCCGGTTCTGGTTGCTCGTTGCTCGTTGCTTGTTGGCCTTGCTGCTTGTGGCGAATGCCTGGCATCATAAAGTCATTTAAGCATATAAATTGCACTTTTATTCTACCCACTTGTCACACAAAACACAATTACTCAGACACGTTCCACCGTGGAGTTGCCACAGTGGCAGGCACTTGGGAGCTGCTCGTATCTCTGTTTCACGCCTCAATCGCAGTGTGGCAGCCACGAAATGGCGCTTTAATCATGCCGCACGTACGTGTTTTTCTAGCAAAAGAGTTTCAACTTAGCTCAGCTTTGCTGTGCGACATTCAAGCGGATTTAATTGATCGTAAAATCCAGCAAGTTCAACAGCGAAATTGTTTCGCCTTGCTGAGCCAAAAGTATAGGCTAATTAACGCAGCAGGCTGGCCCAAAATTATGCATTAATATGGGTTTACAGGGTTGCCACCAAACAGCAGAGTTGACAGCGGCAACAAACAGCTCATTTTGCCTCTGGCAAAACACAATCCACAGACATTGTGTGCCAAATGCCAAATGCTTTGCATACTTTTAGGCATTGCCCGTAATGCAACAACAAATTGCAATGCAATTGCTGTCCCTATGTGTGTGTCTCTGTGTGTGTGTGTGTGAGTTGAGAATTTATGTGTTTGCCGGCGTTTCCTGCATTGACATTTACTTGCGGTTATTACCGATGCCAGCACACTAATTTTTGCATAAATGAAACCGAAAACCCAACGGGCCAAACTGGAAACTCAGCATACAAACTTCGCATTTACACGCAGATGTTTTTTCACTCAGTTTTTTCGTTTCCGTTTTGAAACCTCTTTGGAAAACTCTAAGCTCTTTCATGAAGCTTTTTTTTTATTATTTGTTCTCCAACAAGATTTATTTACATTAACTTAAATTTTGTAAAATTAAATAACATTGATATATTAGATAACTTTATAGACGCAAAAAGAAGCGATAAGTATTATCGATAACTTATTTGCTTATATGCAACCCTGTGCTTAATTACAACAAGGCCATGTGTCATAAAGTTTTTCCCCTCTACACCTCTTGCCACGAAAACATTTCATGAAAAAACATCATCGTGTAAGTGCTGAAAAATGCAACTGAAGCTGGAACTGCAACTGCAACTGCAACTGGAATTGGAATTGGAGCTCGTATCGCAGTTACCAATTGGAATTGCAGCTGGAACTCTTAACTGTTAACTGGCCTGTGTGAACTGATGCTCGCTATTTTGCGGTGGCATTGCGTTGCATTTTTCCGGCAATTGTTTGCAGCTCTTGTTGTACGGTTGAGGCCTTTTCAACACTTTTGTTGCTGCAATTTTTGCGGTCGACCACATCCTGTTGCAGCGTTTCCTCTTGCCATCCCACACTCGCCAGCCCATGCTTTTGTTTCCTCTCTTTTTTTCGACCCTGCTCCCAATTCTGCATGCCATTTAACTTGGCTTTAATGTGCAAGCCGAGCGTCTGCATTAGTTTATGAACTACAACTCAGACAATTCCCCAGCCTCACAGTTTCCCTCGCTTGCCCCTGGGTACGCCCCAGGCAGACACTGAAATATTCGCATTGAAACAATGGCAAATTGTAAGATAATTATGCTAGACTGTGCACTAGCCGAAGCGGCTATACTCTTGCTTTAAATGTCAAAAGATGTCTTATAAATACCGTATTAAAATGTACTTTATAAGATTGTCTGCACTGAGCAAAATTAAGGGTTCTCGTAGATCAATAAGACAGCAAATGCTTGATTAAAGAATGAAATAAAATATATTTTTAATATTTCTAAAATAATAATTTGATTATTTAATTTAATATTATTAACAATAATTTTCCAAGAAGAAAAAACTTCCAAAAACAATTTAAATTTTTACTGATTTTTACTATCCTCAAAACAACAGCTGTTTGTGGAACATTTTATACAAACTGTGAAGTAAAATTTCTTTCTTACCACTAAATATTGATTTAGTCTCAACATCTCTACCTTTGCTAATACACTGGCTGAGACTTTGCTTATTGAACAAGACAGACAAATGGAAACAGCAACAGCAACATGAAAGTGAATCGCTCAAGTGCATTTCAATTTGGGTAAATACAAAACCATTTGTGTTAAGTGATTGTTGTTGCTGTTATCGAACAGAAGTTTGCCTATTCCCCGAGCTGGCTTGGCTTAAACTTGTTGATAGCAATCTAAAAAGAAAGAAAGAGGGAAAATATTCGCATTGAAACAATGGCAAATTGTAAGATAATTATGCTAGACTGTGCACTAGCCGAAGCGGCTATACTCTTGCTTTAAATGTCAAAAGATGTCTTATAAATACCGTATTAAAATGTACTTTATAAGATTGTCTGCACTGAGCAAAATTAAGGGTTCTCGTAGATCAATAAGACAGCAAATGCTTGATTAAAGAATGAAATAAAATATATTTTTAATATTTCTAAAATAATAATTTGATTATTTAATTTAATATTATTAACAATAATTTTCCAAGAAGAAAAAACTTCCAAAAACAATTTAAATTTTTACTGATTTTTACTATCCTCAAAACAACAGCTGTTTGTGGAACATTTTATACAAACTGTGAAGTAAAATTTCTTTCTTACCACTAAATATTGATTTAGTCTCAACATCTCTACCTTTGCTAATACACTGGCTGAGACTTTGCTTATTGAACAAGACAGACAAATGGAAACAGCAACAGCAACATGAAAGTGAATCGCTCAAGTGCATTTCAATTTGGGTAAATACAAAACCATTTGTGTTAAGTGATTGTTGTTGCTGTTATCGAACAGAAGTTTGCCTATTCCCCGAGCTGGCTTGGCTTAAACTTGTTGATAGCAATCTAAAAAGAAAGAAAGAGGGAGAGAGAGAGAGAGCTGAAACACTGATAGGAAAAACTTTTAATCAGACACATGTGGCAACGCAACAAAACAGCGAACAGCGAAAAATGATGTAGTTAAGTTTTAGCGCACATTTTATGATCGTGTTTGACAGGCATTCTGCCTCAAATTCGATAACTTTCGACACGCCCACCAACGCGGCACAACAACAGCGCATAATTTCAATGCTTACATAAACTTTAATTAAAACGACTTTTGGCAAGCGCCAAACAGCAAACGCACAGTGGTTCAATCTGAGAATTTAGGATGCCAAAAATCATAATTTTTAAACGGAAATATTTCGATGGAACAATTTTCATTTATTAAAACAGTATTCAAATTTTCATAATAACTAAACTTTATTATGCTGTGACTTATAAAAACGTCGCTCTATGTTGTCAAAGTTAAGTTTTATTGAAAATGATAAATTTTATGTAGCGAAAAAAAGTTATATATTTTTTGTCGTTGTTTTTCAAAAACTACAAAATTTATTTTCAAAGTTTAATTTATTTACATTTATTAACATCTTTAAAAATCTATTTGCATTCAAAGCTTGTTAAAAGAAATACACAAAATTATTATTATCTTTATTTACTAAAAAAGACAACTTATCCAAAATAAAATAATTTACTAAATGTTCATAAAATAATTCCTTTCAAAGAGATAAAAATATTGTTTTCAAAGAATATAAATCTATTTACAAATAGAAGACCACATAATCGATTTCTCATCTACTTCTTGTTTGCCTACTGAAACTAATGTTGAAAATTGACACAATTTAGCCAAAAGAAAAAACGATTTTCAACTTTGAGAAGCTATAGCTACCAAACCAATAATTCAAATTAACTAATATTTCGTTGCTATCAACTGTTGAGATTCCTTTATCAGAAAGCATTACTTTTATCAAGCCACTTAGACAAATAATTTTAGGCACGCCAAATTTAGCGGATGAGCCACTGTGCGCCGCAGGCAGCGGAACACACACACATGATGGAGGGAGAAGGGGCTGAGAGAGGGCAGAGGAAGTATTTTGTGCCACTTGACATGACGCTCCTAATGAAGTGCATGAATACCTTAACAACATGGCACGCTCCGTCCGTCCGTCCCCCTCTCCCCCTCTCTCTCTTTTCCCTCGCTGTGCCTGCTCATAATCATTTTGATGGGCACGTAAAATTCAAACTAGAATCACTCGAGCGCCATCCGGAATATAAGTGTGTTTACCAGTGCTCCAAAAATAGCGGCAACAACTGCAACAACAACTGAAACAAACACAACAACAACAGCAACAACAGCAACAACCACAACAGTTGTTGGCCAAACTAATATACAACATTTGCACGTGACTCTGATATTGAAAACGCAGCGTTGGGCCGAGCCCTGCTAAGTATGCTCTGAACTAAACAACATTCAACATTCATAGCCACACACACACACACTTACACACACACACTTACACACACACACTCACAAATATATATATTTAAAAAAAAGAAGAAATGTAGTCAGACTGTACTATATTACAGCGCGTGGATTTATGCACAAACTTTGCCCAAAATTTAATAATCAGTCCCGCTTTTTATTGCATTTTGTTTTGTTTTGTTTCAGGCGATAAGGCCAAAAACTGGCATACGTGCGTGCTGGTTGTGTCTATAATTTGCAACTGTTATACTCTTATACAAAATTGTGACTTGGCATATTGCGGCTTTAATATTATTATACGAAAAGTATGATCTTAAGTAATCTATCTGCACAATAAAATAATTAATTATCATAAATAAATTGGCAATAAATAAATAATATATAATTAATATAAAAATATAAATTATAATTAATTAATAAATATATAATCAACAAATAATAAATCAATAAATAGACAAGCAATAAAAATAAATATAAAATCAATAAAAACTATTAGGTAATCCACAAATAATAAATACGGAACGATTAATTAACATATCCTGGTTAATTATTGGTTATAAGTAAACTTTTAAATTTATTTGTATTTTTAAATTATAACTCTTTAGAAGCGATAAAAGGGCAAATAGTTCTTTAAACGTGCTTTATATAAATAACTAAAATGTCTATCGTACAAGCTGTGTAATCTCACTTTTCAAGCTGTCTGCTTGTGTGTGTGTGTGGAACTCACATTTATTTGCAAGTCCATGAATAATTTGAAAGCAGTCCGAAACGACTGTTTAAATAAATTGAATGGCAATCGTCTGAAGCAGCAATACATACGCATTCAACTACGTACACTCGGGCAGACATATGTACTTAACACTGATGCTGACCTCAATTTCTAAAAAACTATCAGAAATAAGTCGAAATCTGCTTTTATGCTGTGCCAATGGCTTTCGCTTTGGCTTTGGCTTTGGCTTGGCATTGACTTTTGCCAACGCAATGCCAACATAAGCAGGAGAATTTCCAGCATTGGTTCTTTTTATTTCGCCACGCACGTGCATGGAATTTCAATCTAAATATTTACAATAGAGCAACTTCTGCTGGCCACAATTGTGTTTAGGAAACTGTTGCTGTTTGACCTTTTGTCGAAGCAGAATCAATGAGCTCCTGGCCCATTGCTACAATATCTGCTGGTTGGAGTCTCTTTTGCGTATGCTCTGGCCTCGAGGAGGCTCAATTATTAAACAAAAGCAGACTGACCGCAGGCGAGCTTAAAGATACAATGCCCGCAGCTGCTGGGATAATATAATACAATAATTAGGTAATTAATCATATAATGCGCCCACACACACACACAAACACAATCCACACTCCGGGCAGGTCATTAAGTCGCTTCCCCCATCTTGGCTGCCCCTTAATGGACAGACGGCGCAAATTGCTAATTAAAGACAAACAAAACACTTTAAAACGCACACGGGGCACGGGCAAGTCCAGGCCCCAAGTAGCCAGCAGCATTATGAAAAGCGAAAGGAAAATATTTAATTATAAACAGGCCCAAGTGGAAAAAGTCTGCGAAAAAAAAACACTTTACCTGTTGCAAACAAAGAGACGGAGAAGAGAAGCGACTAATGTAATATATTATTCCACTTACCGAGCTCTAATTGCTTGGGGCACAACAACAATATGTGCTAAGGCGACTTCTTTAAACGGATTTCAATTAAAAGCCCGTATTTATGTTATGAATATATTTTATGAACCATTGCAAACGCTTTGCCGCACAACTTTTCGCATTAGAAGCGCCTCCAGCCAGACAAAAAGTCATTTAATGACGTGCCCAATTAGGCCAGGACCCATGATTGCGAATAAATTGTAATACTTTTCGGCAGAAAACGAAAAAATTCATAGCCATCAAACTGCAGAAAAATATGCCCAGTAAACGTTATTTCTGGTCTTCAAAATATACTAAACGAAGGTCAGATTTGGCTTAAACCAAACGATAGATGGCGCCAGCATAAACTTTTTATTAAAGTGTCGTAAACTCTATGTAGTTGGCATACTTTATAGCTCACTGCGCTTTACAGGGTATTTCGGCGAGCAATTTAAAACTCATCAATTTGGCCAAAACAATTGAGCCCTAAATGTTTGTTTAAGGCGACAAAAGACGACTCCAGAAGTTTGGCCAAAGCAAAAGGGAGCAAATTGAAACACCACAACAAGATTAGGAGCAATTTTCATGCTTGTCCCCGTTCGCATTTATGCATGCTTCGCGTAAAAAACTTTTCATAATTGAAATACACAAAAAGCCGAAGAATGGGAAGCATTTTATGGCTTGGCACATTCGTAATGCGCCTGGGAATACGCCAGCACAATCCATACATACTAAATCAAAGTATCAAAATCTCATTTGAAGCCAGTTTGGCTTTTATGTGCAAACATATCGGATATATATAAATATATATATATATTTGTATTTGTGTTTGTGTAAATATAATATGCTGTATGCCCAGCGGACTTGGAGCGAAAATTTAATCAAGCTTTGGCCAGGCGCACAAATAATTTTCACAAAACCGTTTACGCATTTCCTTTACCATGGCTATTTTCATACTGCTCTTCCTGCCTGCCTTCCCTTCGCTCTTCCTGGCCTCCTCCCACCCCTCGCTTCCTTCCGCTACAGCCCTAGAAGTAATGGCCATGCAAAACGGTTTTTAATCCCAGCACTCGGAACGCCAAACGCATTGGCCAATTTGCGCCAAGTAGAAAAACTGAAATTGTTCGCTGAAGCCTGTCAACGCCGCAGGAGGCGAGTTAAGTGACAAATTGGCAGAGAATATGGGAACTGTACTGCAAGTACATAAATACGACATACATACATACATACATACATACCAACACAATGCGCGAACTCGGTTTGCAGATTTATTTAAAATTCGAAATGAATTTGACGAATTTAAAGTCTTGCAAACATTCAATGGAAAGTATTTCAAGTAAGTTTTCAGGCATTAAAAGAGTTGGTATATTGTGAAAGCCGAAGAGAACTTTTTAACATTAATCCCTTTCCCACAAATCGTTATAACTTTCTAAAATTAGCAATTTCAAAGATAACGACTGCAAATTTCACATATGTACACCTCATATAACTTTTGATTAAAGTTAAAATTTTAACAACGATTTGAAAGCAAACTACAAAGTTATTCATGCATCAAATTGCTCATTTGGGTGCTTAAAATTCTTTGTCCTGATTGACTGACCGACTGACCAACAACCTGAATCCCTTTGCCATTTAAAAGAGCTTAGGTGCAGCGTGCAGCACCATCAAGTGCACTCGTCTGTAGTCTTGTCAATTGCCTTTTCTCTTTCCACTCCCACTTTGATGATTCGGTATTTCATCTCAAGGGAGCATTCAGCATGGAGCAGTTATTATCATAACTGGGCTGCTTATAAGCATTTCGGTCTGCGCTTTGCTATTTGCTTATTGATGTTTTTCGCATTTTCCTATTTTCGGTTTTCAGTAAACATATTTTCCGCTTTTGGCAGCAGCGTTGCTTTGCTTTCAATCGCACTGAATAAAATGAATGGATGGCCCCGGCAACCTTGCTCCGGGCACTACAAAGACACAGCCGCTGCGTCCGGACTCCGGAGTCTTTGTTCTCGGTACGGTTTCAAACGGGTTCAGTTCGTTACGTTTTGGTTCTCGTTTGGTTTGGCATGGTTTATTAAAATGAAAGTAAATGTATGCACTCTGTGTTTGGCTGGGCGAAACTTAACAAAGTTGATAACCAAAGGCCAAAGCCGGGGGCCGAATGTCAGTAGCAAATGGGACGGACAGTTGGCACTTTTGTGGCTGCCCAAAGAGCGGAACAAAGCAACGGAAGTAGCTTAACTTAAAGGTGGTAAATGTGTTTAAAATATGCTTATATTTATATAAGCCATGAGATTTATTTGTCAGATTCGCTGTTTGATTTATGAAACCGGCAATGTCTACTGAGACGATTCAAAGAGAGAACTGTTAAACTGACAATTGGAAAAACTGAAACGCAGTTGTCTGTCGGACATCAGTTACTTTTGAAAATAAACCGATAATAAATGTAAAATTCACTCAAAAGCAGCCAAACTGCTGCTCAAACCGGTCGAGTGGCAGAATGGCCCCGGAGGAAGAGCTGCCGCCGCTGAGTCCCAATCATCCCGTGCTCTACATCGAGTGCTGTCCCATCAACAACGGCTACAGAAAGAGTGCACAGTTACTGCATGCAAACTTGGCCAATGCATTGCGCTCTCTGCGTCCCCACATGGAGCTACAGCTGAGAATCAACGACACGCACACGCCACGTCACGGCTCCTTTGAGGTCGCCATTGCCCCAAATCCCACCGAGGATGTCCTTCGGCGTCACGCTCTGTGGACAGGCATCTCACGAGTGCCCGCCTCGGCCAAGGTGCCAAATGTCGACGATATCCTGGGCCCTGCCTGCCACGTGCTGCAGCTGCGACACAGCCAGGCGGGCAGCAGCCGCATTAACCTGGTCAGAACCAGCGACGGGGACATTGCCAAAATACTGCAGCGCGATCGCAGACGCAGTGACTTTAACTAACAACTTGGGCTGCGGTTAATTAATTTAGGTATAAAAAAGTTTTTCCAAATTATATGTGTATATTTCACAGAGTTGCAATCTTAGATGGTTTTTCTAAAATAAATAATATATATATATATAAATTAAGAAAACTCAGAATCAAATTATATGTATTTTTTATGAATACTAAAAATAGTACTTTTATTTACAATCTGTTTTAAACTTAAATATACCACTACTAATTATAGATTACTTGTCGTTTGTTTTTTTTTAAATATATAAAATACATATATAGTTTTGATTAATTACAGAAAGCCTATACTCATTATATATGAAATGAAATCAAATGAAAAACAAGACTTTTTGTTTCATTAAATAAGAAAACAAAGGCATTAAGCTCCAGAGCAGCAATATTTTATGCGAATATTGATATAATACAAATCAAAATCATTAAATATTAACTATTTTCTTTTATAATAGTTATGTCTTTAGCTGAAAGTTTAGTATATTCAAAACAAATCGCCTCGCATTTTAATGAGCATACATTGTGTTTAAAGTTAGTAAACTGGTCCATGGCGTTACTGAAAATAAAACCAACAATGGCAGAGACAGGCATTGAAACTATGGCAACTGCATGGGGGAACTTCATTACAAGCAGACGTCTTCATAGCCCGGGTATCATGATGATGTGTAATTGCCGAGCAAGTTCAGTTCTTTGCTTGGCTGGCAAAAGGCGCAAAGTGTGCCGCTGAAAATTCCGGCAGAGAACTGAGAACTGAGAACATTGTGCCCTCGATGCTGCCCGAAATGTCGCTGTCCCTATGCCTCTATCCTCTTTCATTCCCTGTCCCTCTGCCTGTTCCTGTGCCTGTGCCACTCCCTGTCCGTCTGCCTGTCCATGCTGCATGTTTGTCTGACAGGCGGCTGCTCATTTTCACTCTTGACACACAAAAAGCAGCAGAGACGAGCGTAAGATAGCAACAGCAGTAGCATGAGACGGAGGCAGAGGCAGAGTCTTCAAGCTGTTAAGTCTTTTACTGTATGCGCTAGTTGAGTGCTGAATTTTGGCATCAACGCACACACATACACAGTCACACGCACACACATACGCACGCTGCACAATAAATCCCTTTTTAAAGTAGTAGTGAGTGCATGCAGTTTGTTGTTGATGTTGGCAGAGGCTGCATGCCTCACGCTGGCTTGCAGCATGACTTAAGTTTTCAACAGACAGACAAGCAGTCATTAAACTAACACATACCCACACACACACACGCAGACACAGTTGGCAAGACGTGCTGTGCGTCCTTTAAGAATCCGCCAAGCTTGAAAGGCAGCATAAGTAGTTGAAAACGGCAGCATATTAATCTTACAGCAACAACCGGCACAACACAGCAACAAAATAAACAAATAAACAACAACGATTGCTTAACACAATGGCAGCAACATGAGACAGCGTTGCCAGAGTGTGCTGCATTGCTTGCACTCGTTTTTATGTTTCCGCCAAGCAACAACAAAATACAACAAAACAAGAAAAAAACGAAGCAAGAAACGGAACAAGATATTAAAGCGCTTTTCCTGACTCTTTTTTGCAGCATTTGTTTTCGCCGTTTGTTTGCCTTTGTGCCAGCTCCACACAAAGTCCAAATGAACTTCATTATAAATAAAATGGCTCACAAGCTGCACAGTCACAGGCTCAACTTCAACTCCAACCTTCACGACATGCGCTTAAAGCATGTGAAAAAGTGTTGCCTGCTTTCGGGCAGCATGATAAATTATACAACCAAGAGCAGCTCTATTCACTGCTAAATTTCATATGATTTTTCGCATTATATATATTTCTCATCACAATAAATGAATTTATAATAATTGTATGATATTTATAATATAGGTGTATAAAAAATTATCATAATAAACAACAAGCTGCAATAATCCAAATCCAGCTACGACTTGCGCTTAAGCATATGAAAAAGTGCTGTCTGCTTTTAGGCATTTTGATAAATTATATTTGCAGGCGCAAAATATGTTAACGCTTCATTAAAACATACGTTTTGTTTGAATAGGTAAAAAATAAAATTATAATAATTGTAAAAAACAAATGAAAATCCTTCCGCTTCCACTTTGAGCGCTGCTTTTCATACACTTGAAATTTGCAGCCCGTCAATGTCTAATGCCAACTCTTTTATTTTTTGGGTTACTACTTTGCATTTTTAATAAACTAGCGCCATTTGCTGTCGCTGCAAGTATTTAAAAAGAAGAAAAGCGTAAAAAACTGAGTAACAAAAGAAAAGGCATGAATGGCAACCAGCAAAGGCGGCAGCATCTATGCAAATTTAATGCTGTTGACGCACATTTTGACAAATTTAGTAAGATGCCACGGCATCTCTGTCCCCGCCAACTGTCAGTCAGTTAAAGGAAAACGCTGTCGGCCATTTGTCAGAGTTTTTTGTGCAGTTTTTTATTTTTAAATAGATTTTTCCAGCTGATTGCCAAGTGCGAAAAAACATAAAATGCGAAATGTCTGTTTTTAATTGTTATTATATAAATATTTCTGCTGCGTTTATGCATTTAAATAAATAACTGTGATAGTTTTTATGCGAATTAATTACAATTACCATTTGGCATTTATGAGTGATTAACTGTGCATTATGCACATAATGTAATAGCTGGCTTACAGCGATTATTGCGGTCGCTTTTAAACACAATTATATAATGAAATGAAATTAGTTGGAGATGCTTTCACTTGTAATAAAATTCTGTATTCAATGTCAAAGTAAGTGCAGCAACTGCTGTGGGAGTAGCTCGATTTCAATTAAGCAACTGGCAGCAGGTGCGAGCAAATACAACTGCCACACCTGCCAGTGGAAGGCGAAATGAGAAAAAATGCAAATAGGTTTTTGACATATATCCTGAACGAGCGACCTGCAACCAGAGAACAAGACATGCCGGACAAGTCGGACAGCAGCACTGACCATGGCCAACTGCCATGGCAGACGAGGTCAGTCAGCCATGCTTCTGCCTGCTCAACTGACAACTGAGCCGATTCTCTTTGGCCATTGAGATGGCAACTGCCGATTGTGCATAGGCCTTCGTCCAAGTGTGTTCTCGATATTTGCATGTCTTCTGAGCGAAGATTGCACAAATATCATATGATAGCTTAATTTCCTACAAATAAATACAAATATTAAATAGATATCTATAAATTCCAATTTATACAACTCAAGCAACTATCAAAATGTTTGCGATAACAGCTATGTTCAAAAAATCATTGCATACATTCAAGCGCATCAGTAGAAGAGTTAAGATAAAATCATAGCATACATTATAGCGCAACCTTCGTTACGGCTTTACGAGAGTTGAATGCAGCACTTTTTAGATTATTATTAACTCTTGCCCGACAGAGGCGATTTCCATATGCGGAACAGCTTCGGTATCAGTTACAGATTTCGTGCACACAAATAGAAACATGTATGCGTGGCTTAGGAACACGAACAATGCCAGCAAGTGTCGCTTTTTGGCATGATCTATGACCAGACATAAATTTTTACAGTGGGTGTGGCATGTTGCCGTGCTGCATGTCAACGTCGATACGAAATGAATTGAATGGTATGAATTTTTGAAATTATTATAACTGCATGCTGCATATCGTGGCAAGTTTTGAAGCGATTGTTTGAAGCACTATTGTTGCTGTGCTGGCTTCTAGGCCGTGCTAAAAACTGATTGCCGGAAATGTCTGTAATTGCTTGCATATGCGAAAGAGCAAGTAGGCAACAGAAAGAGAGAGAGAAATGACAAACGGGGGAGAGAGCAGGGAGTGAGCAACGCAGTGGGTGGCAGTTTAGGTTTGTAGTAAATGCCACACATGCCACATGGGCATTGTGGCAAGCGTCGACTGTTGCAGTTTTTAGCATTATTATTGTTATTATTTGTGCAGCAAGCTGACATAGAGAGCGCAGAGGGGGGAGAGTGCAGAAGGGGGCAGCCCAGCGCTTGTTAATGATTTATGCATTCACTGTGCATAGAAATGACATTGCAGGGGGCGCTGGCAATGGCTGCTGCTAATTTAAATGCACATTTGGGGCACACACTGCCTGGTCGGCCGAGGGGGGCGGCGCAGTGGCGGGCAAAGCTGGCCATACTGTCAACAGTTGCCGTGATTTATGTCTGCTGCGGTCTTGCCAGCATTAACAGCGCCAGCTGCTGTTAACGGCACGCACTTAACAGCGGCCTAAGAGCGCAGCTGCGGCAAAGAGTAAATTTCCCAAACGCCAGAGAGCAAACAATTTAACAGCACAAGAGCGCCTGTTAACAGCGCAGTTAAGAGTGCAACTTCTGACTCTTAAATTGTGGTAACAGCGAGAAACTCTTAGCCGTCTGTTAAGCCTTAACAGAGACTAGGTCAGTAATGCAATCTACGCATAACAGTTGAATGTATTGAAAGTTGTATTGAAAACTCTACCCTAATATAAATTAAATAATTCTATAACATTTGATTGATTAATGCTAAATGGGAGTTTTCGCTTGTCATGAAACATATTTATGCATAGACCAAAAAACCTGTAAATTGCTGTTTTGTTTTAATCTCATTTCAATTCATTGCATTGATAAGTCATTTATAATTCTTTGGAAATTGTTCACGAGTCATTGCCCATTGCCGGACCCACATTTGCCCTGCCCACAATGAACCCATTAGCCAAATCAAACGCAACTTTTTCAAACATTTTCAGCAAACTCATTGAGCTAAAACTGTAGACTGTGAACTGTAAGCAGAGTTTATGCTAGTTTGCCTTTATAGCCCCGGCCATTGAAATCGAAACAATATTCGAAATTCACCTAGAATTAGCACCAAACCGAAAACAACGGAATTTGCTCGAATTCTGTTAGATAACATAAATACTCTCACAATAAAAATAATATTTTTGCAATGTTAAAAATAATAATAAATTTAAATGACAATGAAAAAAAATTAAAAATATATAAAATTATATTAAACAAAATATTTGCCATATAATAAAATAAAATAAAATATTTATAATTTGAAATCGTAAAAGGTAAATTATATTTAATTGATTTAATAGAAAGCATAATAATAATTATAATAACAACAAATAACAATTTTATTAATGTATAAAATTTAATGTTTTAAACAAAATATTTTAAATGAATTGTATTCAATGGAACATATTAAAAATATCTAACAAAATACATCAATACAATGAATAATTGAAAAATTGCCAAAAAATATTAAATACATAAAATCAAATGTATAAAAAAAAAGATTTTAATAAAAATATATAAGATATTTTTAATAAAAAATAAATAATTAAAAAATAACTGCAATTTTGATGCCGTTTTCAATGGCTGCTGTTAGAGTATTATCCGGCAAGTGTTGCCGGTGTTTGTTATTGTTTTTATGGTGCGTGAATCAGCAAATGCAGCAACACAAACTACAAACAACAACATACACAACATCCACAGCAACGGCAACGGCAACAAAAACAACAACATCCACATCCACAACATCAATAGCTGCCACAACAGCCGCAAATGCTGGTTGGGCCAATTGGCGATTTGCATCAGACGCGCTGAGGCGAGGGAGAGCGAAAAATATGCAAGTACAAAGCGTACAACAAGTCGTCAGTGTGAGTGTAACGAGAGTGCGAGAGTGTGTGTGTGTGTGTGTGTATGCGTGTATGTGTGTCAATGCTGTGAGAGAGGGAGAGAGGGGTTGAAGCAACAAGCAATTTGAGGTGAGACGCTGTGGCCCGCTTTGAAGCTAAGATGGCGGCAAAAAAGCGCCGCAAGAATGCAGGCAAAAACAAAGGCAAAGCGGGAATGGCGGAGGAAGAGAGAGAATGCGAGAGGGAGGCATGGAGAGCGATGGCTGACGTTGTTTTCTAAGCAACCCTAGAGACAATGACGCCGCCGAACGATGATGAGAATCCGCTACAAGCGGCAAACGCGACGAGTGTCGATATGAAAATGTATGTGTGTGTCCTTTGTGACGATCTCTCTCTCTCTCTATCTCTCTGTATATGTATATGTAACTGCATGTGTGTGTGTGTGGGTGTGTTGATATGAATTATTCATAAAATGGCAATGGCACTCAGTCCATGAGTGCCACGAATAAAAACCAGAAGCCAAAGAAGCATTCGTGACGTTGCCATCAAGGCAGTCAAAAATTTAATTTTTTTTTCTTCCTTTTTTTGCGCACTGTCTCTTCGCTCTCGCTGTGTTTTTTTGCTCTCGATTTGGCTCTGAGTCTGGGTCTGCGGCATGCCTGTAAATGCGCCACGGAGTAGCGCCGGAACAGGACACCGAACTACACTAAACAACAACAAAAATAAGCGCAATTTAAGGTGGCTGCGGTTAAGCACACTAATGCTAAACACACACAGCCATACACACACCCTCTCATACACAGACACTTGTGTGGGTGTATGTGTGTGTGCTGAACTATGCCACATCTAATGTAACGGGGCACGTGGCAGGTCGTGGCTTTTTTGCATACGTGCTGCCCGCCAGCCAACAAATCAGCGAAACTTTTCAAATAGTTCAACAGTTTCCAGCAGAGAAAACAGGCCAATTAAACGCGATCCATTTTAAAGTTAACCCCATTAAATTTATTAAAAATACAATTAATATTGTAATTTTATATAAATTATAATTTATTAATTAATTATATATCGCCTAAACAATTCTTATACCTTTAAAAGTTCCACGCTAAGGAATCCACAAGTCGCGTTCTAGTGGAATTACAAACGATCCAATATAAAATATAGTTCCAAAATAAAACGGAGTAAAAATTAATAGAAATTAAAGAACTTAAATTTCTATCAATTAAAGAGTAAATAATATAATTTTAAATTACTCATTAAAATATAAATAAATATAATAAATGCATGTTTAAATTTCAATTTATTCGCCTATTCATATCAATAGTTGTTACCTATTAATAAAATGTAAATAAATAAATATTTGATTTCTAATTTATTTTCTAATTTATTAAAGTAACTAATACCAATTGTTTAAAGCATTAATTAAAGCTACTTTTAAGTGTTATTAAATATTACAGCAGATTTTCTGCAGATTTTTGCTTTGCTACACAAATTAAGGATGCAGAATTGTAAATACAAATCAAGTGTAAGTATTTGCACTGATTAAATGCAACGCTGTTAATTATGAAGTTTCCTTTGACATGGCTGCTGAAAGACTCGCATGCAACATTTATCCAAAGACCAGACACTTGAGCTGATTTGAATAAGCTACATGAGAGAGAAGAGAGAGAGAGAGAGATTCGCTTACATTTGCAATGCTAAGCAATTCGAATTGAGAACAAAAAAAAACACACACACATACAAAATATACACACACACACACACACACACACTGACTTATAAGCACACATGTGTAAATTCAAATGCAAATACGTTAACGCACACGCAGCGGAATTTTTTCACTTTTTGCCCTCCGTCGATTTTGAACCCTTTTTTGCGGATTTGGCAGCAAGTTTTGCCTTCGATTAGCTTTAAGCTTTTTTTGTTTGTGCAAATATTATGGATTTGCGATGTTGTTGTAGCAGAGGGGGATGGAGGGAAGGGATCAACATAATCATAAGTAAGATGATAATGTCCTTGCTCGTGAGCTACCTTTTCGGATTGGTTTTAGAGCCAAGTTTAGTTTAGTTGGGTTGTTGTTATTGCCACTCGATAAGCGCTTTGCATATTTCATCGCTTGTCAACTGTAGAATTCTCGCAGAAAATAACTTTGCCACTTAATTTGCGCAGTTTTCAGAAAAGTTTCGCCAACGCTGCTGATGTAAGGCATGCATTTTCCTAATTAGCTCAGAATTTAAGCTGGAAAAACAAATCTATTCTACATATGAATTATTAAATTAAAACAAGCAAAGCGTGTTAAACTATGTTTTATTCGTTATCATGTTATCGCAATTTAATTCAATTTAATTAAATTTATTAAGTGAAGCAATCGAAACAATTAATTTAAAATGAAAGTAATGCATAAGCTGTAACTAACAAATAATATTATAATTGAAATTCCAACAGCTTGTTCCTATTTACAAAAGTATAGAAACAATAATGACATTAAAATTAAATTTGCTGCGGTGTATGTTTATCGGATTGAGCTCGATTGACAGCCTATATTTAGCCAAAAGACTTAAAGGATTAACTTGCTGAACAACAGATGTGCATATATTAGAAAATACACTCAGAAGTCGACATAAAAGTCAGAATATTTAAATGAATTTAGTAGGGAAAAAAGCTAAATTTAAATAAAGATTAATGTCTTCAATAAACGTGTAGAATTTGTAAACTTTCTTTTACGTATCCAAAAACAAATTTAACGATATAAAATTCAAATGATATTTAATAATTCATTTACAACTAAATCAAAAAATTCTCTATATAAGTAAAGATAAGTTTCAATTACATTGGAGGCCATTTCATCAGCCAATATTTGTGCTTTTGCCAATAAATTATATATATATTGTGGCGATAAAATATATGTTATTAAATAAAATTTAAACCATTGGGTACAGGGTATTATACAGTTAGAATAGCCCTATTAAACGTTGTCGCTCATTCTGGTTTTAATTTTATTTCAATAATTTAATGTAGTTGATATGCACTTGAATTAGAAAATAAATTGCTGCATATTTGTTTCACTTTTGTCAGTGTAGTTCGACCGCTGACTTTCTCAAATGAGCTACCTTTTGTTGTGAAAATTCTATTAATATCTATTGACAACAGGCAAGTAGCTGCATTCGGCATTAACTTGCTGCCTGCCTGCGTGCCACAGATAAATGCGAGTGTCCTTGCCCAGAAGGACTCGTGTAGCAGTCACGCCTGCCTTTTGTTGGCTTCTGCTTCTGATGCTTATGTCCTTTTGGCTTTTGGCCTGGCTGGGCGCACACTTCATTTGTGGTAATAGTTGGAGGATAACAACAAAAAGGGACGCATAAAACAATTATAGTCCCGCCGCTCGCTGGCATAAAAACCTTTGACAAATTTCAGCGCAGCCTTTATGGCCGCCGCAGCATCCAGAGCATCTAGCAGCATCTAGGAGCTGCCTTTGCCACAGCACTTAAGGCGGCAAGAGCAGGAGAAACAACAGCAATGACAATGGCAACAAACTGACTTGCTAATGAAAAGTTTACGGCCCTGGGGCATGTACTTAGCCGAGGCTACTCTCAGGCGCACATGACACCATGTAGAGGGCGTGGCAGCTACACTCTGAAAAATTAATAATAAATCATTCTACAAAATAAAACTTCAAAAATAATTCGGGTTCGTTCTAGAAATACGATGTAGATCTAAATCGAATCTTGAATGTAATCAAATTATTTAAGTGCAAAAAATGCTAGTTTATTTTTAGTTTTAATAAGGATGCAGCGGATCAGCTGAATACGTCCGATTTAAATTATAATTTAAATATATTTAAAAAATATTATAGGTTGCGCAGCAGAAATGTATCTTCTTCCTTTTTTGCCTATAACTTCTGTGTTTATTAACCTTTTAGAACCTTCTATTATTAATATTGTTATTCTGTGCTTATCGCTTAGAGGGCGTTACGGCATCCAAATTTGAAATATTCCTTATCTGCGTACTGCATATATCAATCTGTACTCTAAAAATGGCTGCTCTAGCTCTTAAAGTTTCGGATATCTCAGCGTTTATAAACAAGACATGGCTAAGTCGACTAAAAATCTGGTAAATAAAGAATTTCATTCTTGGTTTCTTAATTTTTTTACTTTTGCAACGGAAATTTCGATTCAAGTGCCAAAATTCTCAAAGATTCTTTCAGTGTACTAGAAGTAGATAGGAGTACATACCACTATTTGGGTGTTTAGTGTTAATATTATTTACACCGTTGCGTTATGCCTGGGACAGTGGGCAGCTGACAAAGCGACATAGACACATAAGCACTTTATGCGAATGACGCCCAGCAGGCATCAAGTGGAATTATGACACATACGCCGTGTGGCACTCGCACGACAAGCACAACATGCAACACACACACACACACACACACACACACATACAGAATACACACACACAGATAGAGCACTCTCATACACATCTAGTTTTAAAGCTACAAAATGTGCCACAAACGGATACGGATTTCAGCTATGCTCGCAATGAGCCAAACTCTGATGGGCGGACATTGTAGCCGTAGGCGTGGCCATTTTATTACAAACATACAGCACACACGCGCACGTATACACAATTCTCAGTTGGCTGTCTCTCTCGCACACACGCTGCCTCTCTCTCTACCGCGCTGTCGACTTGTTTGCACAATAAACCTTGGCAAAGTCATTAGAAATTTTCAATTATGTAAACAGAGAACCAGAAACCATACCAAATAAAACCCCCGAGCATACAAACATACATTCACATGCTCAACGCAGATTTAGAGATGAGCAAAGTTAAGATTTTCAATTACATTTGGGTATAATTAACTACAAAAATTGTTGGATCTGAATAGAAGTCTTTCCTGTTCGAATATTATTCGTATATTTTCTCTTACGTTCAAATATAAAAGTTACTTTTTAAAATAACATTAAATAAATTATAAATTTATTTCAACAAAATCTTTTTATAATTGATATAAATGAAAATAATTGATAATAATATCAGAAAACTCAGCCCTCTGGAATTTTAACTCATAAGTCTCTAATATTGTCTAAATTAATATCATTAGAATAATAATTTGCATACGAAAATAATATTTCAGAGTTTAACCTTCAGCATTGCTTGTATTTTCCTAAATCAACTTAAAAAAAATAAAATTCAAATAAATCTTTTAAACTATACCAGCAAATAAAATGAAATATAAATTAATTTAATCAAATTAATTATGAATTTGGTTTAATTTCATATTCGATTTTTGTAACCTTGCGTAACCAATAATCTTAATTTTATATCCTTGTGGCATTAGGAAATGTTTAAAAAATATTAAAAAATAAAATAAATAATTAATAAAAAATTTAGTATAATGGAAATAAATCTTGGCAGCAAGCTCTTTGAAATCTCGACTTTCTATGCGTAAAAATCGTCTAATTTATACTGGATATTTACTGATTTTCGCAGTTTAGTTGCTGCTTTAATGAAATCAGTTCCATTTGGGTTTTATCTATTCTCTCACTCACACTCGTTCTCCTCTCTCTCTCTCTCTCTCTCTCTCTCTCTCTCTCTCCTCCCTATCTCTCTTTCGTTGGGTTGCCTCATCACTGGCACATGTGTTTATGGCGCTTTTGTGTCAGGTATTTTACGAGCTTTGTATCGATAAACAATAAAATCACACACAACATACACACACTGTAGCCCCGCTCTCCTCGCGCCCCTCTCCCCTCTCTCTATAGCTACCCCTTGCCGCAGGCGATGGAGGTGCAATGCCGCAACGATTTTATAAATTTTTCTTTTAATTTTATTTATTTTTGCTGGGGAATGTAGCGTGTTTGGGTGTTTGGCTTTCCTCTTTTATTGATGGCAGCAAATGCAAATCGAAATTGAAAAGACGCCGGAGGTGGAGTGGGAAATGTTTTGCTGCTTGCTTGAAAATGATTACGAGTACGCCGTACATCTTACTTCGCACATCGCACACGCCTTGTATTATTTATAATGCAATAAATAATTTTATTATGTGCCAAACCCAATAAACGCATTCGAGCCAAACAAATAATCGCAGGCGGCAGCGAGACAAGCATATAAATCAACAAATATAACAAAAAAAAATGAATATAAACTGCTTGTATGGCAGCGTATGAAAGCGTATGACAGCGTATGACAGTTCCGCCAAGACATATAATAAGATGTTACTTTTAGCAATCCGTTACGCTTTTGGGAAATGAGTTTGCCAATTTCCCGCTTACCAGCTTCATTTTCAATCCCATTTCCATTTCAAATGCAACTCTGCGCTCCGCCATATGTTCTCTAATGCCTCTAAATCCAGAAACATTGTTAGCCTAAGCCCACGACTGAGTGAGCCACCCTAATCTGAGCCCCTTTCCTTCCCCTTCCTCCCCAGGGCAAAGACAAACGATATGCGAATTTAAATGGCAGCACCTTTTAAGGCATGTTTACAAGCAGTCAGGCCAAAAGTGAAGCTCCTGCTTTGCTTCATGTGTCCCGAAAGGTGAGCAGCTGTGACAAGTTGAAGCACTTCGAGCAGCTCAAGTGTTTACCGTAACAGATTCTATAGAATCAGCTATAAATAGCCTGCTAGATTAGACCAGTGCTAGGAACAGCTTCTGTCCATTTTATTTGGCTAACAGCTTTGCCGACAGTTACTAAAGCATCGAATGCAAGAGGATCCTCTAAGCTAAAAATTTATAGCAATCCCTGCAAAATTTAGCGAATTATCTGTTGCATATCTTTGGTGTTTCGTATTCGATCGTAAAGTAAAAATATTCTAACGGAAAAATATTCTAATATTTTTCAACTATTTTCTACTAAAGGAAAAGTATTAAAAGTGATATTAAATTGTTTATTAAATAACTCGGAGACAGCTTGAATTTAATAATAACATTTACAGTTGCTGCAAATGCTGCAAATGTGAAAAATGCCACCGCATGCCGTGCAACATTATTATGAATGTGCCACACGACACGAAATGTTATGCAAATCGCATAAATCGCCCGCTTTTGTGGTATGCAGTACTTGCTAAACTCTGTTATTTTTTCATTTTGTCAAGTGAAATTGACACATGCAGCGCGCAGGAGAGGGAGGGAGGAACAGACGGAGGGGATGGACCCCGTGCAGCTGCTGGCATATTGATAAATAATAATTTGACGCAACTCAGTCAAAGCGAAAATTTAATTGCATGTTGTTTGGGATACAGAGAAGAGGGAAAGAGAGGGAGGCTGGTGAAAAGTCGCCAAAATGCAGCTATGGAAATTGTTTGATTAGAGATGTCGCTGCACGGCAGCATTACGCATACGTCGCGTTGTCCCACCGTCTGTCAGTTTTGTTTGCTTTTGAAAAGTTAAAAGCGCTGCAATAGAGGGGCAGAAGGGCAGAGGGGCTGCATAGGCATTTCAGACGCCGCAAGGGTTTTGCTTTTACTTTTGATTGGCTTTCACATGGCTTCATTAATAACTGCTACGCTTTTGTCGACTTGTCAATTGCCATGTCAGCAGCAGAGAGTTAACGCTATTCAGCGCTGCAAAATTCTTACACATCTCAACAATACAGATAAGGCGAGAGAGCCTCAGAGAAATGGAGAGTGTCTGGCACTTTCAATCAGTATGCCCCTCTCCTCATCCCTCTCCTCATCCGGCACTTTACAATTCTCGCCAGTTGCCTGCAAGCATGTGAATGCCATGCCTGCCTTTCTGCTCCCTCTTCGATTCCCCTGCGCGTTCAATAAATGTCATTACATTGTCAAGTGCATATTAGCGCCATAATTGCGAGACGTGCACAGCATTTTCAGCATTGACAGCAGCAACTCCATACGGCACTTTCTACACCAACAAAAAATCGAGTTTGCTGCGCATAAGTGCGACATTTACATATCAATAAAGTCAAACTAACGACAAACAAACTCATACTTTAACTAAAACACAGATCGAGTGATCGACTAGCAGTTACGCTTTAACTTTAATTAAGTATTTACCATTAATTAATTTACTTGTAACCAAGTTTGAAATTATAATTATTTTATGACAAGCATTATTCTAGGCGCAAATCAATAATAATTTATAATAATAAATATATATTTTATTTTATAATATATTAAATTGTTATAATTTTATTACAACTTTAGAAATGAAAAAATAAAATTACCCTGTTATCCCAGGGAATTTTAAATTATATCAAACGTTTCTTCTTTCAATCGAAAATCTGTATTTTTCTGTGCCATCTCAGACTCGAGGAATTATTTAAAAAGAGTTTCCATACCTTAAATATATAGTTTTGTTAACAAATAGATTTGATTTCATAAATAATTTTGGCATAAAAATCGTTAAAGACCAAAAACTGACAAAGAATATTTTCGAAAGATGTGGGTATGTATGGTCGACCATTTATAAATAAGCTAGATCTATCTTTAAATACGCTAAAATGGCACAGTTTATTTCTACATAGCATTTCTACATTCAAGTCTATTTAATCATTAGATTTGTTGTGATTAGCTAATTAACTAAACGCGGCTAAATGGAAAATTCGATTTCCCAAAATCAGCAGCTAATTAATTTCAATAAAAAACCCAAAACAAATATTAATCTCCATGCAACTTTCGCTCTGAATTTAAATGAACCCAAACAAAATGTTGCAGCGTGACAATTTAAAAAACATAACCAATTAAAATTGCTGCGGCCAAAGCAAACAAAGTGACAGAACAGAAACAGAACTTCAAACGAAACCATTTTAATGGCAACAAACCCAAATGGAGAATAAAATAAAATCAAATTTAAACACAGACAACTAAATTCTTTTAAAAATTGTTGGAAAACATGTTGTAGAGAAATGTTATGGCTACTCTTAGGGTCAAGTCTGGTCATAGACTGCACATAACTAGCATTTTCCGCCTGAACACTTGCAGTCCAAATGGAGCTCAGAGATGGCAGATAGCGGATAACCACGCCCTGGTTTTACAGTGACCAACAGACGCCTTCGGCCACCTTGCAGGCTAGCAAACTGTTTGTCTGCGGCTTTTTCGGTGCACGGCAAACAAACAAACAAACACAACAACCAGCCTGATTGCAACAACAGTTCCAAAATGTTTGCTTTTTTTTTGGGTTTTTGGCAACGCGATAAAATTGCGAGGGTGTGGCCCTGGCTCTGAGCAAAGACAATGTTATTAGTCGTTGTTCTTTTCTATTTGCTATTTTCGTTTTTCGTTTTTGTCATATTTTTTCGCGTTGTGCCATTCTTTACGGGCTATCTCACAGTCGGACTGGCAGCAAAGCCAAGGCAAGACACCAAAATAATCGCAATAAAAGGAGCAAGGGGAAGCACACAATGTTCTATGAAAAATATTCAGTAAATTGTGCTTCTTGTTGCTTGTATGCGAAATTTATGACTATCGAGCATTCAGCAAACATACGGAAAAACTAAAGCCCAAACCTGCTCCTGCCCCAGAGCGAACCGAACCTAAACAGACGCATAAGTTGGCAACACTCGTATACGGATTTCAATTCCAATCTTTTTTATTTCGTATTTTTTGGAACGAACTGGGAAACACTTGAACTTTTTTCCAACTTTTTGCTGCAACATTTCTAGTTGCTGTTCCAGTTGTTGGTGCTGTTCTTGTTGTTCTTGTTGCCAGACTGTTGCAAATTTATGTTTTATGAGGCAAGCTGGCTGGAAATTTCAGCCAGTTACAAATACACAAAATACACAAATAACAAGCGCGGGTTATGCTAACCGAATGTGTGTGTGTGTGTGTGTGTGTGTGTCTATGTGTGTGTGTGTGTGTCTAACGGAATAAGCACACACAACTCAGTAGAGACCTTCAGATTGCTAGATCAGCTGGTTTAGAGATGGTCCTGCTGGGATTCGTGTCCCGCTGGGCTCCTCTGGCAAGGCCACGGACTTTACATCCTGTTCGGATTATTCCGTGTTTTAAATTTAAAGCCTGTTAAACGGGAATAATCCTTGAAGCATAAATCTCCCGAAAGACACTAAATAAAAAAATGTCTAGAAAATATTGTCATTTCATTCGCTCTCCATCGATTCAAAGAATTATATCTTACACGATGCCCCACGAATGCAAACTGTTTTCTTAGCTATATAAATATTTAAAAATATAAAATATATATCCAATATAGATATAAAAACTATTGTTTAATTTTTATCGTATTAACACAATTTTCAGCTACGAAACTTTTTGATGAGATCACACAATTGCGAGAAATCATCAAGATAAAATCCCAAAAATCGCAAATGAAAATAATGCAAACCATTAATAATTATGAAAAAAAACTCTTAATTTAAAATATATTTTGGAAGCTTTTAGGGCACAAAAACATGTCTCACAAATTATACAATCTTAGCCAGACTAGATAGATCTTAGAGAGTAGCTAATGTAGTCAATTAACTCACAAATCTAACAGAAGAGGCTACCCAAACTTCGGCCATTTAAAACTGGAAAATTTCTTTCTGATTGAATATATTGGCATTATTAAATAAAACTATTTACCTCTAAATCTTTGATAAGCAAATAACAAAAGCAAATCATTAAAAATGCGTATAATGATATTTTGAATAGGCAAATCGGAAAACAGCGTCTAACAAACCTTATTTGCATCAACTACAGCTCTAACTAGGCAATGGGGAGCAATCGCAATCGCAGGCGAGTCAAACAAAAGTATTTCGTGGTATTTGCAAATCATTTCAATTGCTATGACAAGCCAAATTCGCAAATCCAAAAATAATACCCGTTCCGCTTCCCCCTGCCACGCCCCCTGCACGCATTTACCGTTTGCTTGCATAGGCGAGCACGACCAACAAATATTTATCATAAATATCAGCGAATGGAGTCCCGAGTTTCCGCACACACACACACTCACACACAAACACACACACATACAATACATACTTGCCACATCAGTAATGCCAACTTTCACTAAAAAGGCTATATTAAATATAAACAAAATGTTTAAGTTTTAAATTAAATAAGATTTAAATGCGAGATATACATAAAAATCAATATTGTTACGTTATCCGTCAAGAAAGATTTGTGCTCAAAATAAAAATGAATATTTTTGATGTTTTTGATGTATTTTGAATTTAGGCTTTGAGTTTTAATTTAAAATTAAACTCTTAATTAAGTTAGCAAAATAAGATTTGTGAACTTATTGTTTGTCTCAACAAATTATATTCAATAAATAGTAACTGCAAAGTATTAAGCAAACGATTTGAGTATGCCTGACATAAGTACAAACATTTCTTGATTTAATTCGTTATTTTCTTAATTTAAGAATATTTTTCTTTTACTTAAATGTTGAACAGCCATTTGTAATTTTTGGAAAAAAAAAATGCTCTGCGAGTAAGAATTTGAAGAGCAAAGATTTCATTTACAATTCGAAAACGAAACAGGATAAATTTTGGAGCTTTAATATTTAGTTCTTCTGTTTTCCGTTCTGCTTTTCTCTGAGTGTATGATCGAATTAGGAATAATTTCGATACCGATTTTACATCATTATTGCTATGTAGAATTATAGGATTAATACAAGCTTTTTTTACCCATTTCATGGATACAGAATCTGTTTTAAATTTGATGAATGATTAACGCATATAGCCGAAAAAAGGCTAAGCTGGCAGCACTATGCCACACGCTTGTGTTGTTTCGCTGTCTGGCGCACTTGTGGCACAATCATGTTGCCGAGTCGCGAGTCGAGTCGAGTCGAGTGTAATTGTAGCAACATTGCCTTCCCTGCCGTAAAGTGACTGTAACTGTAGCTGTAACTGTAACTGTAGCTGTAACTACGCGTGTCCCTGCAGCTGTTTCTGCTGCTGCTGCTACTGCTGCTGCTGCTTCTGCTGCTGTTGTTGTTGTTGTTGTTGTTGTAGCTGGTTGTTTTCACATGAATGGCGCGTGGCAAGCGCGATAAGTTAAATCAGGCTGCGCCTGCAGCGACAGCCGAAAACATGAACTACAAATTGTTTAACACAAATCGCATGCAGCTGTGTTGGTGTGCACGTGTGTGTGTGTGTAGGTGTTAGAATGGCGATACCAAGTGCCCAATGCTGATAACAAGCAAAATGGCACTGACAAAGCCACACACACACACACGAACAACAAAAATACACACACTCACACACAATAAGCATGAAATGCGCCAAAGTGCGAAATGTTTTCAATTCGCATTATTCAAACATGAGGTTTAAAATTTCAGCTGTAAATAAATAAATTAAATCAATATGCAGATGGAAACGTCTATACTTTCTATAAATAGTTGAACAAATTGTTCACAATATTGTTTATATTGAGCAAGGCTCCAGTCGAGCGCTAATATCAGAATTAAGGATTATTTATTTATTTATATATAAATTTATTAAAATTTCCCTAATTCATTACCTACGCTACATAATTAAAAATGTCTTCAATTTAAAATAATGAAATTAAGTGAATTTAATAGGAGTAAATTAAGATTGAAATCTAAAATTTCACTATTGATTGTTTGAATTGTCTCTGAAATAATTGGATGATTCAATTTCAATTTTAATTTTTAATTTCATTCAAAAATGATTGATAAATGCAAATGGAATGATCTATTTATAATTTAATACAAAATTTCGAATGCCTTTCCAAACTCATAACTTGTCGTACGTGCACTTTGATTTATTCCTCCATCATGTAATAAACTACTTGAAACTGCAATATACACTCAAAACTCAGTCACTGGAAGAGGTTAAAAAAAAAAATGGCGAAGGAGAGGAAGCGATGGCGAAGGGCCCACATATGTTATCGTGTGCACAAAATATTTACGACTTTGCGCCTAAATTCCAATTAAAAATGGATAGCTTTAAGTGCCAGTGTGAGCGTAGTTTTTTTCTGGTTCTTTGCTGCCTCTGGTCCTTGGCTATAACGGGAATCGGGTTTGACTGAGAGCCCAACGGGAGGTGGGGGGAAAACAATATTCAAACGATTTGTGCGCATTCGAATGCTGGCAAAGCTGCCGTTAGGCATTGCCCAGGCCGTTTTTGGTAGCCACCTTTTGCATGTGTTGCCAACTCAGTCGTTGTCCAGCAATTAGAGCTCTACGGTGGTTGACCACCACAGAGAGCGGGAGCGACAAAAAGCCAGCCACACAACCAAACAGAAAAAAACCAAACCCCAAAAAAACCCCACAACCAAAAATAAAAGCAGAGAAGGGGGAATAACCGTAGAGACAAGTGCACAGTAAAGTAGAAAATCGTACAATCAAAACGAAACTGCTGACCAGCATCGAACACGAGTAGACAACGACATGGCCAAAGAAATGCCAGCACAAAATAGTAATAGTAATAGTAGTAGTAGTAGTAGTAAAAGAAACAGCAGCAGAAATCGAAATCGGAATCGGAATCGGAGTCGGAATCAGCAACAGCATCCAAGTGATGCTGACCATTAAAGTGTGGCGGCAAAGCCACAGTAACTGGAGAGGCGAAGCGCCTGTCGAGTGCAGTACTTCACTGAACAGTTCAAAAGATCTCAGTCGGATGCAACCGACAGTCGATGGCATTATGCTGGCTTTTTGCAGAAAACAAAAACAATTATAATTGTAGCTTTCTGTTGAAGATTTTCAGGGAAAGCGGCTGAGATATTTAACATGCCCGAAATAAATTTGATTTCTCTAGATATTATTAAATAATTTAAGCAATTGAAACAGAATTTAAAATTTAAAAAAAATCAATCAGATGTGCCCTACTGTTGAATACCCTATATTTTAAATTTAATAAAAGTATTAATAAAGCACAAAATGTTTTTCCCCCAACGCGCAAAAGAACCCTGCTTTTATATCTTTTTTTTTGAAAAATATAAAATAGTTTTCTATTATTTTTATGGTATACCCTGATAAAGCTATTTGTTTTTATTTTATTTTATTTAAAAACTTAAAACATCGGATAACAGCGATACGTCGAATTAAAAGCATCATCGGTATCCGATGCATCGATGTGGTATTATATTCCTAACTTGAGTTCCTGTAAATAAAAAATGTTGTATTTTAAATTATTGCATTTTACGGGAATTAAACTAGCCTAGTACTGGAAATTCACTCTGCTAACTTAACATACCCTTTGTGTAATGCAAGTACAGGGTCTAAAAACTGCATGTTTGCCTTGCCAATGTGTCGCATTGATCCTGCAGCTGGATGTGGCCTCCAACTGGATGGATGGCTGGTAGTTGCTGCTTTTGCTTTTGCTGTTACTGTTGTGCTATTTACGCTGTCGAACTTCATGCATTTCAATCACCAACACAACAAAATTTAAATATGCTGATTGGGTGCGGAAATTCGGTTGCACGTCAACCTCTAGTATAAGCACTGGGAGCTAAACCATTCCAACCCATTCCATTCCATTCCATCCCACTTTGGGCGCTGGCAGCTGAGGCTAATGTTCACCATGTTTTACAGGCGAGTGCCACGCCTTCAGCTGCAGTCGAGGCGTGTCTTTAATTGGCTCTGGCTATAGCCTTTTTTGGCGTCCAACTGTGGCTGTTTTTAGTCATAAATATTCGTATATTGTTCAGTTTTATGCTGCATGCACAAAATGTGCGAGAGACTGCGACATTGGCTTGAAATAATTTAATTAATTTGAATTTGAATTCGATGCTCTTGTTGTGTGCACTTTGTTGTCACATGAAATGAGTTTTATAATTGCTTTGGCCATGTGCTAACTAATACGCTGTTTCATAGATAAATGGGTGCTTGACTAGAGGTACAGCAATAAATATATTATTTCTGCTCTGATCAAACAAAATCAACGTCAACTTTGATTACAGTTTTCTACAAATTTCATTCCTGAGTATGGCAATTATATTTCTGTTGTTGATTAAGAAAATTAAACTGAAAGTAAAAAGAGCAGTTTTCGTGTTATCACTAAAACAAAATTTTAATTTCCATTTTATAGAAAATTTTAGCCCTAGAGTATGCAACAAAAAATACGCCTTCAGCTTTTTATCTTTAGACTTAAAAAATTTCTTTAAAATTGAATAGGTTTGTTGTTTTGACGTTATAATTAAACTTAAATCAGCCTGAAGGTCTCGGTTCCTCTTGCTTTACTATTTATACCCTGTGCCCATTTGAAAAATGGGAAAAACAGGGTTAATAACTTTGTGCGAATGTATGTAACAGGCAGAAGTAGGCGTGGCAGACCCCACAAACTATATATATTCTTGATCAGGGAGACGAGCTGAGTCGATTTAGCCCTGTCCGTCTGTCTGTCTGTCTGTCCGTCTGTCCGTCTGTCTGTCTGTCTGTCTGTATGAACGCTGAGATTTTCTAAACTATAGAAGCTAGAGAAGCCGTTTTGGTCTCTTTTGAAAGGTGTGTACCATACGCAGATCAAGTTTATTTCAAATCTTGGATGCCACGCCCCTGTAGCCTACAATGGTATGAAATAAAATACATTCGCCAATTTAAGAGACACTGAGCTATTTACAATAATTCTGTTTTCAGTAGTTTGTAGGTCTATGCCATACGCAGATGAGGCTTTGTTAAAATTTTGGATGCCACGCCCCATTTACGCCTTAATCGATAAAAACCGAATAACAAGCGTAATATTGAACATAGAATGTTGTTATTTGGAATATATACTCTCTTTCATTATATTTAACTATCCTAAAAAGCGCATTAAAATCGGTTGATAAACACAGGAGTTATTAGCGAAACAATATTGCAGGTGGCAACTCGCTCGCCCTCTAGCAGCGCGGCCGTTAAAGCTGGCGCACATAACACAGTAAGAAGAAAAATTGTTGCTACGTTTTGTATGACAGCTTTATATAATTATATTTATAATATTGGGTACATGGTATTCTACAGTCGGGCCCGTCCGACTGATCTGCTCCGCCCATTCTGGTTTACTTTAGAATTTAACTGTAAAAAAAAATTAAAAAACTTCAATTGAAAATTAATTTAATCATACTTGAAATCCTGCATTGTTTTCATAGATGGAATGTATTATAGCACAATCGTTTCTTTTGAAGCAGTTTATGATTATTGGCAATGACATTTACTTAATTGCCCAACCTCGAAAAAAGCTGCTGCAATCCCATTTGTTATTTTATCGTTTATCCTTGAAGTTTGGAGTTTGGAGTAGAGGCAAGTGCTGATTTTTCGATATGCTGCACACCTAGCTCTGATTTCCCTGGACAATCTCTTAGCTGCACTGAACAAACAAGCTAACAAGCGAGAGGCGACAATCCTTTATCTATAGCTATAGCTGCAGGTATCTCTATCTGTATCTGTATCTGTATCTGTATCTGTATCTGTATCTGTATCCGTATCTGTATCTGGTTTCTGTAACTCGTATCTATAGCTCTTAGCTCACAGCTGCAGAGGCGTCAGCAAGCTAATCTGCTCGCTGTCAAAAGTCGCTGAAACAATTGGAAATGACAACAAATATGAAGCAACACAACACACCACACACCCACACTAACAGACATTCACTCACACATACGCACACATACATATATAGTATATATACAGCCGTAAAGCAAGCCAAGTAAATCTCCAATTGTGAACGCAAACTTGCTCAGAAACGGACAACGAAAACTGCTGACAGTTGCATAAACAATAGAGGCTACCAAAAACAACAAACAGCAGAAAATTAACCAAAAGCAACGACTTGTAAATACCCTAAAAAGTAATAATGGAATTTATAAAAATATAATAACAAAGTTTAAATAAACAAATAATTTATAAAATAAAAAAATTAATAAAATAATAAGAAAAGAATCAAAATAAAATAAGGACAACCTTTTGTTAGCGATTTTTTCAATTTCATATTTATTTACATTTTCATAAGACCAACAACAACTTTGCACAACAAGTTATGCTGCCCGAACGCAGCATACCCTGTGAACTAACAGGAACAGGGTATAAGCAGTGAGCACAGGCAGTGAATGCGGTCAACATCAAAAGCAAACCGAAAGCGGCAACGAGAAAGAGTTCCAAAAGACGAAAGCACAAAAAATGGCAAATGTAACAAGAAACTAGAACTGGAACTATCACTAGCTGCACCCACACACACACACACACACATCGCCAGTAGGGACATGTGTGAGAAGGTGCGCAGAAAGATGGAGATAGAGAGAGAAAGAGTGAGGGGCATATGCAGTGCCTGCTGAAACAACAATCCGACATTCGCTTTTTTTTTGCGCTTTGACAACAATTTCCCTCGCGGCAGAAAACGCCAACACCAACACCAAAGCGCATGCATCTTCACGAGAGCAGCGGATGAGGAGCAGTGGAAGTAGGAGCAGAAGTAGGAGTAGGAGTGGGAAAAGTAGCAGTAGAAGTAGAAGTAGTAGTAGCAGTTTGCCATTCGCCTTTTGCCGCATGACAAAAGCTCGAAATTGATTGTGTAAATAAGAAAACGAAAATGTCGTTAGTTTACGTTTTCCGCTGACAAGCTATGGAAACGGAAAACTAATGCTGAGCTATAACAGCAGTAGAAGTAGCAGTAGAAACAGCAGCAGCAGCATCGTCCGAGCAGAGAAATTGCACAAAATGCCGATTGAAATTGACAAAAAGCACAGCGAAATTAAAAATGGAATTTGCTCGTTAGCAATTTGCACAGTTTATTGGCAGTCACTTTAAAGCCCAAATTATTTGCAGCTCCAAAACCAAAAGTAGAGATAGACAAAAGCTATAAATCGATGGTCAGTTCGACTTTAGGCAAAAGTTCAACAAGTCAATGTGCAAAGTTTTAAATTAAATTTCTTGTCATTAAATGCGACTAATTTTTAAAAAAGAAAATTAGATAAAAGTCTAGGGAAGGTGAAAATTTATTCTATTATTTAATTTAATTTTTGCTATTGATGTTTATTATTTAGTTGTAAAGCGTTAATTTGTTCTTAACAAATTTAATGTATAACATTTTCTTAGCATACTTTTGAGCGCTGCTACACAAAATTAAACTTAAATGAAAAATTATCAGCAGAATCATCCCTTTTTAAATAAAACTAAATGAACACTGCATAAATTAAAAAACTAAAATTCTGTAAACTAATTGGTTTATGTAAGTACAATGTCAATTACAAAATCAAGTTGTAAGCTAAATAACAAACACATAAAGACTTCAACGTGCACTTGAAATAATTGCAATGTCTTGCCAATAATAGCAAATTAAATCGAGCATAATAATAATAATTTATATTCTTATTGTTCAAATGCAGACCTAGGATTTGCAAATTTGCTTTATGTATAAATGCATAGTTTAGAGCATTTTATTACCTGCAGAGATTCAGTTGAACTTCAGTCTCGTTTGGTAGTTAAATTTGAGCTGCGTTGGTTGAAACTGGAAATTTAAGCAGTTGAAGGGGCAAAGTGGAACTAACCAAATATTTGGCCAAACAATTTTCCCAACATGCGGTGCCCTTGTACTATCTCCGATGTTGACTTTCTATCCTCGGGCCAATGCGGATGCATAGTCTACATACAAACAAACAAACACACATGGAACATGCATAATACATCTATATAAGTGCTTAGCTGACAATCTATCCGAGCGCTTCCGTTGCCGATAAGCAGCTAGCCATAGTCTGCTTTTTGGCGCCATCAACTCTTGGCAATAGTTCAAAGTTGCCGCAGCAGCAGCAGCAGTAGTCGCTGCCGTTGCCCTTTTGGCCGGTTTCCACTCTATTTTCGGGCCAGCTACTTTTGCCACTGTTACCAAATTGAATGAAAGCACATTTTGATTGAAAGGAAATTTACGTCAAACTTAGAGACACCAAAGTAACTCCCACACGGACTCCAACTTCCGCTTCTACTCCTTCCTTCTACTCCTCCAGCACGCCTGCTTTAACAGGCAATGTAGCGTCGCCCTCAACCCGACGGATTTATCAGTCAATGTTCCAAAATTAGTTAAAGCTTTTGCCACAAAAAAAAAAAAAAAACCAGTAAGGATAAAGCGTTTTAGTCGGACGTAACAGACACTAGCGGATCCTTTACTTTGTGTTTCAATAATATCGACACCCAGAAGCAATCAAATACACTAAACGCTCCCATGCTGCAAACTACTTCCTCTCTTAATCCGATCGAGCAAATTGTCAGTTGTATTTCTTCGTTATTTCCCACCCGTCTGTCTACTTACATACATTTTACTGTTACATACATTTCACTTGCACAAACTTAACACACCCCATTGTATTTTGTTCACGTACAGGGTCTAAAAAGTTTTTTTACGTCAAGAGTTTGGTCAACAAGTTGCAAAGTATTTGCCAAATAAGTCAAGTAGAATGGGCCATTGGGCAGGCATGGCCCAAAGACATTGACTGCATTTTGCGACCAGTGAAACATTTTTTCAGCCACATCTGATGTACCGTAATCAGTTTGATGGCCTTCAAATGGTGTGAGTTCCATTTAAAGTTTGCAAATTTAATAAATTGATTGCGCTGTTAATAATAGAAAGTTTCACTTTAGATTGGTTTTTTATAGAGAAGATTTATTACCAATGAAGAATATTATATGCATTGTACTTTAACATATTTGTAAGATAGTGCCATCTAAGTTTTAACTAGTTAATATATATGTTAATAGGCCATTTAAACTATAGTTTTGCAGTATAAAAAGAGTTTTTTTGGAAACGAAACAAATTGTATTTTGTGCCCGTTTATATTTTGTACTGAAACCATATGTTAAATTTAAATTTACTCTATTTATAGGAAATTCGGAATATAAACTCGTAATTGTTTTTGTTGGTTGTGGAATTATCTAAGCAACTATTTTGCATAAAGTGCACAGGTATAGAAATATTTATCTTTTACTTTCCATAGAGTTTAGCTTACATAAATAGAAAATAGATTTTGTTTTGTTTTTCTTGCACACATTTGCATCTTAGGTACTTCTTGACATACATATACGTAGCACATTTATATTAAATATTTATATATATAAATATTTTTATTCTTTGATTAAACGAGTAATTGATACCATGGAAAGCACATTTGTCTCTGTGTTTGTTTTGGAATACTTTAAATATGTTTTCTGCCAAACTCTCTGCTCAGCATTCTTCTTCTTAAATATATACTATATATCCCTGCAAAATCCCAGTTCAAAAAGTTCCGCCTCCTTGGAATTGAGGTATTCACGTTGCAAATTCACAATTCGATTTGGAAGGCGCAACAGTTGTGGCTTCTAAGTGTTTTGGTTGTTGTCTTGGCTGCGCAGTTGCTGTGGAACCCATTGAGCGGTCGCGTTCTAAGCTCGCAACTTTCGTTCAAACATGATGGGCAGCACTGCCCGTTGGTTGGTGTACGCGCTATTGGTTTGTGCATCCGCTAAAAATACTGCAGCTCGCTTCATGGCTTCATTGGAAGCTATTGAAATGAAAGTCTGTAGATAAAGAATTTAAATAACTATAACATAATTTAAAAAAAATATTAAAAAATAATAATATTTACAAACACTTACCAAGCAATAAAATAATAATGTTCAACGGAAGTGTGACCAGATTAGGTTAAGAATTTAAAGAAATACATTAAGTTCAATTTAAACACGGCATGGTTCTTGCAATCTTGCGACTCAGCTAGTTGCTAACCGGTTCATGCAGCGGCACCCATTGAGCAGTTGCGTTCTTGGCCCTAAACATTTCCTCAAAAAAGACCTTCTCATCGGGCAACACGTCGGCTGAGTTTCCAATCAGAGCGCGTCCCAGTATTTCATTGGAACCTAAGTGGTCAAAAGGCTATTAATTACCAAAAAAAAAGTATTTAAATTAATCATCTATTTACCCAGCAGACCATCGTGCACCACTGTAAACTCCAGCACGCAGTTCTTGAGCGTCTCCTTGCCCACATCGAAGGCCAGAGCCTCGTTATAGACCGGATTAACGGTATTCCGCTGCACGCCCGTCTTGCGCTTCTTCATTTTCTTGCCGCCGGGACCGAAGAGCGTGACCTTCACATACGGATCTGAGGAGTTGCGTGCATCGTCCACAATTCGCAGGTTTCGACCCTTAATCAGGACAACCATCAGACGCTCTGCAGAAGGAAGATATGCCAGCGACACCATTATATCCCCAAGGTCAACTTTCATGTCCTGCGCCGAGGCTGAGGTCAGGGGCGTCCAGAGTTTCAGCTGCTCGCTGAGATCCAAATGGGCCAAGTGCAGCTTGGTGCCACCAATGCAAACATGCCGCGAATACGCATCGAAATCGTAGAGCAGAATTTCCAGGGTGCGTTTGTCGATAACACCCGCCGTGACCTCGAACACGAAGTTCTCATCGAACACCGGATTCAGGTTCTTCTTGTGTATGCGCGTCTGCCAGAAGTTCTTCTTGTCGGGCAGCAAACGTATCTTGGCGTAGGGATCCGCTGTGCCACTGAACTGCCTCGGCTGCAGATTCTGCGCCTCCAAGAGGCGCACATTCAGCAGTCCAGCGACGGGATCATAGCTGAGGCTCACATGCAAGTTGCCCCGCACCTCATGGACAGCTGCAACGGGTGCGGTCGACTTGGGCTGCGAGTGCTGTAGAGGAGGGAGAATAGATGAATTATACAAACTGATAAATCTTCTAAAAATTTTAAATTTATTATTTTTAATACTCTAATTTTTAACCTAAACGATTTGTAATCGAAAAAAATGCGTAAAAAAACAACATCCTTGAATTCGTCAAAAAAATGTAATTTCTAGAGCGAATAAATGTGTTTTGGAATACCTAAACTCCTGTTTTCTGACCATACCAAGGGTCAAAAAATTCCATAATTTTTATTTTTCTAATTTTGATTCTAAACGATTTGTAATCGAAATAAATGCGGGAAATAAAACAACATAAATGAATACGTTAAAAAAAGTTGGTTTCTAGAGCAAATAATTGCGTTTTGAAATACCTTTTAACGCCCTAACCTCCTATTTCCTGACCATTCCAAAGGTCAAAAAATTCCATAAATTTTATTTTGCCAATTTTGATCTTAAACGATTTGCAATCGAAAATAACGCATAAAAAAACCAAACATGAATGAATTCGGTGAAAAACTTTAGATTCTAGAGCATTTTACTTACGCTGCGGTATAAGGTCATATCGATTTTGGTATGGTCCAGTTTGGCGTTCATGGACGAGACACGCGGTCTTCCGGGATGCATGGCCAGCACAACGTGCTTGTCGGAACGAGCTATGGGCACGGAGTTGGTGGAGCAGTAGGAGAGCGTGTTGGACTTGAGGCTGCCGGTGGGCGAGGTGGGCGTGGGTGGTGCCGATTCCTCGGTGTTGTTGGAGACCTGTTGCTGCACGGAGGTTAATGAGGTGACGGTTGCAGGCACCCAGAAAGCGGGATCTGCATCCTCTGACCTGAGGGAAGTGGGACTCAAATTGCCTGCGTTGTTGCCGCACAATTTGCCACGTGCCACGCACTCATGCACGCTGTCCACATTGTACCCCACAGCGCCAGCCACAAGTGCCTCACGGCTGCAAATATGATGTTGAGCTTAAGAGAGAGGAAGTGAAAGTGGGGCAGGAAAGGCTCACCTCTGTTGCTCCTCGTCCTTTTCGCTGGCCGACTCCAGCAGATTCTGCTCGAACCAGTTGAGGCGATAGCGCCTGGAGCAGGTTGCATAGACTGCAGCTCCAACCGCGGTTACCACCAGAAACGACACCGATGCATAGACGCAGATCTGTGTCAGCGATATCTCCTCCTCACGTATGACTATATCCATGTTTCAACGAGAATATCGATCTAAAAAGGAAATAAAATGATCTTTGTTATATAAAGTTTATCAAAAAATGCTTTAAAACAAATCTGGTAGTCATAGGGGGTAAAAACTTTGCAAAGTGTAAATATTTAATGTTAAATCTAATTTTAAATAGGTAAATTAAAATATTGCTCATTTATTTGTTTAAATTTAGTGAGTTTTATTCAGATGATGCGAAAGCGCGCAATTCTGCTTAGCGTCGATTACAAACAACTGAGTCTATCAGCCGACCGCCACGATTTAAACGATGCTCGACTATTCGATAATAAATTGTAAGTGTCTGGTAATTATTCCTTGAAATATGTACTTAAATGAGTAAATATAAAAACAAACTAAACCTACAAAGAATTTAAAATTTGGTGCATTTAAATCAATTCTGTCTTCGCTTGAAATTTCTGCTTTCATCTAGGTAATTTCCTTAGCTCTCGTTTTGTTTTCAGTGTGAGTTAACACCACAATTAGTTAGTGCCCGGTACTAACTTAAGCTGGGCAATGACAACAAAACTAGCCATAAAACTTTCATTACAGCAGCTATAAGCCAGCTTATAAATAAATCAGTATCTGTCCAGAGACTCTGCCTTATCCAGTGCTCCCACTAGCCAACACTGACACCTTTTGCTTGACTTTGGGTTATTAATTGCCCTGCTTGGGGTCGTGTCGTGACCTCAGCTGGAGCACGTGCTGACAGTTCACCCAGGCACTTGTAGGCCAGGCCAACAGTATCAGTATCAGTATCTGTGTCTCAGCCTCCTTAGCTCACAAAATTAACATGCTCTGAGACAGTAGCTGGAATTTGTCGGGGTTCTCTACGCAATTAGCTGGGCAAACAGGGCAACTTTGGAAGCGCCAAGTTGTCGGTGAGTTTAACCCGTTTGTAACGGCTTTTTAAACATAGAATTTATTGCCATCTTCTTAATTAATTAGCACTTTGAAGCAGTCGCTACCTTTTTCGAGCTGAGTATTTTCCGTATTCGTATTTGCTCAATGCAAATAATACCCTATTTCGAAAAGAATTTAATAGCAGATTGCGATTGCATTTGTAAAACATTTTACTATTTACAGAGTATGCTTCAGTGCATCATGCTAAGTCAGCATAATTTTTTGGCTCTGCTCCATTCAGCAGTTTTTGTCAGGTTTTTTTTTGCGAGTTTTTTGAGTTGATTATTTATTTATGGCCGGGTTTCTACTTTTACGGCAATTGAATGAACTGCTCTCTAAAGGGGGTTGTGTATGGCTTTTTGTTTCAGTGTAGGGTCTTGTCTACATGATTTATAAGAGCACTGAGCACAAGCGAGCTTTGGCTGCTTGATTTATACTACAATGTAATTTGCTTTTCATTTGACTATGCTGTTAACATAAACCATAAAAATTCGCTAATTCAATTATGTGAGTTTCAAGCAAATGTTGTATACATTTCAATTAGGTTTGCTTGCCAAAGTACACATTACTTTGCAAAATTTATAACTTCAGCTAACCGCACAAAATTGATAAAGGTCGCAAATCAATCAAGAGCTAAACCCCAGCTCAGCAGGCTCACCTGTCTCCCAGTCTCTCATTCATTGTGTGCTTTGGGTAAACTTTCGCACATTGATATGATACACCCACATGCTATATATATAAATCTCAGCTAAACCAATCATGTCAAATTTAGCAGATCGTAGCTCTGGCTTTATAAATCGACGTCGCAATCGGCACATGTGTGCGCATTAGAGTTGTGCTTAGTAGTTCAATTCGCTGAGAAGTTTAGTGAGCCAATCGTTCGAAGAGTCGTTGAGTGAATGAATCGTTCAGCGTTCATATTATTAGTCTTTTGGAGCTAGCTTCAATATAATATTAAAAATAATATGCAAATATAATATATAATATAGAAATAAGTAGAACCATGATCACAAATGTGCACTATCATCCAATTAACGAACAACTTCTTCTAATAAATGACGAGTCACTTCATCAAATATAAAACAACAAACGTCATTTGAATAATATGAGCTTTCCAATATATTAAAAAATAAGCTCACATTTTGCAGTTGTGAATTACTATTACTAGCTCATTTGTTCACTTGAATCAGTCGTTCAATTGATTCGAATCTGAACGATTCGAGACATCTCTAGAGCGTGTATCTTTTTTGTTATTTTGGAGGCATAGTTGCTGCGGTTAATGTGCTTTAGAGCCTTTCAACCGTTTTGTTTTTCACTCTGTTATGAATGAGTAAGAACACAATTTATGACAGCCGCCATAAATTTTAATACAGGCCAACTGCGTTGCTGTGTTTTTTGTGGCTTAGCAAATGCCGGTTTTTTTTTTTGCTAATTTTCCTTTATCGTATTTTCACTTTTCGCAGATAAGGCATAATATTTCCGTTTCAGCTGCAGACAACAAAAAAAATGCTGGAAAAAATTCCAGCGAGGCAAAGTCAAGGGCAGTTGGCTGCTGTCGCTTTTCATATACTACAGTCTATAGGTATATTGATAGGGGGACTAAAATTAATTTTATCTAATCGTTGGGGCTCCATTGAAGCTTCATTCATTTGTTCATTCGGTGGCTCTCCCACGGTACGGGTACACGTGCCGCCGACGCTTTGTTGTGATTCCATTCAGTTGAATTCACCTAAGAACATTTCATCAGAAGTTGGCTTTTGTGTTAATAATTTTAAAACAAACTGTTGCCCTTTGCCCCAACGGCAGAGCGACATCAAATTGCACAATTACGACAAATTATGTTCATTAGTTTAATGAAGTGTTTGTCCCACACACACACATACTAAGTAGCAGCCCTCGGCCACGCCCCTGCCTGTTGCTCAACAGCTGGGACATAGACAGGACACAGGACACGGGACACGGGACACAGGGAGCCTGACAGGTTCTTATATGGCTATATATAGAGTGAGGACAGCTGCATTGTCTCTCTGCCCTGTTGTTATACCCTGCAGTGCTGGCTTGGCATTAATGAGTTTGCTCGAAGCACAATTACTTTAAACCACTCGAACCGTAAAGCGATTTTGCAATTTCCTTTAAGCTTAATTAAACAACATTTTAATTAGAATTTTATTCAAAAAGAAAAGAAAATTCTTTGAAATCCCATTTGAAACTTCTTATAATTTATCTTTCATATTTTATTTCTCATCTTTTTATAATCCAAAGTGAGCATAAATAATTATATGATATTTTTAATCATTTTAATTAACACTTTTTACTCTAGCAATTTTAATTTAATTTATTATTTTATACAATTTTTTTTTTTGTTTTTAAAACTGCGATAAAAACAACATGTTGCAACTTTTAACTTTATAACTTTACAACTTTTTGTGCTGTTGTAGTTGTATTTTCAATTATATTTTCGACTGCTTTTCTGGAATTTTTCCGCGCTTTTCAGTTCATTAATTCTGCGAAATGTGCGCAGCAGCAAAGTTTTCAGCTTCAGTCGAAATAACTTTTCCAGTTTGCTTCCTCAAACGCAATGTGATAATTAGATTACCGCAGCGAGAACATATTCAGCTTGGCTTGACGTGGCTTGGCTTGGCTTTGGCGTATATGTTCTTTGTCTGTTGGGTGTACTAATGGAAAATGTTTAATAAATGCTGTCAGTTGCCAGTCGAGTGGAAAGCGTGAAACTGCCAGGAGACAGAAGCCTTTGTGCAGCTCTGCTTAAGCCTTTGCCATGCCGCAAGTGTTAGTCAGGCCATATAAATAGCAACTGTTAAGTATACGCCGTGTTGGCCGGAACAAAACTTAAATCATCTCAAGGGCAGCAAGATGAATGCCGCTCATGAGAGCAAGAGGCAGTAGCAAACGAGTCAACAGATGACAATCAGCCATCAGGCAGCAGCAATTTGTAATGCCCCTATAATGATATAGTCCATGCGCATATCAACAACATCATCATCATGCTCTTGCCCATTTCCATTCCCATTCTCATCATCGTTGTCGGCTTCAAACAGTGTTGGCAGCGCCTGTATAAAAATATAGGGACGGGGCAGATCAGTGGGACGGAGGCTACAGTCGGACGTAACCGACAGTAGAAGACCCTTTACTTTACTACTACTACTAATATATGTACATACAAACACAATCAGAGGCTCACACACTACGCTACCCGCGTATGCAAGGCACACCACCCCCCCTCTGCCTAGTGCGGCAAATTGTCCGTTCCATATTTTCGCTGTTTCTTATCCGATCGAAACGAAACTCACAGGGCCAATAGAGAATGTCATAAGCTAGTTACGTACCAAATTACAAGTCAATAACTTTAAAGCTGTGGCTGCAGTAGCTTTTTGCGGTTTGCGGGGGAACGGGGGGAGGTATCCAAAATCTAAAACAAACTCGTGCTGCTTGCGAAATAGGAGAATCTAAATCCCGAATATGGTGTCTCTAGCTCTTATAGTTGCTGAGATCTAGGTGTTCATACGGACGGACAGACAGACGGACAGACGGACAGACAGACAGACGGACAGACGGACAGACGGACAGACGGACATGGCTATATCGACTCGTCTTGTCGTCCTGATCAAGAATATATATACTTTATGGGGTGTGCCACGCCTCCTTCTGGGTGTTACACACATTTCCTCTTTGCACTAAACTAATAGACCCTTTTTACTTTTTTAAAGTAAAGGGTCTAAATAGGACAGATGAACTCAAAAAAACCAGGCAGAAGAGGAACAGATTTTTATTCAAGAGACAAAATATATTAAAGAAGATTTTGGATTAACTAATTAAAAATCATTAATTATATTTGCAATTATTAGCCGATTTTCCGATTTCGATTACACTCGAATAAGGCAGACAGATTTGTCTGGAAAAAGGACAAATGGGCAGCACTATCTTCAACATGATTATTGGCGCCTTGTAAGCTGTTGTGCTTGTCAACAATGTGACAATGTCGCTGTTTTCGTTATTCGAGTTGATTATCGTCGCCATTGGCGTGGTCTTTGTATGCGTATCTGTATCCGTATCTGTATCTGTAACTGGCGTAATGTTGTCCTTTCATGCCAATACCAGAGCGGCAGGCTCTCCATACTCCAGCATAATTAGCAGTCAATGAATATTTATGGCTTTTGCCGGGCTTGAAGGCGATTAGACAACAAGTTGCGAGTGTCATAAGCAGCTGATGCTCCTTGGAGATTTGCCAAGTATTGAAAACTAATAGAAACTTCTGCGAAATTTATCAAAGAGCTTTTAAAATGACTGCTAACTTTCCAACAAACTAATTTAATTTAATTTGAAAATATACCATGTTCCGATGCACTTATTCTATTAGTGTATTTTCATTTGACGTGGATCGAATCAAATTCATTTAGCGAAACCTTTTTGCCATTGTTTGTTGTCTGGCAATTGTCAATTCAATTTTATTTAAAAGTTCTTTGCCATCAGAAGCAGCTTAGAACTTTCGACAAGACAAAAAAACAAATAAGACTGAAGCGATTCCATGGAACATGACATGGAAATAGCTAGAAATTTGCTATTAAAATCAAACAAGCATATGTCAACATACCACAGGCTATTAAGCGGCACAAAACCCAATACAAAACTTGTTGAACCCCAGATAAACAGCATTATATACATATCATATCATCGCATGACAATGTGAGCCCTTAGATATGCTTCGGCAGCACAAAAATAAACAAACGAAATACACAAAAATATGATCATTAAAGCGCAATATGCCCCAGACACTTGTTGTTTGCACACGAACAAAGCAAGATGGGAGACAATAAGTGCTATATTAATACTTGTTGCCTGTCACATACGCAGAGCCTTACACTCGGAAAAATCAGGCATGAGTTGTTTCACAAAATAAAGCTCTCAAAAAAATATAACACAATTTTTATCACACAATATATTTTAAATCCTTTGCCTGTTACATAAAGCTATAAAAATGGAATAGCTCATTCATCTTTTGGCACAGGAAGCTCTTGATTTCTTTCAGTGTAGCAAGAGACAGCTGTCGATGGTGACCCGCCCTGCCAATAACTCAGCATGTCAACAAACATGGAGCAAGGCGGCCCACGTTGGGCGCCAATAACTCAGCTTTTTAGTACGCCAGAGTGGGCGTTTGCATTAAAAGTGCATTAAGTCTGGACACGTGATAAATATTCATGGCCTCACAGCCATAGGTGGGATTATTTATGCAATTTTGTAATGCAATGCAGCCTGTTGACTTGCCAGCTGGCTAACTTGGCCCCAACAAAGTTGGCCTTGTTTGCGGCTGTCGGTTAAGGTCGGGGCCAGGCTGATTTCAAGGGCGTGTCCGTGTTTGAGGGCCCCGTCAAGGCAAACAGAGAGCAGAGTTGTTCAGCTTGGCCACCTAAGGCCAGGACTTTTGTTTATTTTCCTCTTTTTTTTCGCCAGCAAAAATCTCAGTTACCTTTCACACACACACACACACACGTGAAGTACTCTCAGCCACTCATATACATGCACTTACATACTCACTGAGCGGTAAATTGAAACGGCATCAGGAAGCAGGGCTTAAGGTCTTTAGCGTGGCATGCGAAGCGGAAATGTGATACTGAATGGCGACGTACGATTTGTGGCAGGCGCAGGATGCGAGCTCGAGTATGTTGCAAAAATCTCAATGAAAATGAAATGTAAAAGAAAAATCCGGCCGGGGGCAACTTCCGCGCGTTGTTATTAAATTAAAATGTATTTGTGCCGAGGGAATTTATGATTTTTTTGTTGGGTTTAGGCGCTTGTCTGCCCACGTTGCGTATGCGCGATAAGGCAGACAATCTGCAAAATCCCGTAATCAACTGATAAATATTCAATTTACACAAAAGCAACAGCATACATGTGCAGGAGCGTCATTTGTATTGATTACCAGCTAAAGCTCTTCCAATTAATTGTAATACATTTTTAATGAGCATAACGAATTAGCTCGTTAATTCGGGCAAATATATTACGCAATGGTAGCTGAATAAATAAACGAAGGACTAAATTTATACAAAAAAAAATTTAAAAAAATATATAAATTTTGTGTTTTTAAAGAACTACAAATTTAAATTTAGATTGCATTTTTACTAAAAAAAAAAGGAAAATAAATATAAATAAATTATTAAGCAACAACTTCAAATTTATATTAAAGTTCGCCCAGTGAGAGTTGAGCCAGCGAGCGTTGGGCAAGCGAGAGTTGGGCCAGCAAGAGTTCGGCCAGTCAGAGTTGTGGTTGTTAGAGTTTGGCCATCGAGACTTCGGCCAAGAAGAGTTGGGCCAGCGAGAGTTGGACCAGAACTTCCACTCAAGCACCCACATTAATCACACGACTGCACACACTGCACTATGATCAGCAGCACTGCAGCAGCAGTATTTATACTGCTGGCAGACTGCGCTGTCGCTGCCTCTTGATTAGAGAAGAGAAAGAGAAAGCGTAACAAAAACCCACTTACCAGTTCGCTGCTGTGGTAAGCGAATAAGTCGCCTGCTGCAGCGCTGGTGGCTGCGGCGCTCGCTCTATGCATACGATTGATTATACGCAGCGCTTGGCATAATGTATATTTTGAACATAAATAAAATAAAAAATATTAAAAAAAATATAACTAGTTTTTTATTATAGAACTAAAAATTTAAATAAATAAATGGTTTTTGTTTTTACGCCTTAAAAAACATTGCTTAAATACAACTTGAACCTGTAGCTTAATAAATTTAATTTTCAGCCCCAGAACTTACCCTTTTCCTGTGTTTTAAAGTTTATGTTTTGCACATGCACACACACGCAAAGCGAAAAATGTCAGAAATTTATTGTCTTTGAGCTGCCTCACGCAAATATTCGCAACAATATGTTCACTTATCCTGGCGCCCTACGTGTCGTATGCGCAATATGCTCTAAAAGCATTCGAGTGTTTTGGGCTTAAAAGCAATTTCCTTATTAATGTGCCCTCATTAAAATTTAATTCGATTTTGTTCAAACAAGAGCCGCCTGCAGATAAACGATTACCGACAATTTGCATACGTAAATGCAGCAAAAGGAATAAACAATTCTCTCTCCTTCTCTATATTCAACTACATAAATATTGGCTTAAACACTCTGCGGCCTCAGAGCAGCAACAACTTGGCCAACGCGTTGCTCGAACTCGACTGTGTTGTTGTTCGCCAAAAAATACACGCAGTTGCCTTTGCCCTCAGTCACACACACACACACAGTCACAGAAACACACACACACTAACACGCTCAAACAATGGCTGGCGCAAAAGTTTTGCATTCAAAAAATGGCGTTAGTTTCCGCTGCTTTAGCGGCATATAACTAGTTATATTTTAAATAATTGATTTTATTTCATTTTTTGCACATTTTAGAATTCTTAATTAATTAAATTAAACATTTTGGCAAACGGCAAAATAATTACTTTATTTGAAAACAAAAACCGCAGCATTCGCTTCAAACTTTTGCTGATAAGCTTTTGCTCATGTGTAAGGCCATGAGCTTTGCTCAATGTCAAAAGCTGGCTGGTATGTTGTCGAATGCACTTAGACAAAAGCTGCATAAGCTTAATTGTTGCCAGAAAGTTACAAAAATGTTGCTCAAACAAACTGCAGAAATAAAATAACGGCAATGTAAATAATTAAACAAAAAAATATTGGAATATTATTATTTAATTAAATTAAAATTAAAGTATAGGCATACGTAAATTATAAATTAATATTATAATTTCGTTTTGTTATTTGCACGTAATTATTAAAAAACTTTGCAAAACAAAGCAATAAAATGTAAATTTTTGTAAAGTAGGCAAAACATTTGTAATCAGCGTTTTTGGAATGTCATTATATAATGTGTGTAAATGTTGTTTATTTATATACTATCAGAATTTCCGCTGCACATTACTCGTAACCATGATCTTGTAAATTGCTTTGTCATTAAATCGCACTTCAGCCACGACGTTGATAAGATTTTTCACTTCATCACTTGCAGCTCAATAGCTTTAAATACAAATAAAGAACACGTTCGATTTGTTTCTTTAAATATATAAAAAATGTCGTTACGACTTCCAATTAATAACTAAACCAGGGCAAGCGGCAACTAAACTAGTTCAGCGCTTTCCATATCGTTTTTATAGATCTGTGCTAATTCCAAAGATGCAAAAAAGTGTCAAGTAGGTTTGTCACTATCTCAAGTTGAGAATGGAAATTTGATAGGATTGGATGCTGTGGGGCTGGCAAACATGCTCGTGCTGACCTCCAAGTCAATGCCAGCACGCGTAGCCCACTTAAAATTGGATGAACACTATGACTATATAACTCCGACGCAGACTTTGTCGATGTCTATATGGCTAAATAAATCACACAATCACTTTCGATTGCAATTACGCATTGACTTTTGCGGTTGAATGATGAAACTGTGCTAAGGCTCGGCATCAGGCAGTCGCAGTTTGATCTTAACATTGGCGACCCTCAGAAGCTTATCATATTTCTAGGTTTCCACAAAGTCAGTGGCAAGTACGTCAGCTTAAATCGAAATGATTTAGTGGTAAATATTTTGCAGCATCAAGGTTTCAACAAATATTTTTCTAAAATTTTCCCTTTACATTCAATTAAAAATTGTTTTGAAAAACAATTATCAAGTAAGAACTTTCTTATCGCTCCAGAGTTTATTTGCATCTAAATGGCAATGCATACGTATTCATTCCATTGACTTCTACGAGTACTACGTTCAGTCAAACGACTACACAATTATAATCGTATAAATTATTTAATGCGTGTTTTATTGCAGGCAATTAATCAAATTTGTCTACCGATAAGAGCGAAAGGTATTTGGTATTTGAACTTTGCGCGTCGCCTTCAAAAATTATTCATCACTTGCCAGCGCAGTCTAATGACCTGGACAACTGGCAAGATCTAGACAATCCATATCCAACAGATATTAATACATATCTCAGAGAGATTCTAAGCTTAAGCGAAATCTTATACAATCTTTCATCAGCCAAGTTATTAAGTGAAGATTCTCACCAGCCGTTACACTTGAATTACAAGCTGATATTATGTAATCCCAACCGCAACTATGTATAATAAGTGCTAATAACAAGAATGTTGTGTATATGGAGCAAAGCAAGCAGAAAAATTATGGAATTCAGCAGATTATTGTGAAAAAAATTCTATAAATTTCCATGTTCATTTCTCCCTTCTTATTTATTTCTTAAAGTAAAAAAACAAGTATGCATATTCAAAAAAAAAGGTATTCAATTTCAATCAATAGATTCCAATTACCTTTGCAATTCTATTAAATTAGTCATCACTTCATTCTAGTTTAATCTGCCAAATTCTTCATCTTCTATCATTTCATGTTTTCTTAATCATTATAATTTAATTTTTTTATTAAATTCTTTATCATTTCAACCAAATTTTCATTGTGTTTCTTTTTTAATTCAAAATTTATTTATTCAACATATCAATATAATTTTCGTTGGGATATTATATTTATCGTTATCATTTTATTTAAATTTCCCTTTCTATTTTTACCATTTTACATAATGTTCAATTTCTCTGGCAATATATGCATCAATTCATTATTCAATGTTTATCATTTTCAAGTAATTTCTTTTTTCATGGTATTGAATTCATTATTATTTCGTTCTTATTTCTTCAGTCGAGTTCTACATTATAATTTTTTTTTATTATTTTCTTTTAATTATCTTTATCAAATTCAACATTATCAGTTGATGAAAATTTCCTATTTTATCATCGTTTTATAATAATGTCCTTTCTATCGTAATAAAATCACCATCATATCATTTTATTTGATGTTTATCATCATATAATTGAAATATTTTTTTATAAAATCCAGCATTATCATTTTGTAGAAATTTCCCTTTCTGTCATTATCACTTCATTCTAATTTATTGAAAGTGCTGCACGCGTATATACTATTCAACGAAGCAAGCCTTTATGTTTGCTGGCTTGATAGTGAGCATGCTAGTTTGATAGATACCATGGGATTGGATTACGTGTCTTCGAGTGTTTCACGCACGCTTATTTCTAGCTGATAATTGCCCAAGCTCAGCATCGACTGATAGTACGCAATAGTACGTCTACTACCATATACTATATACTTTATGCGGTATTATAGTCGATTGTCGATCGTGTCGCAGTTGAATCGGCTGGATGGAAGCCGTATCAGCGCTCGACAGAGCGTAGAGAGTACAGAGTATAGAGCATAGAGCTTAGAGCGCTGTGGAGATTCACGTGTCGTCATTTATAAAGCGATTAAAAATTGTAGCACAAAAGACACTCGACTGTCGGTGCTCACAAGAGGCGCAACTAAACCGGACCAGGCATAAACCCAGCCTCAGTTGTATTTGCTTAGACTTTGAGACCTGTCTTGTCTACGCTCCATTTGGTTCATACTGTGACGTAGGGCTCTGATTATCAAACACACAAACGTACCAAACAAGTGAAAGTTGAGACGCTGCGTGATTGTTGCTTGTTGCTTGCATTCAAGACACTTACATTTAATACTTTACCGGAACCCACAAATGGCATCGGCATTGACAAATCTGCTGCAATCGCTGCGCATCGGGCCCCTAACACCCAGCAGCAAATCCAACACCAGCGACATGCTCATCACTCTGGAGAAGCCAAAACCCATTGCCAAAGCCAAGACAGAGGTGCCTGAAATAACGCTGGAGGAGGTGGCCCATCACGACAGCTTCGACGACTGCTGGATTGTGATCTACGATCGGGTCTACGACGTCACGCGCTTCCTGCGCGAGCATCCCGGAGGCGATGACGTCATCATGGATCACGCCGGACGCGATGCGACCATCGCCTTTCATGGCACCGGACACTCCCGTCATGCCGTGGAGCTAATGCGTCACTTCCTCATCGGAGAGCTGCCTGAAGCCCAGCGCATCTTCCGCACAGGTCAGCACAAGGTGCTCTCCTCGGGCATTCCGGACTGATTGATCAATAACGATTGACCATGATCGATTGACGTTTGGCAGAGCTCACGCTATCAGCATAAGGTGCTCGCCTCGGGCATACCGGAATGATTGATCATGATTGATTGACGATTGACAGCGCTCATTTCATCACCGTCCAATGTTACATACATATTTATATTTACGCACATATTTATTTAGAGTATTCAATGTTAGCTTTTACTTTTAATCTGTGTTTTCGCACTCCCATGTAGTGTAAGCTATTTACGGATCTGATCCGATTGTAACTCGTAGATTACATTTGCTTCTCTGGCTATTTTGTACCTAAGCGCTTGTGTTATTTGTGTGAATTAAACGGATTATCATATTATTGAAAATACTTAGGGGCGCGTGTTATTTGTCAGCTTTTACACATTATACGAATAACGTACGATTTTCCCTGTTGACGTAGATGGAACCTATCACTAAGGGAAGTCTGTAGGTTTCTCTAGAATTGAACTTGCAAAATGGCGACGAATGTGGCGTCTGTTATACTTAAATGACTTGTAAGTATAACACTTTTTACTGACGAACATGACTCATAGAAATTAAACTTAACGTACAAAATGGCGGTGAATGTGGTGAATGTATAACACTTTTAACTGTTGTCGTAGAACACTTGTTTTTTATTCGTAATACTGATTATATAGTTGGTATGACTTAGAGCTACGCAGAGACTTTATGTAAATGCATAAAAGAAATGCTTACAAAAGAACAAAATATCACTCAACAGATGCCTCAACCTCTCTAGCATTCTATCATGGACTAGTACACAAATACGCGTATATTTGGCATGCGAATTGACTTGGAATATTATAATCCGGCTATTGCTTATCTCGATCTCCTACAGCTGCTCCTCCCTACACCTTAGCTGCTGCTGCTGGGCGGTTCGTTGTGGGGCCCTTGGAGCAACGCCTGCAGCTTGGCAGCGGCCGGGAAGGCAGCCAGATCCAATGGAGCAGCTCCCGTAGTACTCTGTATGTAGGCCAGTAATCTGCAAAAGGGATTACGTTTAGTATCTATATATATCTCTCAACTATAGAGATCTTTCCACTCACCTGCGCAGCTCCTCCAGCGCATTCTGTTGCATCAGTATATAATTCTTGGCTAGTAACAAAGTCGCTATCTTGGATAGCTTGCGCACTGAGGGCGAGTGCGCATATGGTATTACACTGCAAGAAAAGAGGTAAGTTAATATCAAGTTGGAAAGACTACAGTCGAATGTAACCTACAGCAGAACCGATTTTAATGCGCATTTTATGACAGATTAAAACGATGCCGAACAACATGTAGGTATATCATATTAATTTCCCAAGATTTAAGGTTTTTAAAGATTTGTGGAAAAAGTGGGCGTGGCACTCAATATTTGAAATAGACTTAAGCTGTGCGTGGTATACATCTATCTATATTCCAAATTTAGCTGCTCTAGCACTTGTAGTTGCTGAGATCTAAGTGTTAATACAAACATACATACGGACGGAAGGACGTATAGAGATAAATCGCCTCAGCTCGTCATCCAGAACAGAAATATATACAATTATTGGAAGATCTATTGAGCGTTCTACGAAAGCTACCTATAGCTCCAATGTCCCGAACAAAGTATAGTATTTTAATGGCATTGATGTCCGCTAACTGCTTTACTGAAGAGAAGGGTTTACCCAACCGGATGTGTTCTCAGAATATATATACTATATGCCTATATAAATTTCTTGTTTATTTTCACCTGCGTAGCTCATCGAGCGCATCATTCAAATCGTGCATTCTCCGGCGCTCTCTGGCATTGATGTTCAGTCGCACCGTCTTGCCCTGACGGTTCTTCTGCTTGCCCCCGCTGCCGCTGCCCCCTGGCCCGCTGCCTGCACCCCCGCCTATGCTGGAGAGGGCGGCGGTGGTGGTGCCGCCACTGATGGCCGCAATGGCCGCTGCCGTAGGGCTCAAGGGCTTCTCGGATGCACTGGGGCCTGGCTTGTTCTCATCCGTGGGCGCCAGGCTCTGCTGCGTCATGCCCAGACCCTGCGCATAGAAGCCTCCCAGGCCCACGGAGCCTAGGGGGGTGCGACGGCCGGGCACGCTCTGCGGCGGACTGGCGGTGGGGGCGGGATGGCCGTGAGCGCCCAGCATGTTGGCCGTGGGCGGTATGGGCATGTGGGTGTGTCCAGGCAGACCGGGAAAGCCGAAAGGTAAATTCGTAGGATCCATTTTAGAGAGAGTGCTAAAAATGACACGAAAAGGAAGAGAACTTGTAAGGATGTGTGATGCCAGGGTTGTAGCGGCTGTGGAACAGGGTTGTAAGCGAGCAACAGCTTGCGCCAGCTGGTGTGCAAATGCAGCAACTCTGGCTTGTGACTTGCTGGCTAGCAGCTAGCGAACAACAGATGGCGCTATGCAGAGGCTCGAGTTTCGCAGCTGTTGATGCAGCTGTTGGCGCGACCAAGTTTGAAGTAACTGCTATCGACAGTTTTATTAGTTACATTAAATAATTTATGTAAGCTGAAATTTAGCTATTTTTAATTGTTTGTAGTTGCTTTTATTTGATTTTATTGTTCGGCAACACAGCTGCGTTATTGGTTGCGTGCTTGCAGCTAGCTGCCAACAGATGGCGCTGTGCGGAGGTTTGAAGTTTGCAGTTATTGAAGAGAACAAGTTTGAAGTAGTTATTTTTGGCAGTTTTGTTATTAATATTAAATAAGCTATATAAGCTTCAATTTAGCTGTATTTAATTTACAGCTGCATTAATATGTTTTTGTTTGTTTATTCTGCAAACACGGCTGTCTTGCTACTAGTGCACTTGCAGCTGGCCGACCATAGATGGCGCTGCTAAGTGGTTTGACGTTCGAAGTGGTTAGGTGCGAACATGTTCGAAGCGACTTGAATGAAGGCAGTTTTATTATTTAAATAAAATAAATAAAATCAGCTTTAATGCGGCTGCGTTCAATTCGCTTTTACTGCTTATTAATGAATTATTTAATTCCACTTTGTGCACTTGCTGACAACGAGTACAGGCATTATTTATTTAAATTAACCACAAATCACAATCACGCAAATAAGTTCTATATAGTATTTAAACGCACGCACCGCAGAAATTAAAATGCGGCTGCCGCTGGATGTTGTTGTTGCCGCTGTGGCAAGATGCGAATTCGTTGCGCGAGTGTGAGAGGCAGCAGCAGAGGCAACAGCAGCAGCAGCAGCGCAGCAGCGGCAGAAGCAGAAAGAACTCAGAACAGAGCGTTACGACCGCGATTTTGTGGTGTATTCAGCGCATAACGATTTTCCGATTTTACTGCTGATGCTGCCGCTGCTGCTGGCGTCGCACAGTGGTTCAGAATAGTAATTAGCGTGGCAAAAATCTGCACTAGTTAATTCAATTGAAACATCTAAATTTAATTTTAAAAATTTTTAATATGTTAAACTTAAATTTTTTCGATGTAAAGAAGAGTTAATACAATATCAATATAATGCAAAAGAAATATTATTAAAAATTATACTAAGGCTATATTTAATTTTTTTCGATTTCAATAGAATTAATATAAGTTTAATTAATGGAAATAAGAATAAGAATATTAAGGAGTTAGTATTTATAACGTAATATTTTTTTATTTATTTATTTTTTTTTTTTTCATTTAAAAAGAACTTATAGAATTTATATAAATTTTAGTAAAATAAATTACCTAATCTTTTCACACAATTATGTGAGGTTTTTTACCACAGTGCGACGCAGTCGATTATAATTTTTGCCTCGCCGACGCTGTCTGCGTGGCTGGTGTTAATCTCTGCTATGAAAGAATATTACGAGCATACCCTGCACACACACACACACACACACACAGATACACAGAGAATCGCACTCACACACACGCATAGAATCACACACATACACACACACTTATAGAGGTCTGGCGTTGACGTTGGTGGTTGACGTTTAGTGGTTGTCCTTATACTCTTAATGCAGCCTCCAGAGCATAGCACTAGCAATAGCAAACACACACACACACACACACACACACACACATACATATATACACTTCAATACATACAAAGCCATGAATCACTGGACGTAGCACTTTTAATGCCCACTACCAAAAATCATTCATACTTGTGGCAGCGTTTTTAGCGCCTCTCTGGCTCTCCACCCCTTCTGCTCTCTCCTCTGTCGCTCTTTCTCTCTTTCTGTATTCCTATGCCTCCCGTACTTCCCTGCTTTTTGCAACCCTGCGCTCGCTTCGCTTTGTCTCTGATTTCAATTTCCATTGAAACTGAATCTAATCACATGCTCGCCGCCTGCTGATCCCAGCTCACTTCGTCCTTTTTGGCAGTAGCAACTACTCCTGCACTGAGAAAAAAATCAAAGGTTTTTTGCCAAAATCAGAAATGTCCTGTTTCGACACGAACAAAATTCACCAAATAAATGCATTCTACAAATGTTTATATAAAAAATCGTTTATAAATATTTGCTCTTTCGTAAATCCTTTTTTCTCATTTTATTTTTAATAAATCTGCAAATTAGTCACCTTTTAAATTAGATTTCTGTTTGAATTCTTAAACAAAATAATATGAACTTAATAGCTCCAATTTGTGGAACAATGTTTTGTTAATTTTTTTCAGTGTGTAGCTGGTACTCCTCAATTCCTGCTCAGGGGGTTGAACTCTGCTCGCCTTGGCTCTGCTCCTCATGCATCAAAATATGAATTCGAATTTCAACTACATCTGCATGTTGCCTGATATATGTGCGGGTCTCTCTCCAACCTCAACTTGTGTCCATGTATATGTGTATCTGTGTGCGCTGGAAATTATGGTATAGCATTGTTCAAACTGGGAACAATGCCATAACCGGCACATGCCAAAAGTCTTTACCAACCAGTGTTGTAAAGGGCTTCAAGACACGCTAGTTAGCACATTCTATTGCAAATCTTTAAGGCTTTAGCCAATTGAAAATATAAACATTATTTAATTTCATTACTATCAAAATTCAACAGTATTCATTCCTAATAGAAAAGCTTTTTATTCAATATTACGCTTGTTCTCGTACCCGGGGTTTCAATTTTTGACCCTTACTCTTATAGTATCGGAAATCGACGTTATCAATCAAATACCGTATATATTTTAATTATATTTATATGTCAACTCTTATTTAATTGGCGTATTGTCACACTGCAAATCAACCTAAAACCTTAACAATGGGATTAAGCAAGCTCAAATCAACCGTAAAATTCTCCCCCTATAAATAGATAAGTCGAGCTAAATCAGTATATCAGTAAAAATTTCAAAAATGGTGATCATATATCTTATTCTATTTCTTTCAATATCCAAACCTTGTTTGGGTAAAATATTAAGTACACCTTATGATCCTAGCGCGAATATTACAAGGTAAATTCATGGATATAAGCGAAGTAAGACTAACATAAATATTCCGTACAGAGAGGAATCGGCCTTAAAAGACACAACGCCGAAGACCACAACTCAAAAAACTACACAGACCACGACTACAAAAACCACAACGCCCGAGCCTAAGCCGAGTAAAAATTGTGTCGAAGCTACTGCCTCTACCAAAACTAGTGGCGTCTATGAAATTCAACTTCCCAGTTATAGTAAGGAACCTTTTAAGGTCTATTGCAATGCCGATTATCAAGGCGGCGGTTGGATGGTGATTTTACATAGAAAGGACGGAAGTGTAAACTTCTATAGAGACTGGCATCATTATAAAAACGGATTCGGATTTCCACAAGAGGAATTTTTTTTGGGGCTAGATAAAATTCATGCCCTAACAACAGATGTCGTTAATGAGCTAATGTTTTTATTGGAAGACTTTAAAGATGCCACATATTACGAAAGATATGACAGTTTTGCAATCGGAAATGAACGAGATGCTTACGAACTTAACACCTTGGGTCAACCCAGTGGTACTGCTGGAGATGATTTGGGTTATCACCGCCATATGAAATTTACAACTTTCGACAGGGACAACGATCTATGGAGTGGTAACTGTGCAGTGTATTCCAAAGGGGCATGGTGGTATAATGCTTGTTTTCACAGCAACTTGGCTGGTAAAGATAATAAAACATTTTGGACAAAACTTTCTAGAAATTCGTTTAAACGAGCCTGGTTGATGATAAGGCCACGTAGGTGAAACCATGGTTAACTCAACTCAGATCGTCGTCCTGATCAAGAATTTGTATACCTTGTGGGGTCAATTACGCCTCTTTCGACCTATTAAATACAATTGCACAAAAATTTGTCCCACTGTTTTAAACTATTTAATGGGTATCAAAACTAAATACTTTAAAACTGCTGATAAAATATAATATAAGTGATAGAAATAATTTCATATTTTATTCTTTCAATATTAAATAATTTTATTTATAATTTTTAAATATTTGTTTCTCTAAATACTGCCGTTAATTTATTTATTTGATTCTCAATTTTTTTCCAATTTGTTTTAACTTTATCTCTGTTAATTAATTCTTTTCTACAATTCGTATTTTTAATTACCGCATACGTTTAAAAACAATTTTTATATTGTTAATTCAAATATTATTTCTATAGCCTACCTCTTCCAATTGTTTTCATCAATTTTTATAAGCAGGTTTCGAATACTTTAGACGTCATTCGAATTTGGAACAGTCTCAATGATTAAGCATTCCTTCCGACATTTCCCATTTTGGTTATTTTATTTTCTAGCTTTAATGAGGTTTCCCATAGAAGTATTATTGTGTCAGATGTTCTTGGGCCTGGCAACCGTATGCCATTATTTTGCCCTAGCATAACACTTGATATATACCCAAGTATATCTGTATGTGTGTGAGTGCACCCTACACAAGGCAGGCCAAGATTCAATTCGAATACCGGGCAACCCTCGGGGTAATGCGCCATTTGTGCATTGTGTGAAAGTTGTCGGTGCTGCGTCTGCTTTATGAATTGCAGTACAGAACATACACACAGAAAAACAAAAATATTCCCAATGGATTCAAGCTTCAAAAAACAGCGAAGATATTTGAGGGACAATTTGTTCTACTATCTTGCTCAGTGTACAATCATTATCGAATTCGAGCTGCGATAAAATTATAATAACTTTGGAGTGATTCAATAATTAGGCTGTGCTACTGTCGGTTACGTTCGACTGTAGCCTTCCGCTCGGCTGACTAAAAATTATATTTAATTGTCTTACATTAAATTATATTCTTTCCTAAATCTATGCTTATTTGTTCTTAAATCAATTCTGTTTATGCAAAAATTTATTCTGTAGTTTCGAGTTGGAAATGAAGTAAGTTTCGGTTGTGTTTCTCTGAGTGTACGCAATTGCAGATGTATCGCTGTCTCGCTCAATCTGTGTGCTGCTCTCCCACTCTGACGTCAACAGTCATTTGCAATTGTTCGTGTACTAATTCAGTTTTTATGCTGCATTTACATTGCAATTTACAATTTACAATTTACCAACCCTGCATGTGCCCGAATTAAACGTTTTACATTTAACGGTCTCATTTCATCGATATATACGCATATATATATATATATATATATTGAGAGACAGATTTATACATGTACAGATCTGTATATATTTGCTATATAGTAGCGGGTAATTTCGGGTCGGCTTCGGTTCGGTTTGCTGTGTGTGTTTCCATGAGGAATTTCATTATAATTTGCATAATTTATGCACGACCGTGATTTGCATAATTAAGATTTGTACATTTTCGCTTGCCCAGTCATCATTAGCTTAGGTTCCGCACTGCGGCCCAATTGTAAATGGCGAATGCTAAATTGTGAATTGTAAATTGTGAATGCCCGGCGCCAGGATATTTCTTTTGTGAGCATATAATTACAAATGCAAAAGCCAGAACCCCAATTTAAGCTACGGACGGTCCCCAAAAAGACAAGAACAAGAAATGAATTTAACAACGTTATCTCTCTCTCTCTCTCTCTCTCTCTCTCTCTTTCACTCTCTATATTTCTCTCTCTGTCTCTATATTTATTTCTCTCGGCAAACTGCACTCCATGGGGCCATGCGAATCAATCATTAGCATTTTATTGTTGAAACCCAATTTGCCACATTTATAAAGGATCTGTTTGGGCTTATGACTTTCTAACCTTATTATCGATGGCTTCATTCGACTTTTGCCAATATACTATATATATATAGCACATAGAGAGCGTCTATAAAATGTATTTATGGCTGTTCGGTGACCCATCCGCACGCTCTTCCGCTCTTCCGGTCTTCCCGTCTTACGTCCAACTGTCAGGCTCGTCTAATGATTCCCTGGCGTATCATTTTCAAGGTACCAGCCTGCACTCTGCTCTCGATACTTCAATACTTTTCAATGATTAGCCACACACACACACCATCTTTGTTGACACACACACACACGCACACACACACACACTTGCTTATTTGTTGTTTTTATTGCAAACAACAAAAATGTGTCAATTGTACGCTGGGGAAATTGCGAGCCTCTCAAAAATACGAGTATGTATTTATATTTATGGCTCATTTCCTCAGCAAAGCCTACACACAACACTCCATATATATGTATGTGTGTGTGTGTGTGTTTATGTGTGTGTGTGTGTATGTGTGTCTGCGCTTATCTGTGTTGGCCATTAGCAAAAGTTTACGTAGTAAAACTTTGATCATTTCGCACAAGATGAATTCGTGCGTCAGCAGCTTAAGTATCAGCTTTAATTGGCTCAACGTGTGTGCCTACTTTTTCCAGGCACTGTGTGCCAATCAAATAAATAAATCCAGTATTCTATTTCAAATCAAACAAATACTGCTTCGTTTACAGATTAATGTAGCAATTGAAAAAAAATATATTTATACATAGAAAAATGTATAAATAAATGTATAAATAAAACAAATACAAAAATAAATAAGATTAAAGAAATTATTCTGTTTCAAAGTTTAGATCAAAATATAATAGAAAATATAAATCAAAATAAAATTTAAAACTACTGGAATAAAACTGCAGCATAACTAACGGAACTAACAAATTCCCTTTTACCAAATTTAAATCAAATATTTCAATTGTAATAATTTAATTAAATAGATCGTAAAATGACTTATTATAAATATTTATTAAAACTAATTAAAACTTTTAAACTTCACTGATTGTTTTCTATACAAATATTTATCTTTAATTTGTATAGAATTGCAACGACTTTAAAAACATGTATGATATAAAAAACTTCTACTTTCTCTTTTATTGAGTGGAGTCTTTTAAAAGTCGCTTGAATTAATGCTTAAAATAATAGCAACGTCATTCAGTCAGGAAAACCTTTTAAGAGCTCTGGTCCCACTTTAATTTCAGAGCCATAGCTGGGCATTTGAAATGGGTTTATGTCATAGATTTGCGTCTGCTGCTTTTATTGATTGCATCTAATGGCTCATCATATGCGCCCTTCGCCATGCGGATTTGGCTCTAACAAAGGAGCCAGCGTGCAATATTTTATCAAATTATGCGATGTATGCAACTTCCAACTTCCGCTGCCTTGCCTTGGCATGGCGTGGCGTGGCCTGAACACCCCTGTGGGATGGACAGGGATACGGACACGGTCGAATGCCACTCCCAATAGTAATCGCAATCGCAAAACGAAATCCCAGTCCTAGACTCGATGCCGGTCCCAGTGCAAATACCAAATTCCACCCAACGCACTTACAATTTATCAGCATCAAATGGAAACCAAACAGTCGGAAGGAGCAGGAGATGCAGGAAGAGACGCAGAAAGAGTGCTGCAACAACAACAACAACAACACAAACAACAACAACACAAATAACAACAACAACAACGGTTGCAATACCAATTCGAATTAAAATGCTGCCTTTGCGGATGGCGATGAGGCTGAGGCTGAGGATGTGGATGAGAGCCTGAGAGGCTGAGGTATATGGATTCGCAGGAGGGAATTGTAGGTAGGGGAGAATGTGAACAGGATTGCCACCCCGTCATGCGAAAAGGGGTTGTTTGTCGCTGTACTATTGTTATTGTTGTTCTTGCTCCGTGTTGTGTTTTTATTTCGCTTTGCGCGTTGTTGCAAATGGATATGGAATGTTACACAAACAACAAGCCGAGCCATAGGAGTATGAGGCACAAATAGAAGCTGCACACTGAGAGAAACTACTCCAAAAAAAATAAATATAATTGGAAAAGCTAAATAATAAATAGAAAAACTTCAATGCAATCTATTTTGGGCACAGTTTTTACATTTTACTTATTGAGAAAATATTGAATTTAATTGAAATGAAAGTTGTATCTTTTGATAAATTGAAACGTAACCGAGTTGGCTGAGATTTACTTATTGTTTAATTTATAGATAAGAATAGTATATGCCAATTTAACTAAGCTCTTAAGGTTGATAATATAAATGCTGAAAACTTAACATAAACAACATAATTTAAATTAAATTTAAAAGTAATTGTAAAGTATTCTAATTTTAAATAAAGTTATTTTTCATTTTCATTTTAGAACTTAATGAATTTTATAATATATCAAAGAAATATCTGTATTAGATTATATGAGATTATATTAATTTTTCTATAAAATATTGAACTTGATCATTGCGAAATAAGCTCTATTTATTTTGCTTGTTTGTAACGTACTTGAATTATGTTTTATGAATTCCTGTTTGAGAACCAAATCAAGCATTTAATGTTGGAATTTTTTAGAGTGCAGCACTCGAATCACTAGCAAAAATAACTAACACCAGCCAAGTGAACCAAGGTGAACCAAGCCAAACTCAGGCAGAGCTGAGACGGAAAACAATGCCGAAATTTGGAGACTGAAATTCCCCAAAAGCTCTGGGGCTGAGTCAGCTTTACGTAATTTTGGTAACTCCCGGCCCCCTTTCAGCACTCCGAGAGCTGCATGATTTTGCTGTTTTGCCAGTTTGCCTAGTTTCCTCTCACTTCTGGGTGTATGTGTGTGTGTATTTTGGGATTACATTTCGTTTCGTTTCATTTTATTTCTGCTTGCCACACGCATCCCTCCCTCCCTGTCTCGCTGCCCCTCTGCCCATCTCCTGCTCTGTAGGCTGGACTGCAATTACAACTGCAGAACTCGATGCCATGGCAAAAAAGGTAATCATTTCAATTTTTCGAACTGAAGTCAACTCGGTGTTCCTGCTGCTGATTGTGATGAATTATGCACTGATCCCATTGTGAATGAACACACATGATGCTGCCCATATTCATCCCCCTGCAGCCCTATTGCCCACCGCCCGCCTCTGCCCCTCGGCGCCCTTTAATGATGTGTCCTTATTTCTAATGCTTTCAACGGACGCAGAGATTAGTTCCATCCACAGCTCTTAGGTGCGTTTCGGCAAATTTTGTGATTAATGCATTGTTATGGAAACCCGATGCTCTTGATAGAACTTAACTAAAATCACCCTAGGCAGGCGTACAATTTCCTTTTCAAATTCAGTAGTTTCTCTTTGTAGAACTTTTTACATATTGGTTGAGTTGCAGCTTGGATTTATTAGTTTATTGAATATAAAAAATAAAGTTCAAATTCTCATTTAAATGAAATTCAGTATAAAGATAAGCCGGGATTGCAAAATAAAATTTAAAATGATAAAACAGAATGGTGAATTGGAGATTATTATTTTATTTATATGTTTTACTATATATTATTAATATTATAATTAAAAGAAAATTTTATAAAGTCAGATTATGTTTAATCTAAATTTATTTCAAGATAATCTGTTGAACTATATAGTAAGCTTCGCATAAATTTCTGGTTAATCTGTAGTCCAACTTTAGCTAATTTCATGCTGCTCTAAAAATACTCTGATACAGCCTGTAGCTGACTAGACGACAACCGCATGCGTCTGATGCTCATCCGGAACGCCCTCGGTGTCCGCGTGCCACGCCCACAACATGCATTAATAGCAAACATCCAGCATCCAACTGACAGGAGCTGAGCCACAGCCACAAACCCTATTACAGTTGGAGTCAGAGTCAGGCGCAGAGACGCAGAGACGCAGAGACGGAGGCATCATTCATAACAGAGTCTTGTTGTTGCCACTGCTGCTGCTGTTGATTAGACTTGCCACACCACCCGGCACACTGGGCCGCACCACTGCAGCAACCACCCAAAACAGTAGCACTGACCAGTGGCTTTTGCCATCTACAATAAATTGAATAGAATCGACTCTCGCATATGGCCGGAGGGTGGACGAGTGTCGTCCGACATTCCGCATATATTTTAACATCGATGCTAATGACTGATTGTGCGTTTCTCAGCATTTTCTAAATGGAATTTTGATTGTATCCGCTTACGTGCACATTTCCTTTCCGCCTCGGGTGTTAATCATTAGAGGAATACGCTCATGTCCAGAGCACAGACTAGATCCATTCAAAGCCTGCTACCTTCTGGGCTAGTTTTCTTCGTCACGTAGCGCCCCAATCGTATTTCCCTGCATCCCAATATAATTTCAGCATTTATGACACTTTTTATATATTTATTTTAGGGCAACAATATATGCTATAGATTTGTGCCCTGTACCTATGAAATGGGTAAAATTACTATGTGAAAATGTATTTGACAGGCAGAATGAGTCGTGGACGACCCGACAAAAAATGTATATAGTAAAATCTTGATCAGGATGATTAAATTAATCGATCTAGTCCTAAAGCAGCCATTTTGAGATTATAGATAAATCAATTATGTTGGAATTTTGCTATGCAAAACTCTCCTCTACTCACCAATCAATTAAAAACGATAAGCAAGCGTATTTTTGCATGTAGAAGATTGTTATTCAGAACATAAAAGTCCGATCGATATATTTAACTATTCTGAAAAGCGCATTGAAATCGTTAAGTTAACACAAAAGTTATTAATGAAACAATATTCTATGCTTTTTCTAGCTTGAGCGTCTATTAAACCATGATACATCGAAAAAAGTAAAAAAAGCATTGCTGCTTCTTACTTATTATTTATGATATTTTATATATACTTTTAAATAAGAAAATAGAGTGTGCTAGGTATTCTAAAGTCGAGCGCGTCCGACTGATCGTCTCCCTGCTCACTAGTTATACACGTTTGAAGCTCATTCAATTCACATTAGCTGGAGGGAACTTAAACAGTTTATGCAGTAATAACTTGCGGGAATTATTTCCGTATTTTTTGTATTGTGCAATATCTTTATCGATACATCATATCAGTTATATTCAGTATACTATATTCATTTCGTATTTTTTTTTTTTTTTGGGAATTTTATTGTGCAGTGGAGCGCATGAAATGTGCAATAATAAATGCTGACTGTCGAGCAGCGTTGTCTTTGTCCTCGGACCTCGAACTTTATGTGCATACTATATAACATTTAGGGTTTTTTTGTATGTGTGTGTGTGTGCAGGGGGCAGCAGGAGGGAAAGCTGTGCTGACATCGTTAACATCATCAGTGAAGCAGTCAAATGCTAATAGCTGCCATTTCCTACAGGTCCGGCGTTCAGCAAAAATTATGCGCACAAGCGGAGTTGATGCTGCGGCTACTGCGTTTTTCCTCTTCTATTTTTTTTATACCCTGTTCCGTCTTGTCGTTTTGCACATTTTTGTATATTTACAGAGTTTCCCGAGTTTGTTTGCTGCCATGCGGAGAGTGGCAGTGATTATGCTTTGTGGGGTAAGAAATATTTATGTACATGAAAATGTTGCATTTACATTTTAGAATATGCAGCAAATTAGAACGGGAAATGCGACCATTAATGTCCAGGCAAGAGTTGGGAGTTATCATAACGAGTTGTTCTTGCTTCTGAAACAGAAATGTTTAACTGATTATGCCCCAAATCAGAGGTTCCAGCTCACTTTCCACTAAACTTAACACAAACTCAACAGACTTAAAAATAAATAGAACTCTTAAAAGTTCTTTTCTGTTGAAACTAAAAGCCAGAAGTTGAGAAAAATATATAAAATTTAAATTATTTGTGTAGCAAAATTATCCAAAAATCCAAAACAAAATGCATTTGTTTCTGAAATGTGAATTTTAGCGTAACGTCAAACTTTAAATGTTCATAACTTTGCCAAAACTTAAGCGATTTTTAGCGGTTTTGTTGGAAAATTGTAGCGAAAATAGGAAAACTTGAATACTTAAAGATACATTTATAAGATTTTAAAAACTTAAACTTAAATTTTATACCCTCTTTGCTAGCACACACGACTGCAGCCTAGCGCACGAATTTGGTGTTGGTTGGTGCCATAAAATCTAATCTGCTTTCAAAACAAGTCATAATATTTGACATGCACAACTGAAATTAATGACTAATTTTGAGTGGAAATCAAGCTTAACGAATCATTTGTTTGATTCGCAAATTAAATTACAATACCAAATGAAATTCCATTGTCGTAAAATGCCAAAATAGCATGAACAACAAACAGCCAGAGTGGCAATAATAATAACTGTAATATGGATTTATATATGACACTGAGATGAGAATTTAACAATGAATTGCAAAAGCCAAGCAATATTTTCAATAAAGAAATTCCACAAATCATTACCAGGACCACAAAACACAAAACTCTGGCAAAACTTTCCACTGTCAGGCATAATAATGGGGATTGGAGAATGGAGAATGGAAAACTGGGGCGGAAAAACAAGTTGAGTAATAGCAGGGAGCCAGAGCTGAAGAGCTGCTGTTGCCTCTTCTTCTCCCACTGACAGCGTCAAATAAATTGAATCAAACGAGCAAGTACTGCCAAGTAGAAGAAGCAGAAGAGGGGGAAGAAGTGGGAGAAGAGGAGGAAAAACAACAATAACAACGCTGTGGAAATTTTCAAGAAGAGCCAACTTTGCATGCTTCGAAATTCAATTCTAATTAACATAAATTTGCACAAATGAATGTCAACCACAAGAGGCTGCAAAAAGAATGTTACAAACACCCACACACACACAAACACACACACAAACAGTGACACACACACACACACACACTGTCACAAGTTGTAATTTAATTTATGTCGCTTGGCAACTTTTTCGTGAGTCATAAGTCAGCCTGCCAAGCAGAGGACAACAGGTGGGGATCGAGGGGTTTGATTAAAGTGTCCTTAATCCCACACACCATAAGTACCTATGTATGTGTGTGTGTGAGTGTGAGAGAGTATTGGTGTGTGTGTGTTTCCGGTTTGCCTGTTGTTGCCAGCTACTAATGAGCTCCACAGGCAGCACAAATATTATTCGACTTGAAATGTTATGCAAAAGTTATAGGCCAAGTTATGCTTCCCTTTATTTTGTTTAAATTTTCTCAGGTTATGCAGCAGTTTTTATTGTTTTTGTCAGCTGAAACAGCCGATAAAATGTAACGCCAATTTATTATATAATTTTACTCAGTTTAATTGCGTTAAATATTGGGTTGGATATAAGAAAACTGTAATCCTATGCATAGGAAACTAGCTAGCTGTTCTTGAGTTGCATAAGGTTTTATAAGGTTTTATGCAGTGGAAAATATTTATGTTTTCATTATATTTTATTTAAATAATTAAAATAAAGTAAATAATTCATTCCTAAATAAACCCAAAACCTGCTTACTTTAATACAAAGATTTCCATCAAACTTAAATTATATGTTCAGAAATTTTTGCCAGTGTACCTGCATTATTTTTTAATTCTTGTGCCGTCTACTAGTTAGAGAGTATTACAACTTTGTTGTGCATCGAATTTATTTCTTGCCAGTCCTTTTTTCGCTCTGAATTTTTACATTCTGTTTTGTCAGGGCTTTTGTTCTTGGCAAAAAGTTACCGGAAACGGAAATGGCATTTTGTGAGCGCTTGCTGCGAGGCAAGTTGACTTAACTTTGCACTTCAAGTTACCGAAATAAACTTTTGAATGAAGCCGTGGCCGTGCCCAGTCGGCAGCAGAATACGCATTGGACACAGGAGGCAAGGGGGCATGAGGCACGATTCATGAGGCATGAGGCAATGCGTTGGAACGATGCACTGAAGCATATGCACAGAGAAGTCAGCAGGCTGCAGTTCTCCTAGCTAGTGATGGCACAATTAAGCAAATAATAAACGAATGCCGATTAATTTGTTTCAAAAAACGAATTAATTATATCGAATGAACGGTTTCAATTAATCGCTTCATTAATCGATTATTTAGCAAAGTAACCTCAAGTTAAATCAATATATTGGCGCTGTTAGATCATTGATTTGGATGTATCGAACGCCGTTCTTAGAATTGCTTTACATTCTCATGTAAAATTATCAACCACTGTTGTAAGGATAAAAAAAATATTTTTTTTTTTTTTTTGATTAATCGATTAATTTAAATTCCACTTCAAAAATAAAAGAAAAATGTAATCATTTAAAGAATCGATTATTTTTATACTTCTTTGATTAATTAAAACATATTTAATTATACAAATGCATTTTATTTTAATTCTACTTAGATTAATCAAAATGAATGCATTTGATTAATCGATTATTTTAACTCTACTCGATTACTAAAAATATAAGCATACAATTAAACGATTATTTTAATTCTGCTTGGATTACTTCAAATATAATCATTTCTTCTTCGATACATCAAGATAAATAGTCCCAAAGTTCAACTTAATCCCATGATTCAATGATCGATTAACGCATTCTTTTTGTCATCACTACTTATCGTCTCTCTCGGTGCATATACCTTCCGTATCTCTCGCCATGGGGTAGCCTGGAGTTGTGCACGTCCAGGGCCAGTGCAGCAGGCAACAAATTTGCCAGCGGTTGTCAGGGCAGCCGGGCAAACAAAGGCCATTTGGCGATAACGGTAGCGCATGTCGGGATGCGCTGCCTGGATGTCGACGGCGATATGCAAATTAGATACAAATAATAGTGAAAAGAAAGAGCGGAGCGAAAAAACAAAACGAGGAATAAAGGAATAACGGAATAACGGAATAATATTGTGCGGCGCCCGGCGCATGTAAAATGCAAAACAAAATAAATTCCACAAAATCCTTGCACGTATCCGTCGTATCCGTCGTATCTGTAGCCGTGCATCTGTAAGGTAGGCAGGCGAAAGGGGTGCCAAGGGCTGCAGGGTGGGATCTGATGTGTTGTTGTAGCTGTTGTTGTTGCCGGATCGTGTCCTGCTATATAGCTACCTATATATATACATAATGCCAGGCATTTGATATGCGCAGCATCATAAATAATGTTCAGCATTTAATTTCATTTCCATTTTACGATATGATATTCAGGACTCAAACTCCGCTTGCTCCTCTCGCTCTCCTCTTGCTCTCCTCTCTTGTCACAGCTGCCGCAGCCAGCGCAAATTGACAGAAAGGAAAGTGTAATAAAATTTCAAATTGTATTTTCCTTTCACTGTGCACTCTGCCAGCTCAACTGCCTCAGCCCGCTCTTCCCGCTTCCCGCTCTCCTGCTGCGTTTAATTTTATGATTTCTGATTTCGATTGCAACATTTGTGTGCGGCGTATATAAAGTTTCGCTTTGAGCGCCCACTATTGTTTCAGCGTCGTTTTAATGGTTTTTATATTGAAAAAGTTGAAAAGAAATCGAATTGCCTGAATGGAAACAAAGCAGCAATTCATCGCGAATAACTTTTGTGCTTCAACCAGGGGCGTTGGCAGAGGGGTTTTAATCTTACTCTACTCAAAAAGCTGATTACAAATAATAGAAACAATAATGTAAATTATTTTAATTATAGCAGATCAGTTTTTAAATTTTATTTGGATAATAGACAAAACTTTGATGCATCCTATCTCTCTTAATCATGGAGCAACAGTGGGGAAACTTACAAAACTTTTGAATATTAAAAAAATTTTTTAAATTACTGCTCTTTTTCTTATAGCTTTTAAGATCTCTGCGTTCATCCAAAAGTCACCCTGCTGAAAAGTATATATCATTTGTTGGATCTGCCACGACTTCTTCTTTCTACTCCCTTCTAATTTCTCCCTACAAATTTCGCTTAGCTTTGATCCCCTCTAAACTAAATCTTATCTACGTCCTTGTGTTCTTTCCTGCTTCGTGTAATTCCAGCATTTTTATTCTACCTCTGGATTTGCTAATTGGAAATGTTCTTACAGCTACTTTATCCATATATTTAAATGCATAAATTGTTGTGCTGCTGCTGGAGTCTGACTAAATGCAAATATTTGGCTTAACAAGCAATATGGCAGACAAAGGCATTTCCCAGATATTTTTGAGTAAATCCTTCGCCTGCTAAGCTCGATAACAAAGTCAATATACAGACAAATCCTACATGGCATTGTTCAAGTTGAACATAGACTATGCGTGTGTGTGTGTGCTTAAAGATAAGTCGAAGTGAAGACGAAAGAGAGGGAAGTGGGCAGGAGAGGAGAGGAGACTTATTAAATGAGCTGCATTAACAAAAGACATATCGGGCGCAGTCAAACCTCAATCGATTACAAAGACTTAAGCCCGACTCAGGAGGTTCGACAGAGAGCAGGGAGTGGGGAGTAGGCAGATATGGAGGCAAATCACGACTGTACATGCGGAGGATTTGCATGTCCACTTGAGTCGCATTTGTATTTATTTATTGATTGCCTGCGCCCAGCCTGACCACACCTTAGCAACACCGAGCAAAGCCTCAAGCTTAGCAGCAGTCACTCAACATGGCAGCCAGCGTCCATATATCTTCCATCTTGCAGTTGCCATGGCGTTGGCTTAAGTGCTGCATGTGTGTATGTGTATGTCGTGGTGTGTTGTGTTTGTGTGTGTGTGTGGGTATCACTTGTTTAGTCATTGGTGATTTATGTCAACTCACAGACATTGCTGATGATATACGCACAGTTTCTTTGGCTTTGCCTCTGTCCTACGCTCATCCTCTTCTATCCTCCTTCTCTTTCCACATTCTCTCTCCTTCTCCCACTCTACTCCCTTTTGCTTGTTGCTCTGTGATGTCCTTTGCTGTTGGCTTGTCACAGTTACCACCTGACTGACTGTCAGACAGCTCAAATTATTATTGCCAAGTGCACTCGGGCGTATGCGCAATGCTTTTTGCCGCTCGAACATAACGTAGACAGAGCGAATACTCTAATTTAAAAAAAAATTATAACCAATAAAGCAAAGCATAAATTAAGCAAAATTTTTGAAATATTGTAAATTATTTTAATTTAAATTAATTTATTATATTTTTAGCCCATCTGCTTGTCGTCTAGGTTTCATAAAATGTTTCGCATTGTTCAGATTTCATATCTTGACTGCAAGCAACAATTGCAATTTGTGCTGCGCACAATTGTAGATTATTCATTTGCAAAAGTTTCGTCTGCATTCTTTACATAAACAACATGTCAACAAGTACGATTTGTAATACCCTATGGAAATAAAAATATGAATAAATATGAAACTAAACAGAAAAATATTTTGACTACAAATGTTGCATATTTTTAAGCTTCATACCTATTAAAAATTTGTAAAAAGAGGGTGGTATTAACACCAACTAATATGTTTTTTAGCAGCTCATTGCTAAGTAAAAATAAATTCAAATAATAATATTAAATAAATCAATATTTTAATTTTTCTATTATTATTTTTATTTATTTAAGTAAAATGTAGATAAGGGTGTAAAATTCCACATTCAGCTAAGAATCAAGCTCAACTTGATAGTTTTATTTTTGCCAAATTCAAATTGCAAAATCTACAACTTTTTTGCTTCACTGGGTATGCCTTTAGACGCGTATACCCCTTTATCCACCAGTCTTGAAGCTGTTATTTGTTTTATTGTTTTGCTGTTGACAACAAGCAGGATGCTGCTGATGATTATGATGATTTCGATGATGATTGCAGTTGTCGTTGATGTTGCTGCTGTTGTTGCCTCACTTTGACTGCCACAGTGTTGCCATTTTCTGTGAATTAAGCCAATTTAATACGCAGTCAGCGTGGAATGGCGCCGACAGCCCCTCAAAGAGCAGACGGGCAAAAAATAAGAGCCATGGAAATTAATAACTGAAGCCTTTAAAAGTTTTTTAATAGTCTGCTGTATGCGTTTCTGTTGCTGCCGAGCTTCACTTCATTAGTGCACCAAATTCAGCGCTTGAAAATTGTTTTCCATTAGTGCAGCACACCGTAGAGTGTGCGGAGGGGATGTGGGCGTAACTGGGCGTGGCTGTTTGCCAAAGTTGCCACTAAGCCTTTATGCATTTGATGGCTTTGATTGTGCGGCTGTAGCTATGCCTGCAGCTGCTTTCAGCTTTCATGTGGGCAAAAACTTTGCCCGCCAACTCGTTAGACAAATTGAAATTTTGTCGTCAATTGGCGCTTTTAGTTGGGCCATATATGTATGTATGTGTGCTGCATGCATGCATGTATGTTTGTCGAAAGTTACTTAGCACTCAGAGCTTAGGTTTAAGCCCTGTGCCACTGTTGCTGAGTCCGCTTTTTTCCAGCCAGATCTAGCTGTTTTTGAAGACAGTTTGCTAGGAAACTGTAAAGTTTTGGGAAGGAACAAACAGGAAAAATAAATCAGCTTTTTGCCAGATTTTTTTAAACCTTACAAAATTCATGTTAATACTTACTTAATACTTATTAGTTACTTTTAGCTATTTGTGGCCTTCTGTTGTAAAAAGCTTTTTTCTCCAAAATAAATTGACAACACTGTGCATCGTGTGTGTCAATGCAAGCTTCTAGTTTGGTTGCAAAGTTTGTTAAAAATTTCATTTGACATATTACGTAATGGGCTTAGAGCATTATTAAAAAATCTCCTTGGAACTGCGTATAACATAAAGTTCAGTATTATCACCGTAGAAATCAATGCGCTTGCTTTGTATGCTTGTAAATCTCTCTCACTACACTGCATAAAGGCAATTTTAAAATAATTCACATGAATGTCAGTATACAATTTATATGTGTATATCACAGCAAGATATTTATATAGATATGTGGATAGAAATAACTCTTGCAGGAGGCACCTGCTGCTGCAGATATTTCATTGTATTTGCTCATATAATAAATGCTTTTTCTATAGTTCAAACAGCACAACAAATATGAAAGCAAGCTCAGATACTTGCTAAATAAATATTTTTGCAATAAAAGCATACTAGTATAAGCTGCTTTTATTTCTCTTTCTATCTATTTCTGTCCGTGTTTCTATCGCTGTTTATAAAACTCGTTCTGTTTGCCAATGCAATTGAAGAGCTGCCAGTTATCTATGTTTAGATGTTGAGTATATATAAGAATTTGCAGCGTAACTGAAGCAGCAAAAGATGCTTTTGTATTAAGATACCCTGGGCTAAATAAAATGGCTGAGGCGGGTATATAAAAACATGGATAAATTAATATATAAAATAAATATAAATATATATATATATATTTAAAACGAGAAATACATTTATTTTTATTTATACAAGTTTTTTTTAAAAGATCTAGCTTTTTTCATCAGTTAATACGTTTTATTTTGTTACGACTAAACTTGAAAATTTGTAATATAAAATTTTCTTGAAAACAATTTTCTACGGAAATTTGTTCTCTAATTTATATCAGGCATATCCTTTCAGTTTCATATTCAATTTGCCGAGCTGCACTGGCAAACAAAAGTCGCATTTGCTCGAATTTATTTGTGTGCCTGGCTGGCAAGGCGTGTATAAATAAATCAATTTCCATTGAAAAGTGTATTTTATTTGCATTAGCTGGAGTGCAAATACCGTGTGTATACACCTATTGTATGGGGAATTTAATACGAGTACCTGGAAGAGGGATAGAGAGAGAGAGGGGGGGGAACCTGAATCAGGCATTCAGGGCATTCGCAGCGAACTGTGAATATTGGCAAGCATTAAGTGGCAGCTTAAGCACTTCTTATCGAGGCCTTAGCATACATTTTGGCCAACTCAGCGTTTCGAAGGCATTCGGCACTTTAAGCAAGTCACCAGCTAACCTATAAATGCGTTAGCCAAAAAGGCTCTGTGGGGCATACACACAAAAAAAAAGCTTACCTGACCGCATCTTGGCATTCGGGCAAGCCTAAAATCTAATCAGCACGCGCCTCTTGCCCCTTGCCCCTTGCCCCTCACCTGGGCGGCTATCTAGGTATGTGCTTGACTTGACTTGCAATTCCCCAGTACGAAAACATTTTTTCATGCCACATGCCAGAAAGGAAAACTTTGCTGCCACAGGAAAAGTTGTGGCAGAAGCTAACAGGGAGCAACGGGGTGCCAAAATGTGCTCAAATGTGGCAGCAATGGCAAAAAAACGGGCAAAAGGGAATGGAAGAGGAGCAGAAAAGTTGCAAACACCACGACACACCACAGCGCTGATGCCTGAAGCCTGAAGCCTGGCCAGGATGCTGCGGCCGCTGCTGCTGATGATGATGATGTTGCTGCTACAAAGAGTCATCGATCCATTAAAACCAAAAGTCTGCGCCCCAAAACTGTACAAAGGCAACCGATGGCAGTGGCAAAGCCGAAGCCGAAGCTGAAGCCAAAACCAAAAACCCATCGTCAAGCTAACGCAGAAAATAACACAAAATAAAAAAAACACCAGAAATCACGTAGCAGATGAGCCGGACGTAACCGACGGCAGCAGACCCTGTACTTTGTGTTTTCATAATCACAAACAAACAGAAGCAGTATATGTCTTCTGCATATCTTCGCTGTTTCTTATACATTCGTAATACAATTTACAGCTACGTTATACAAATTATAAACTCTTATTTTCAAATTATGCCTGCTGTAATAACGGAAAAAATTGGGGAGCTTCAAAAAATCTATAAAAAATTTTGGTTAGCATACAGCATCGGAAAGCCTAACTGCCAAAAATGGTGCTTAGTTTTCTATAGTTTCAGAAATCTAGATGGCTCTGTGGTTAGCTGAAAATCAGTGGGTAAGGGGAATATATAAAAAATCTAAAACAAACTTGATCAGCGTAGAACATAGAAGAACTTACATATCAAAAATTTCATCTCTATATCCTTTAGTTTACGGACAAACCAATGAATAAACGGATATAGCTATATCGACTTAGTTGATCAATAATATATTATAAAGTTTACCTTAATCTGTTATACACCCATTTTTCAATTTCACTAACTTAAAAGACCCTTTTCCACTTTTCAAAGTGCAGGGTATTAAAACAGGCAAAAAGAGGAGCAAAAACTCGGGCTGCAGCTGCGACGTGGCAGCTGCCCCAACGCCAAACCCTCCAAACCCTCCAAACCCTCCAAACCCTGCAAACCAGCACGAGGTTAAGCTGGCGGGGCATGAGCACAGGTAGTCAAGGTTGCCATGGCAATATCTGGGAGAGCATTCTGCACACGTCTGCCGCTGTGTGCGAGCTTGTGTCTGTGTGCGTCGCTCATACGCCATGTTGTGCGCAAGCAACGGCCGCAACGAGCAAAGGGCCGACTATAAAAGCGGTTGCCATGCATCGCTCGCCGCACAGATGCGTTGCCAGGTGGCAACCCTGCTGGCCGGCTGGCAAGGCCAGCAGCGTTTTCCCTTGAGCAGGCAATGTCTCAGGCGATTGCCTGCTTAGAATCCGTCGTAGTTTGTTTGTCGCATGCCCCGCACACTGTGTGGCAGATTGTTGCACATGCATGCCGTCTTTGGGGGCATCACTAATGCGGTTAGCTGCAGTAATGACTGCATTTGGCATGCATAAAGCAGCTGCAGCACTTAGCATTTAACATGCCCATCCGCAAGGCTATTAAACGAGTCGACCGTGCCAGCCATATTTCGATGGCTGCCATTACAGGTCGTTCAGCTGCTGCAGTTGAATTTAATTGAATAAAATATCAGGTTTTTTTAAACAATTTAGATAACAGAAAACAATATAGTTGTAAAATGCAAAATATTAACATTAACTATAAAACTATAATTTGTAATTATAGTTTATATATAATTAAATGTATTATATCGAGTCCTTTCCACGAAAAAATCGTAGCTAACATTTTTTCGATTTTGGGTTTTTGATGGAATTATGTAAATAATTAATCAACTCATCTACACAAAAAATTTCATAAACTAATTCAACTTATTTACTGAGATATCAGCCTGACAAATATATCGTTATTGCCACATTTGCTGCGAATTTCGAACTCGTTGTCGCGAAAAAGTTATCCTGTAAAATTTGCTCTTGTCGCTTACGATTTTTACGCGGAAGGGCTTATATTCTATAGTCCAATTTATTAAACTCATATAAATTTTTTAGCTAAAATGAAAATATAAATAAATATAGCAGTTTTGAAGAATTGTAACCCAGTTAAATAATATAACTTTCATTTTTATTTATTTATTAAAATTGTTTAAATAAACTTAAATATTAATTAAATGTTTTAGACGCACAAATAAGGTATTACAGATTTCATCATTATTTTTATTCGACCACACATCCAAATCTAAATAGCCTAACTATTATTAGTTGTTTAATTTATAAATTTTTCCATTAAAAAGTCGTTATTAAATTACATTTTTACATATTACATTTTTAAACAAAAATAAAATTACAAATAAAGAAATTTATTTTACATTTTAAAAATTTTAAACAAAAATGAAATTACAAATAAATAGATATGTTAGTTTTTCTGCCAGAATTTTGCTCAGTGTATGCGCTGGCGCCTGCGCCTTACAGCTCGCTGAAAAAAACATGGCTGCGCTCACAGCCGGGGCATAGACACACACAAACACACGCAAACACCTACACATACACACGAAGAGACAGACAAAGGCCATTTCCCCTTAACAAATGAGCAAGCATTCAGGCACACACACACACACTCGCACAACACTCATACACACACACGCACTGAGGTTGCTCAGAGTTGTGCAAACGATTTTCAACACATTTACAATTATTGTAAATGTGTGCAAAATTTCATGCATTACGTGTATGTGTGTGTAAGCGTGGGAGTAAACCAGGCAGAGAGTGAGAGACGAGGGCAAATGGAAAGAGAGAGAGATAGAGAGAGTGAGAGAGAGTAGTGAGTAGAGATATATATAAGTGTGTGTGTGTGCAAAATGAACATTCGATTTTACCGGTTGCTGCTTTTTGCCGGTTTTTTACACCAACGAGAACAACAAGAAGCGAGGCTTAGAAAAGCAACTCGCAGAACTCCATGGAGTGCGGACGTTTTGGGGCATTTTATACGTTTGGGGCATCGGTTCCGTAGTTCCGTAAATGGAGCAAAAGCTGCCGGGCAGGCCCTGGGGCCTCTGTCCCAACTTCGAGCTGTGGCTCCCCTGAGCATCTCACTGTTGTTGAGTGCCGTCGCCATATTTGATGTTTGCCTCTTGGTCTGTTGTTATTTTCGATTTGTTGTCGAATAACAACAACAGCAAGTTCCGAGTAACTTGGCCAACTGGAATGTTTGTTGTCTTGGCCAGAGTTCAGCGAACGCTTTTTTTGTTCAAAACCATTCATCTATCGAGCCATATACCATCTGCACAGGTCTAGGCCAACCCCTGCAACACGTTTGCGGCTTACTCCGTTTGCTCTATCAAAACATGGGCTAGCATAACCTTCTCATTTTCTAAGAGACATTCCAAAAAACCAGTGAAAGCCAGCAATATTGTTGCATTAATAACTTTTATTTTTATAAAACGATTTTATTCCGCTTATCAGGATAAATAATTATATCGGTAAATAGTAAATATTCCGAATAACAACCTTTCAAGTTTAATATTACGCTTGTGGATTGGATTTAAAATACTTTTTTCAATTACTAACATAGGAGTGCCAAAATTCCCATTATTGGCTCTAAAATCTTCATTTTTTGACCAAATACATCCTTGTTGGTTTTTTTTAAACAGGATTTTGCCATACAAATTAATTTAGAAATATTTCTTAAGATTAAAAAACAAACAAATAAATGTTAAATTAAAAATTTTCGTAAGGGAACAAATTGCAATATTTGTAAAAAAAAAAATTAAAAAAAAACATTTTTTATTCCCTTTGTACTATCAATGTTATTTCAATTTTGTACTCAAATGATTTGGTAAAATGCACACCAATTGACAATTGCTTGAGTTTTGTCAAAGTTATACACATTCAAAGTTAAAAAAAATGTAATCTTCGAACCATATACATACATCCATATATTTTATGCATAATTTAGCCATACAAATCGTTTAAAATTAAATTCTCTCGTTTATAAAACAACAATTTTCTTCTCCACAAATAAAATTTATAAATTTTTGCATAATTTTAAAAAAAACTTGTGTACTATATTCAAAGATTAATATAATGTAAAGTATTATTTTATATTGGGTATTTTATGTTTCCTTTGTCATATTAATATTTGCCAATTAATGGGATTTTGTAAAGCTTTGTGCCTTGCTAGTCATTCAGTTAGTCAGGACAAAGAGTTGGATACGGCTTGAATAAATTAAAGATTTTGTACGAAATCCTGGAAAATAAATGAGTGTAGTGTATATGAAATTGCAGTTATTGTTGCTGTTGTTTTGGTTTCATACTAATGGGCAGCCAGACGCCATTGCAGAACGCCAATGCGTCGGTGGCGGCCATTGAGCGAAATGCTTTCGCGTTGGCGTGGCCGGGCAACACACACAGCACACACATAGAAACAGACAGAGAGACGGACAGAAAGACAGTTGGACAGACGGGCAATGCGAACCGTCTAAGAGCGACAGAGACAAAACGAGCATATCACGTAGAACAACAAGTACAACAAAAAAGTGCTCGCTACGCTAGTAAATGAAATGAAATCAACATGGCGGCCCGGATCCGGAACCAGCATCAAGTTTGGGATATGGGGGCTCCAAACCAAACTCAACATTGCAACGTTGGCAATTTTCGCTGGCAACGCTTTCATTTGTTTTTGCTTTTGCTTTTGCTTTAGCTGTTATTGGTATGCCCCAACTACTTTTGCCCCTCCTCACCCGCCCCCTGTTCTATCAATCGCCCTGCTCATTGGCATTTTCATTTAAATTCTCTTACCCTGGGCCAAACCGTAACTCAATTGCACTGTCAATCGCCCGGCTGTTAAATGCTGACCAAAAGCATTTGTTATGTTCCATTGGGCTTATTAGGCCCAATGTTTCATTTAATTGAGGCACTTTTAAGCGCCTAAAACGTGTGAAAATATTAATTGAACAAACGGCAAAATAAACCTTAAAAACTGTTCTAATTTTTTAGATTTAAATTGCTTTTTTATTTGTTTTTTCTGTTTATTTCATTCAATTAAATATAATTTTTGCATGAGAAATATAATTTCTTTCTCTCTTCCCTTCTCAATTTGTATGTTTTTGAAAGGCAATTAATAAAATTGAAATTGTTTAATTTCCGTCAAATGCTTTTAGAAAAACTTTTTCCGTTGTTGTTGTTCGCTTTTGTTAGCTTCGTCAATTTTAATAAATTCATTTTATGGCTAAAATGCACTCACAGCATATACAAACACACACACACACACACAAATACTCACACACACACACCCAACCACCCATATTGTTATGTGCTATTTTTGCTGCAAAAGTTTTGCCATGAAATTTTTAGCATTCAGCTCGTCAAATTGATTGGAAAATACTTATGTGCAGCAGTTGAAACGAAACGGGAACAGTTGTTCAACAATTATCCATAAATGCTTAACATAGTTTGAAATTTCGTAGTTGGTTGAGGTCATCTGCATTTTAAATATTGTAAATTAAAATACAGAAACAAATATTCATTTTAATTAAAATCATACAAATACACATTGAGATTTGTAAGATTGGAAAATACGTTGTAATATTTAATAAACTCTCCATTATAAATATTGAAACCTTTAATTAATTTTGAATTTCAGTATTTCGTTAAAATAAAGTTGATGTGTGATATGATTGTAGATTTTTTCACTATTTATATTTCCTATCCTATTAATTTTGGATCTTTCCGAAATTTTTATTAAATATTTTGCAGCATTTTTAACTTTTAGCTTAAATCGGGCCCGAGCATAAAATATTTATTTCTGTAATAAAAATATAGATAATAAATTGCAGCGTGAACTTTTACCCCGGCTTGCCACATGTGGCATGGAGACGCTGACAACAACTTTAATTTATAGCAAAGCGACAAAAAAACAGAAACCAAAAAAAGAAAATATTGCTTCTTTTCTGCTGAAAATGAAACTGAATTTGAGACTGGGATTGAGCTTGGAGATGGGGCATACAATTTTCTAGTATTTGTACGCTCGGAAAACCACTTTTCATGCACATCACTTGCAGCTGTTGCGGCGCAACGACAAAACGCACGGACGGATGGCTGGAGGCACGGACGGACAGCCCGAACAAGAGGCATGAGGCATGAGGCAAGAGGCAAGAGCAATTGCAATGGTCGACGGCTAAAACTGAGAGGAAATCTACAGCAGCAAACAAATGCCAGCTTTAGCTGTTACAAGCATTTGATAGAATTTTCCCAACGTACTATTTTCTTATGGTACATATAGCTCTCATGCTGCCTCTTCCTCGCTGTAGACAGAGAAAAGCTCGTTATCATTTGGTGCCCACAACTGTCACCTTCTATAAATCAGCACATGTTGGTTGTGCTCCTGAAAGACCTGAATACTGCAAACCTATTCGTACCCCCACTCGTACTTTCCGTCTAACCCATAAGTATCTGCACATTTGCGCTACGCCATTTTGTTGCTGTCTGCTGCTGCTTCCACAGCACTTCTTCCGCTGCAACTAATTCCCTTAATGGAAAACTGCACAAGCATGTTAAGACAAACTCAAAGAAACACAGAGAAAATGGCCAGAGCTACAAGCAAAGCGAAACCATGTTTCTGGCACGTGACAATGCCTAAATACCCTAACACATGCTCTTGTGGTTGCTCCAAATGTTAAACTATAGAGTATACCAACGACTGTGGATATAATAATAATTATGTGAAGTATAACCACAGTGCTAGGGATTGAAAGTAAATTAAGCTGTAGTGGATAAAATGTACAAATATTTACTGAAGGTCCTTAAAAATTATGCAGGTTTTGTTCAAAACTGTAATGTATTTAAAAAAATTTTTCATAATTTTAAGCTTTTTTTATGCCAAACCAAATGATTTTAAGTCTATAATCGGACGTAACTGAAAGTAAAAGATCCTCTATTAAGTGTTTCAATAATCACAACAAAGCCATGCAAAAAGTCTGCTAAATATCTTCGCTGTTTCTTATTCAATCGTTAAACAATTTACAGCTTTAAAACTATGGCTACAGTGATTTTTTTGGGCTAGCGGGGAAAATGGGGAGGTATATAAAACCTTAAGCAAACCAGAACTGCTTAATCCATATCCAATATGGAACCTCTAGCTATTATAGTTTGCGAGATCTAAGTGTTTAGACAGAGATACAGATATACAGACAGAGGTATAGATACATACAGATAGAAAGCGTCATATCGACTAAGCTCGTTATTCTGATCAAAAATCCTTTTTAAGGTTAAACACATTTTCCATTTGCACTAACTTAATGGACGCTTTTGTGCTTTTTTAAAGTATAATGTGTAAAAAATGTTTCTAAATATATATATAATATAAATATATGCTCAATTTTGCAAATATTTTTATCGGCGTTTCCAGTTGAACTGCCCTCGCTGGATCTGTTCATATCTGGGCTGCTCTCACGCATAAAATATTAGTTGCCGCATTGCAATTGTTCTGGTTCCGTGTTGCGGGCGTTGCATTGTCTCAATTGTAGAGCGTCTGTGCTTTTGTCTCTCTCTCTCACTCTCTCTCTCTCTCTCATTCTCCTTGGCTCTCTTTCTTGCTCTATGTGTTTCATGCATCTCGCTTATTCGTTTTGTGGCAGCCTATATTTTTTTGCCATTGTAATGCAGCCCCGCAGCCCTTGTGCTATATCTACCCCGCTTGCCAACCAACTGAATCTCTGACTCGCTGTCTGCTTGTTCTACTGTCCCTCTGTCCCTCAGTCCATCCGTCCCTCTATCCCTTCGTCTATCTGTTGTTCGTGCTGTCGCATTATTCTTCCGCATTTGCTGCCACTTTTCTTTATCACACAGCAACACTGGCCTTGTTCGGCCTAACCCCGACCCCGCCAGACGTTGGCTCGTGCCCCTTGTTTCCGCTCTCCCTCCCCGCCCTTTGCCTCTCTCCCACTGCCCCTCCCTGTGTCCAGCATTCAATTCAATATCTCGTGTTACATTTCATTGCATGCTCAGATTTATTATTGCGAAATGGAATACTCCTCTGCAGTTGCTGCTGCTGCTCCTCATCACTTCGGGGGCACATTTTATATTAGACTTAGTTGCTTGGCACACACTCGGGGATTTATGTTCATGTTCGTCCCTAATATTTTCCAAGTCTCTGCTTTTTATTTTTGCCAATCTGGCGTTTTCCTACCATCATGCCCCCACTCACAGCCCCTCCGCCTGCTTCTAATGGATTGCCATTCAGCTCTCAGCTAACAGAGAAATTATTCTTAGTCTTGATTTAATTCGCAATGCATTCTAATCAGCAGCAAATGGAAGAAACAATTTATTTGGATATTTTCTACTAAACTATTATTGTATTCCATGTTCTACTTAATTATAAATAAATTAATAGTTGATGCTACGGCTTAGCTTGAAGAATATTTTCATAAAGCTTCAGTTGATTTAAGACTAATTTTAACTTGTATTATGGTAATCTATTCAATTTATTTAATAGCTCTTTTATAAATTCAATATTACACAGTATTTATTTAATTAATTATCAATAAAAACCCCAAAAAGAAATAAAAAAAAAGAAAAGAAATTAACCATGATAATTTTTTAGAGTTAATAGCCATTTAACTAAACTTTATTTTTAGCGGATTTTGTGTTGTTAAAATTCTTATTGAGATAACAAATTTGATTAAAAAGTTAGAAGTTTTCATAAAAGTTTAATTGTTTTAATCATCTGTCTTAACTTATTCACGCGTTACAGTTTAAGGTCTATTTCCCATATCTCATTTGCAATTGTATTTTTATAAACAATTTCCTAACAATTTGATTACAATTTGCAATATTAATATGAATGTGATAATAAGCTGCTTGAATGCACATTTCTGTTTCAAACGTTGTCCAAATATGCTGGGATAGAGACATAATTAGAAGGGCAGAGATGGATGCATGCTCTGGTGGTTTTGAAAAGTCCTCAGTTTGAAATGCAATATCCTCTGTCTATATGTGGTTGTGTGTGTGTGTGTTTGTGTGTTTATATAAGATTTATATATTTTCAATTTCCGCTTTTATGAGTGCAATGCGAACATTTTCATGCATGAGCAAATCAAATGACCTCGCCAGAATATGCCATACCAGCCACATTCATAAACGGCAATAACTACCATACATGGTATGCATAAGTGCCTCTGTATGTGTGTGAGTGTGTGTGTGTGTGTATCTATAACTGTGTGCATGTGTGCGTGAATATAGACATATGCTTTTGGCCAGGCCTTTCATGTGGCTGCAAAAATGTTGAGGCGAAACCACATTGCAATTGCATTGAACTGCTTATGCAAATGCCAATCAAAATGTTGTTGCTAACTGCCATGGCTGCCACGGTCTGTATGCTGCCACGCCCATTCCAGCCTCTAACCACATGCATACATAAATATGCAAAGGATGTGGCAACCACAAGCACTTGAGTGTTGCAAGTTGCGTTGAAAATTTGCATAAGAAAAAGGCAAACATTGTTCGCAAAATGTTTCTGCCTGCTTCTGTCTCTCTTGCTCCCTGTCTCTCTCTCTCTCTCTCTCTCTCTCTCTCTGTCTCTCTTTATCTCCGCTTGTTGCCCGCAAGGATTTCCGAGTAATCTGCATTGAACAGTTATTAAGTTTTGCGTTTATTGCCACCAAATCCTGGGTCACTGCCTCGGAACACTCAAAATACCCGCACTCAAGTCGCAGCCTCCAGGCGCCCAGTGCTGGCAAAATCCGCTTTTTCCAGCTAGATATGGCTGTTTTCGAAGAGCAGTTGCTAGAAAATTTGTAAAACTACAAAAAACGCGAAGTTTTTTATTTATTTTTAAAACATACATTTTAGTCAGAATTTTCTAAAATTTGGCGAAATTCACGCTAAAATAAGAAACATATTTTGATCGATATTTACATCCCACTTTTAATTTAAGACACATACTACCTTAGCTGTTTTCTGACTTCTATTCAAATTTTTCGTTAGGTTTTTAGACCCTGTACTTTAAAAAAGTAAAAGGGTCTATTAGTTTAGTGCAAATGACAGCTGTATGTAACAGGCAGAAGGAAGCATGGTAGACCCCACAAAGTATATATATTCTGACTCAGGACGACGAGCTGAGTTGATATAGCCATGTCCGTCTGTCCGTCTGTCCGTCTGTGTGTCTGTCCGTCTGTCCGTCTGTCCGTCTGTCCGTCCGTCCGTATGAACACCTAGATCTCAGCAACTAAAAGAGATAGAGACACCATGTTTTGGAATGCAGGTTCTCTATTATCGTACGCAGTACGAGTTTGTTTCAGATTTTTGATATCTCGCCTCCTTCATCCGCGAATCATCAAAAATCTACACCTATCTCAAAAATCTCGAAAGCGATAAGCGCCACAGCAGCCACAATAATAGCGCTACTGACTTGAAATTTGGCATGTGCGTAGTCTATGGTATTCTCCACCGATGCTATAAATTTATTTATGATTTGAATTAGAATTAGCGAAGATATGCAAGAGACAATTTTTTTCAAAATGCGTATATGTTCCACTGCAGCCACAATAATAAAGCTACAGACTTGTAATTTAAAATGTACGTAGCCTATTGAATTATCCATCGATGTTGTGAATTACATTACAAACGGAGAAGAAACAGCGAAGTTATGCAGCAGTTAATTGTTTTATAAATATTTGTAAGCGCCACTACAGCCACAGTTTAAAAGCTACAAACTTGGGATTTGGCATGTACGCAGCCTATGGCATTATCCATCAATGCTGTGAATTAAATTACGAACGGAAAAGAAACAGCGAAGATAGATCAGACAAAGAAGCCACCTAGATCTTGCAGACTATAAGAGCTAAAAATACCATTTATTGGTATTTAGGTTCTCTTATACAGCAATCAGATCAAGTTTGTTAGGGTTTTTTGATAACTCCTCTCTTTCCTCCGCTAACGGAAAAACCAATTTAGCAACAGTTTGTAGTTTTAAAGCTTCAGTTTTAAAGCTAAAGATTTGGGATATGCCATGTACGTAGTCTATGACAATCCCCATCGATGCTGTGAATTACATTACGATCGGATAAGAAACAGCGAAGAAAACACAAAGTACAGGGTCTACTACTGTCGGTTACGTCCGACTGTAGCTCCGTCCTTACTGGTTTTGTGCTTATTTTCTCACAGCGAACTGTCAACACTGAAGTCGCCTGAGGCTAAAACAAAAAGCAAAAAAAGCAACGAAGAAATGGAACCCAAAAGCTATACACTTTATGCATATGCGAAATGAAACGCATACGCCCCAATGCCCCTGAGTAGTGGGTGGCTGGGGGCGGGGGGCTGTGGAAGGGGAGGGGGCTCGTTGGCATGTGGAGCAACTGCCTTCATTTTCATGCAAACAAATTTGCATGGCAAAGCGGCCCCAGGGCTGCGGAGCGCCGAGAAGCGCGTAGAAAAGCGCAAAGTACAACAACAACAAAATAAAGAAGTGAACAGACTACATATGCATATGCATGTGTGTGTGTGTGTTTGACTGTGTGTGTGTGTGTGTGTGTAAACTTTGGCGCTTTGCTCAGTCAGTGAGCAACTAATGCTGTCAGCCAGCCACGCCCACACTCTGGAGTGCGCCCATGGCTCATGTGTCGCAGCTAAATCCCAGCACTTTGGCAAACATGTGCACATTATTTTTGCATAGCAGATACCCTGTAAAAAGCACATAAAAGGCTTATTAGCAGCTAAACATACGTGAAAATCTAATCAAATCGAAGAGCTAGACGGAAAGCTGATCAGGATTAGTTTGGAATAAACCTGAAGGCTTACGAAAAATAAAATTTTAATGTATACAGTATTTATATAATTTGTGCATATAATAATCTAAATATAAAAATCATGTTCCCTAATCCTGTTAAAAATTTATATAATTTATTAAAAATATATATAATTATTATATTAAAATAAAATGTACTCTAAACAGCCAACAAATAAATTAAATTAACTTCACTGAGTTAAGATGAATATAAATTGATGATTAGTTAGGTCATATAACTCTGTATGTATTTACATAAATTTATAGAATATATATAAATTATATGATATAATAAAAATTATATAAAATAAAATATAAACAAAATAAACAACAACTAAATTAAATTTAATTATATGAACCTTATAACTCATTTAAGATTAATTTACCCTAATGTGACTAATTGTTGCATCAATATATTGAATAAATAAATAGAATTAACTGTTATATAGTACAGTTGAAAATTGTAATATTTAAGTTATTCAATGTCGTAAATACTACATTTATTTTTATAACACAAAATCTATATAATTCACACTTTATAGCTACTTCATTAGCCATTTTACTCAACAGCATATAAATTTATAATTTGTCCTTCTAGCATATCTCCTCGTCTGCTTTCTTTTGCTTTTTCTCACATTTTTAGCTGCATTTTTTAATGCATTTTGTTCGCACACAGATTTGCCATGTTGCATGTGTATTTTTGCTTGTCAGCCCTGTTAAAATATGTATAAATTAAATTCCGTGCATTCTTTTACCTTTTTCTATTTTTGCATTTTCGCTATTTTCTTGTAGATGACAAACTCGTCGTATTTTACAATTTGCTGCCAAGTATGCGAAGCATTTTCCTCTTGTTACCTTTTTACCTACGGCTTTGCCTGGTACATACAATTTAACGTTCGCTTCGTTTGCTTTTCTTTGGAAGCTGCGTCCCGTTTCCGTTTCCGCTGGCCTTGCTGCGCATCGCCGAACCTCTCAATGCGCCATCTTATCTCGCCTGCCGCAGCCTCGTCAGCTGCACTAAGCCTCGGCTAATGCATATTTGTGCAAGGACTTTGACGTTAAATTAATTTCCGCCAAAGAAATTATTATCTCCTCCTCCACCTCCTCGTTGCTGGCATCCTTCTGCTCTTTACAGGTTATTGGCATATTTTAGTTGGCATCCGCCGAGTTATTGCTCTTGTTTTTAATAAGCTTAGCGGTTGCTCAATGAAAAAACACAGCTTCAAGGCACAAATTGTGGTCTTAAGCAGCGAAATAACTACTCAAGGGAACTTTTCAAGAGAATCAAGGCTTATGAATTAATATTAATGCAGAGAAAATCTTACATATTCCTTAAAGTAAAATGTTTGTGTAGTTATTTATCTAAACAATCTATCGAAATAAAGTATTATACAAAACAACATTTAAAGGAGTTAGGGAAATTAGCAGAAATTATTTTGAATAAATGTAGTATTTTATAAATAACTTTAAACAGTAAATGTTTGAACAAATTTGTATTGCTTTTTAAAATAAATATTTAAGTGAAAACTAACTGTTAAGATGTATAAATAGAGAATTGATTATATATAGAAACGGAATGAGTATGAAGAAGAGTTTAAAAGAGTCAACACAAAAAAATAACTTGAAAATAAATAGATATTCTGATATATAAACAATATAAAGATTATAATTTTTATTGTCAATCCTTAGATGCCAAACATATTTATCCTTCAAAATCCAAACAAATCTAAATTAATCTAAGCATTGCTTTCTTTTTAAAATCAATATATAAATAAAACTATACTTTATTAATAGGAAAATTTCTATCTACACATTATAAATTGGATTTCTTTGAATGCGTGGTTAAATTTTAGAAGCTGTAAGAACTGTGATATCATTAAAGGTTTCTACATATTTTAGTTGATGTATTTAAACAATGTTTATATTCGTTTTCCATTAAGTAACTTCTACGATCGATCTTTCTAAATATTATATTTAATGTTTTACTTACCAAAGCAAATCAAATTTCGTTTGCTTCTCGGCTCTTTCAGAAATTCACATATTAAAATGAATTTCATCTCATTCAACATAACATATTTTTCAGCATATATTATAAAAGATTATATTATATTTAAGCACTTTGAATGTTATTTAAATGTTTCACAGATTTGTCGTTTGTTTTCTTTTTAAAGGTGTAGAGTTTCGTCCGCTCTTGGCATTCACCGCGTGCCTTATGCTCAAATCTCATAGAGGCCTACAGTGGATACCAGGAGAAAAACGTAACAAACGACGTAGTATTTGAACTTCAACTTCAAAAGCTGCCAAACAGCTGATGATGACGATGACGATGAGGGAGACGATGAGAAAGACGATGACGAAGACGATGATAATGCTGCCACATAACACGAATATCCTTTGCAATTATACGCTTTAGAGCGCGATTTAAGTGCACGATTCGAACCGGTTCTCTAGTGCTTTTGAATGAACAATTTACGGTTTGCTCTTGAGTTTCGAGTTTTTTCGTAATACTCTCTAGGCGGGAGCTGTGATCCCTGCCACTGTCGCGATCGAACTGCCCGGTTTGCTCTATGCGCAGCGCTACAAAACTGGCATTCTGGCTAGAGCCTTAAGTAGTCGGGATCTGAGCGGTTAGGGGTTGCTGCGGCGTTAACAGGATCGCCCGCTCTCCCTCTCGCTCTCCCGCTCCCTCGGCCCGCAACATCAAATCCGGTTTCTGTAGATTTTTTGGCTTTGGGTTATCCTGCCAGCTGCCTGTAGAGGAGCTCCTCGTTCTGCCCAAAATATAAAAAAAAAAACTAAAAAAAAACTCATTGAAACGTGCATTGGCTTAGGAGCGCCCGCTGCTCTTTGTTATTGTTGAATTCTTGCTGATTTTTATGATTATGCGCATCTGTATTAGTGTATAAGAGTGTGCATGTGTATGTGTGTGTGTGTCCCTTTTATTGTTGCTGGCGTTTACGGCGTTGCAAATGCATTTTTACATATATCCTGTTTATGCGTGCGAGTTTTTTCATCAATGAAACTGAGACTTATCCATGCTGCGCTCTCACTGAACAACGCCAACAGCCAAGGTGAATGTCTTCTATAGATCTGTTTGCTTTTGTCAATTTTTATTATTTATTATAATTATATATTTATTTATTTATTTTATTATTATTATATATTATATATTTCTACATTTAATAAATAATATTTAATATTATTTATTAATAGCCAAGGTTAATGTCTTCTATGGATCTGTTTGCTTTTGTCAACTTTTATTTATTTTAAAACAAATTGCAATCATTATGCAGATTGAATACATATAAAATGAGTGTTTTAAACTTTATTTTATCAGTTTATATATAACCTTCAAACTTTTATTTCATGTTTTCTGTCTTAATAATTTGTTATATATCAAACATATTTTTTGCAAACAAAAAATGTAACATTTGAATAAAATCCAAATGCCCGGTTTACTTCTTCTTTTCGATTAAAAATAAAATTAACTGATAATATTTATAAAAATATGCCAATAAGTTAGTAAGGATTAAGCAGAGTTTTAGCCATAAAATTTTCAGCTATAAAACATATTTAGCCTAAGAAAATGAATGAAAATTTAATCTTAACTTCATATATAAAATAAAAATACAAAAAAAAATTTACCTTATGTATGCATTTTTTATGAATTCTATAAAATTAAACACACTTTGAATGACTTTTACATAAATCTCATCTGCCTTGATAATATTACTATAAATATATTATCTATAAAAAACTTTAACAAAATTTTAAGATTATAAATTAAACTATGTATTGACTTAAAACACTGCCGAAAAGCCTGGCTTATATTATTTTACCTAAGAATTCAACTCTTTAATACAACCAAATAAATAATTTTAAACTTAATAAATCAGATTAAACACTACCAGCTGATAATTGGTATATGAAAAATATGTGTTTAAAGCATCTGCTTTCACTAAAGCTATTTTTAGTACGTGTCCTTTATTTTGATATAATTTATTTTGTCAAAGAAATGAAAACATTGAAACTATTTTGCTCAAATAGAGCACAGCTGGAGCGAGGATTTCAAACCCAACAAAGTCAGCTGTGCCGTGCATATATATATATATTTCCCTTTTTGGGGGGTTTACATAGCACAATGGGAAAATCGCATTGTTGTCAACATGGACTGCAGCTGATCGGGGCAGCAACCGAGCCGACAATGCACAATGGGCAATTGTGCCCTGTACCGTAGGCAAAAAGACCCTTTTTGGCCACATCAGCTGCAACCGTGGCCCGTGACACAGATTTAGCGACGGCTGCAATGCCATTAGCATGAGATTCTCTTTCTATGGCGAATTGGCGCCCAAATGGCAGCACACAATGCCAATGCGAGTAACAAAATAACAAAGACGGCATCGATTTTCAGAGGCGTCTATAAAAATTGCATGAAATCTGCAGCTGTCAGCTGGGCTGTCAACTGTTGGCCCTTGGTTCATGGCAACAGCTGAGCCTCAAGCTGTAACTGTAACCATCCGTGGCTGATGCTTTCATTGTATCTATTTAAATTTCGCCCAGCATAAAACGGGCATTATCGATTTGCCTGCGGCCTGATGCTTCAATGCACAATAGACATCAACACACACATACAGAGTCTAAGGGGTTTAAAAATAATAAAATGCAGCTCAGATATTGCTTTCTTTTGCTCACACTGACAGAAAAATCAAGCGGTATCGCTTTCGAATCAAATTTCATTTATTAAATATTCAATAAGCCAGCAAATTATGGATCCACAAACGAAATTCTTTATTTAAAGTTCGAATTTCTGTTTTCATGAACTTTAAGATTAAAATAAGTTACAATTCGTATTTAATCTAATCATTCTGTGTACTTAATATCAATTCAACACCGTTATTTGTTTAAATTAATATCAATTCATTCACGATTCTGTTCCATATTGTATCTGAATTGTTGAACAATAGAAGATTTAGTATATAAAAACTTTATTTAGTATAACGAAACTTTTCTTTTTTATTTTTCTGAGTGTATGCTCGTAGTTTGAGTCAGCAAATGACGATTCACATCGTCAACACAGACAAAGTGTGCTGTAAAAATATGCAAATAGCTCTGGTCTGCTACACTGACAAAAAAATGAAGATACAAGTTATGTTGCTGCTAAAAGAAAAGTTAAAACTAAAATGTTAGATAAAAGCAGAAAAACTGCTATCACATAAAATAAACAGGACAACAAATAAACTATAAATAAATTCTAATTCAGGTACATAATTATTAATATTTTTGTTTATTTGCAATAAATAATGTAAATTTTTTTAAATTACATTAATATTATCATATGTAACTAAAATGTGGTTAAGATTTAAGAACAATTTTAATGAACTTTATTGAAAAAATAAATTTGTTCCAAAATATCTTCAATTAAAAAGTTGCAAATTATAGAACATTTTATTTAGCTAAAATTGCAAAAAAAAAATTGTTAATTGATAACAATAATATTAAATTATAAATATTTAAAATATAACCAAGTATCGATCAACAGGTGTAGCATTTATATTCAGCTGATCAAATATACAATTTACTAAAATATTTAAATAATTCCAGTAAATGAACGGTCAGTTTAAAGAATGTTTTTGTGTTGAATCTTTTCATTGGTTTCAAAACTAAATAAAGCTTGATTTGTAAATTTTTTGAGAGCTTTTATAAAAGACTATTCACATCAAAAGCTTCACAGCCAACTAAAATAATTGCAGTTGTATGAAAAAGTGCATAGAAAGTGTTGTTCTCAGTGTACCCATATGACCTCAGTCTATTAGTTTCTGTGCTCTGCTGTCTGCCATAGAAATTCTATGCCTGCTCTCTTGTGGCTTTTATTTAGACGTGCATACACATACACTACACACACACATACACACACACACACACATGCAAATGGTGTGCTGTATAATGTCTGCCTCCCATGCTTCTACTCACACACATACATATATATCCCACAGCGAAGCTGTCTCAATGGCTGGCAATTAGCTGCTGATGTTATGGCTGCTGTTGCTGCTGCTGATGTTGCTGTTGCTGCTGTTGTTGCTGCTGTTGCTGATGTTGCTGCTGCTGTTGCTGTCGCATTGCTGTCATATGAGCACTTAAACATGATTTTAATGTCAATGGTTTCCACGCTTTGCCATATTGCCTCAGACGTGGCAAAAAAAAAAACAGAGAAAATAAAAGCAAAAACTTAACTAGTTAAGAGTTAGACAGAGAGAAAGCTGAAGAAAGGTTGCCTGCATGTTGTCAGACAAGAAGATGAAAGTGTTTGAGGTCGTAGCACCTACTTTTTTATCGCTTTTTTTTATAGATTTTGCAAGCTGTTGACAAGCTGGATGTCAGGGCTGTTTTGTTAAATCTATAAAGGCCACTGCATAGCAGACATTGCTCATAAAATGCTTGATATAATTACACTAGGCAGCTCCATTTAAAACTGCAACATGTTGTTTTATGACCTGCTGAATGGGAATAATTAAGAACAACTTGTTGTAATTATACTGCAAAAATTTAATAATATAGTAGCACAAATTTAAATTGTAACATTTAATTTAAATTTATGTTATTTAAAAAACTATACCGCTGTTAAAACATTTTTATTATTATATGTTACAAACGTAATTAAAATGTTACTTTGAATATTTGAAATTATGAATTTTTATATGTTCTTGTTCAGAATAAAGAGCTGAGTCGATATAGCCCATGTCTGGCTGGCGGACATCAAAGTAAAGTAAGAAGAAGCATTGCTGCTGCGCTTCAAAAATATTTTAAAAATTTATTTTAAATATTTGTAAGCTATATTTTAAATATTTTTATATTATTTCGCTCTTTTATTGTATTAAAGAATTAAATTCTAGAGGCCTAGCTATACTAATTTTCCTGCACTTTTGAAGTCTGCTTCAAGCCAAGAAATCATGTCAAACAAATTTGCAACGCCATCCGAGCGTAAGAGATAAGCAGAGGCACAGTTTCAAGCTGCAAGTTGAATATATTTAAGGCAAAAAAAAAGCAGCAGAGAGGGAAAAATTGCAGCTTTCTATGCAAAGCACGCTCTGGTATTTTGAGGGGGTCTTTATGGCTTGTCGGGCAGACAAAACCCAGAGCAGCACATAAAAATGTCATTTCCGTGTGCGCTCCCAACAGTTGCAGCAACAATAACAAACACCTGCCATCAATGCTCACACACACACACACTCACACATACACACAACCATAAACTACAGCTACAAATCATCTCACAGCCACTGTGCCTCGTCAAGACGAAAAAAAAAAAGTATTTTTGGGTGCGGTCCTTGACATCGCGTACGACGCATGACACTCGCCTCTGAGCTGCTGTGTGTGTGTGAGTGCCAGTGTATGTGTATTGATGTATGTGTGTGTGTGCCTGCTTCTTGTCTGTGCTACAGAATTCGCAGTGCTCGTTTCGAATTCACGATGAACTCGATTTTACGACAGCACCCGCCATCAACACTCACACAGACAAATACACAGACACAGACACAGACACAGCCACAGCTTCAGCAACTGCCGATGGCTGCTCTCCACAGCCCTACGTATGCTGTATGTGTGTGTGTGAGTATTGCAGTTGTGTGCGTATTTTACTCCCACACACACACACAAGAGACTGTGCAAAATTTTGGCAGCTCACGAAGGCCCCAAGGCAGCTCAATAACTGATTCATTAAGCAAAATTCTAGCTATAATACGCACGCCTACACTTGACAAAATTATGAGCCTAATTCAATTAGATTTTCTTCTTTCTTTATTATAATAAATTAATTTAATTACAGTTGCTTATTTAAGGTAGCTAATTTTGGACTGAACTCAAAGCTTTATTATTATACAAATATTATAATACAAATATTATTTAAATAGGCACTTGAACTTAAAGAAATGCCTGATGTAGTTAATTTAAAACCATAAGATAAATTATAGTTTTTAAATAATTATTAAATATTTTTTAATATATAATGATATGATAAAAATAATTATTGGTAATTATTATTTTAAGTCTGCATTAAATAAATATTTTAATTTCAATTAAATTAACTTTGTAAAGCAGTGTTTAAAACTTTATAATATTGTATAAAATTCTCTTATTACAACTACATAATTATTAAAAAAAAATGTTTTATATAACATAAATAAGTGTTTAATAATTAAAAATAATTGTTTATAATTATACAATTCATATATATATATAATATAACTTAATAGTTGAAAATATTAAGAAGCACATTATTACTTCTTATTAATATGCGTTATTATAAAAAAAAATTTGCTTATAAAGTTTAAGCTTACTTAATAAAAACAATATATATTAAAATCGACAATAATTCATATTAATTTTTAAATTAATATTCATAATTTATCATAAGTTTTTAATTAAAATTACAGTTAATACTCACTCCATGGCTTCTTTGGTATATTATGCGCTTCTGATTACATTCGAATGAAGAATGTAATGTGGTTTTGATTTCTTTAAACATTTATATATATAATTATTAATTATATAGATTGTATATTTATTTGACAATAAGAGCAACAACAATGACATCAACAACATCAATAGCGACAACACCAAAAAATTCAACAGACATATAGACAGACGTAGTATATTCCATTACAACATCAAGTACATACCCATTGGCGTTATAACGCGCACTTTCAACACGTCGTGATTACAGTTAATATTTTAGCTGAATTCATTATTAAATTACTTTGTTATGGGTGCATATTTTGATTAACTTTTGTAGACACTTTTTAGATTATTATCAGGATTATGATTGCACAGAGTTTTCACTTTTGATAGATTGCGTTTGCTTGAGTTTTATTTCTTTTTGCTGTGGTTTGTGGCTGGGCAAAAAAGTGTTTAATTGTTGGCTGCCAGCTTAAAGCCAAATTATAATTAATTATTAGCAAAGGCTTGCAGTCAAAAGTCGGTATGTCTGTCTGTCTGTCTATCTTTCTGTCCCTCTGTCCCTCTGTCCCTCTTTCTGTTCCTGTTTTCGCTCTTTGTTCCAGTGTCGAGTGTCGTGTCGTCTCTGGAGCTGTGCTGATTTTGCTTTCTTTCGTTTTTGCTGCCCAGCCATTTGTCATGTGTATGTGTGTGTGTGTGTGAGTGTGAGTGTGGGTGTGTATGTGTGTGTGTGTAAGGCGTGTGTGTGTGTGAGCAGCAGCAGGAACTGGAGCCGTGGCAAAGCGTTGATCGCTGAGCGTGTTACGTGTGTAAGCGCAGCACCAAGCGCACTAGTTGACGCCTAAACGTCTACTACGAATTGCGTTTGTTGTAGCAAACCCCAATTTCGAAAAATTCCAAATGGCGGCACACGCACACCATGCCAAACGCAGCAGCAGCTGCACAGATACACCGATACAGAGCAGCCTCAGCAGCGACTGCGACTGAGGCAGCGACCGCGACTGCAGCTGCGACTGAGGCAGCATCGGTGCTCTCTCTTTGCTGCTTGTGATTTATGTACAAAATGGCAAAAGCAACAACACAATAATACCAGAGACCCTCACACACACACACACACACGCACAGCATCCGACACACACACGCGTATGACTCATGTATGAGCTGCGCTGCTCGCAGCGGCGACTTAATCCCAGCAGTGTCCTGTTTTCGAGGGTGGCAATGCCCCAGCTCCCTGATCCTGGCCCCTGCCCCCTGCCCCTGCTCCCTGCCCCCTGGCCTATGGCCTGACTTCGCCTGGGCCAGCTATAGCTGTTTATTACATAGTTGCCTCCACATATATACCAAATAAATACACACTCGCAACTGCAGCTGTGTTGGTGCGCTCTCACGTAGCAAGCAGACTGTTGCTGCCGGCTTTCGATTGTGAGCGAGTTTTCCGCTTCCCGCCTGCTGCCAAGCATCGCATCTCAAAGCTCTTTGAGTGAGTTTTCCTCGCGCCTCGTTTTCATTTTCTATTTTAAAACCTTTTTTTATTCAAGACCTGCACTTTAAATGACAAATTCAAAAGAAATATAGTTGAATTTTATTATGCATTATTGTTAATTTTTCATAATTCAATATATATAATATAATATATAATAATTTAAATAAAAAATGTAGCTGAATTATTAATTTCAAATAGTTTGTTTTATTTTTTATTGATTTATAATTTTTATTTTTTATCTGAAAAGTCATATTTAAATAGAGAAAATTACTTACGCATCCATTTTCTATTTTAAAGATATTTGTTTTTATTAGTTAATATAAAAAGTAATTATTTTAATTTAATTTTATTTTTGGCTAGTTCTGATCTTACTCATATTTAAATTGTTTTAATTTTCATTTTCATTTGTTAACAATTTATTTTAAATTAGAAATCTTATACTAAATTTGCCTTAAAAACCCAATTTTGGACTATAAATATAAATACAAATAGTCAAAATATAATACCATTATTTCAAGAGATTTGGTGCCAAACCTATGTGATAATTTGCCTCTAAGAACGATTTAACTGTGATTTTGAGCCATTTGCAAATAGAACTACGTAAAATCGATTTTCAGTGATCATCGTCAGTAAATTGGTCAATTTATCATATTTTTTTTTGATAGCAGATCAGTCAGAACAAACAACATTACTCTATTTTCAATACGACTCTGCCAACTTAATTTATCTCTTTGCACTCTCTCTCTCTCTCTTGCTGCTCAAGAGCTGCCTGACCGCACTCAAAAGCTCAAAGCTTTGACTCAGCTGAAAGCTCTTTTCAGCTGGAAGATGCTGAGCGCGCTTTTGCCTGTGCTCAAGGTGAAAGAGAGCAAGCTCTGCAGCAGCGCTGAGAGCAGCAGGGCAGCAGCATAATAAAAATCCATTTTTATAGTCCCGGCAACATCGCTGCTGCTGCTGCTGCTGCAAACCACCCTGCCAAAAAAAGAAGAGATTTAACTGAGGATGGCGCGGGTATACGAGGGGTGTGTGGCTGTTTTTGGGGTGGTGATTGCCAAAATGTATGAAATTTTACTGCCTGCCAACGTCAACAGAAACTTCAAACTCTGCTGCCTCAGCTGCTGTCGCTGTCACTGCCTCTGCCGCTGCCTCAGTCGCTGTCGCTGCCGCTGCCTCTGCCTGCTGCTGAGTGCCATTGAGTGAGCGCATGGAATGTTGCCATATGCCGCCATATGTACATGCATACATACATACATGCATATCAAATACTACGCTCTGCTCTCTTCAGCTTCATCTCGCTCGCTCGCCTTGCCTGCGCTGTTCTTTTTGCTCGCTCGCACCTTGTTTGCGCTGTGCGCTGGGTACAGTCTCTCTGCCAGCATCAGCAGCGGCAGCGACGCCGGCAGCGGCAGCGACAGCGGCAGTTCGCTGTCCGTCCCTTCATCCCAAGCGTCCAGACGTGCAGACTTTTGACTGTGTGGGGTGACCATTTTTCGTGCTTGACGCTGCTGCTGCTGCTGCTGCTGCTGATGCTGCTGCTGCGGCTGCTGATTTTTGTTTTTGTTGCTGCTGCTGTTTCTTTGATTGCGACGTACAGGGTGTCACAAAAATTAATAAAAACATTTAAAATAAATAAATAACAAAACATTGTTATTTTCATTATATTAAAAATACATATAAACTTGAATAAGTATACGATATTATACTTTGATGAACTAAAGACACCCTGTATATACATAGTACATGTTTCTGAAATATTTGTAACATTCATTTTATAAAGATTCTGTTACAAAATGTAAAATAAAATAAAAAACTTAAAATTGAACATAAAATTCAAATTACAATTAAAATTACAAAAAATATAAATACAATTTTATATTGTGTTGGATAAAGACACCCTGTTTATAATACTGGCTTCTCAAATATTTGAACACCCTGTATGCCGTCTTATATACATTTTGTTGAACAATGTCTAATAGACAACAATTTAGTTGTAACGAGGGCAAATACAATATGCAACAATGTTGCCAAGACGCACCCTGTATGTGTACGTGTATGTGTTGGCCATATTTAAGTTTAGCAAGTACATAAGCACTTGGCTTCAAGCACATAAACAGCGAAATGGAATTAAGTTTGCATAGCAAGGAACATAAACTGCTACAATTACAATAACAAGAGCCTTAGACGACAAAAATTGAAACTAGCGTAGAAGAAGAAGAAGAAGCGGCAGAGCAACACACAAACGACAATAATAATATATACATAGAGCAAGAGGGGGGTTAAGGTTTTGCTGATTTCTTTTGCTGTTTTGCTGTTGCCAATGGCACAGAAAAAATAAAAGCAAAACAGAGCGAAAGCAAAATAAGAAGCAAAGGCAAAAAAGCAATGAGTATGTAATTTATAATATCCTTTGTGCGCAGCGTTGCTTTGTGAAAAGTGAAAATAAGTATGTGCTTTGAGTGTGTGCGTGTGTGTGTGTTGTTTGCAGTTGTCAAATACTATATGCCACACACATACACAGAGAATTACAAAGAAGCAGAGAGAGAGAGAGCAGCAGATGCCTGCCATACGCGTCTGTCGTTTGAGCCGGGCAAATAGTTAAAACTAAAATAAATTTAGTTGTTGTGCAGACACACACACACACACACACTCACATACACACACACATACAGTCGCAGTCAAAAGATAGCGGCAGCAGCAAACGCCATTTGCTCTCTGCACGTCCTTCGCAAGTCGTGTCTCGCGTGCGCCGATAAGTATGCTATGCTTTTTGGACCGCTTGCTCTGTCCAAACCCGCGCCCCCACAGGCCTCACGCTCTTCATGCTCTCCGTCTTCGCACGAAATCTCATTATATTTGTTTTATTTTATTTGCTGCCACATCGTCATTTTCTGCTGCTGCTGCTGCTGCTTCTGCATCTTTATTCTTTTGAGCTGTTTTATTCTGCTTCTTTTTTTGGCGCTTTTTATGTCTATTTCTATGGTTTGGCTAAAGTACTTTGCTATGTATGTATGTGTGTGGGTGTGTGTTTTATATATATATATATATATATATATATATATAGCTAAACTTATATAGAAACAGACTTTGGCCAGTTGACTGTGCCACGCCCAACGCCCACAGCGCAGCATTGTCATCTACTTACTTAGTACTTAGTGCGTGCTTAGTTATTGTGTTAGTGTGGCCTTTGTCTCAAATTTATTAACAATGAACGTTGCCTAGTGAAAGGTGCCTGGACCCAGGCTGCTAATAGCATTTAATGCACCTGCAGACACACACACACTCACACACACACACACACACACAGACACACACACGTTCAGCTAAAGTTAAGTTGGCTTTGTTCTTTGTTGGCATTGTGTCATGTTGCAATGGCTGCTGCAGGCCACACACACACACACACACATATACACAGACAGCTTGCTGTTGTTATAAACACCATCATCATTATCGTCGTTGTCATTATGAGTGTTATTATTATCAGCAAAGCACATAAGCCGCTTTATAAATGCTTCATTTTCCCCCGTCTCGTTTCGTTGCGTTTCGTTCTGTTTCATTATTTATTTATTTTAGTAGCGCTTAATTTCCACTCATTTTGCCATTTGCCATTTTTTTGTCCTTGCCACTCTTTATTCAATTGCCAAATTATAAGCTAATGATCTAATTTTATATTTATAAAACAGTTGACATTTTCGTAATCATAAGCTTACAAATGAAGACCTTCAAAGCATATCAATGAATATCCAACTTGATATCTCATTAAAAAGAAAATAATTAAGCTGAGCAGACTTTACTTAAATTTAGTTAATGTGAACTTACAATTAAAAAACCTAAATAAATATTTTATTGATTTATTTATTTAATTTATTTTGTTTTATGTACATTCCTTTTTTTATAAAATATTCTATCTTATTTTCTATTTTATATTTTTAAAAATATTCACATAAAACAATTTTTATTTGAACCTTTTCTGAGTAGCTCTGAGATGTCAACGTCTCACTATTTGTTTAAATCGTGTTTTCATTGTTCAAAATAAAATAAATTCAACACCAAACACACAGTTCACAGATTTTTAACTCAAAAACCAGGTATCCACACCAAAGAAAGCTGCTACAAGTTCAATTCGATTTTTAAACATATTAGGTTAAAAAAAAAACTTAATATTTCTGTTGTGCAGAAATTTGTTTTGGTTAATGCGCTTTACCAAAAATATTCCGTTTCTAAACTCCATCTAAATTAATGGGCGCTCAAAAGCAGTTGTATCAACAGAATTTATGAATTGTATATATGAGCTTTTTATTGAAAATCTTTAACGGACGAGAGTTCGGTAATCGGTAATCGACAATCGATAGTAGACACATTGAAACAAAATGTCGTCTCGCGTGAATCACTCGCATTTGTGCCTGGAGAATCGTCTGGTGGGTGGCAAATATCGCTTATTGCGTTCCATTGGCAGTGGGTCTTTCGGTGAGATCTTCCATGGCATCAACACACAAGATGGCCGGGATGTGGCGGTTAAAATTGAGTCCACCGATGTGAAGTATCCGCTGCTGCTCTACGAATCGAAAATCTATGGACAAGTTGGACCACATCCAGGGTTTCCGTTAATGTATCACTTCAGCAGCGAGAAGAAGTTTAATGCGATGGTCATTGAGTACCTAGGGCCGTCCTTGGAGAACCTATTTAACCTATGCAAAAGACGCTTCACCCAGAAGACCGTGCTGATGATTGTCGATCAGATGTTGGTGCGCCTGGAACACATACATCACAAGTCCATCATACATCGCGACATCAAGCCGGATAACTTTCTGGTCGGCATTGGCAGGCACAACACAAGGCTGTATATGATTGACTTTGGCCTGGCTAAGCGATATCGGGATCCCGTGAGTAAGGAGCATATACCCTATCGTGAGGATCGCAATCTAACCGGCACGGCACGCTATGCCTCCATCAATGCCCAACGGGGCATCGAGCAGTCGCGTCGTGATGACTTGGAGTCTTTGACCTACTGCATCCTATATTTCAACCTGGGCAAACTGCCCTGGCAGGGCATTTCGGCACAAAGCAAGCAGCAGAAATACGAAAAGATATTGGAAACCAAGCTAGGCATGTCCATTGATGAGACCTGCAAAAACCTGCCGATCGAGTATGCCCTCTTCATGAAATACGCACGCAATCTGCGCTTCGAAGATGTTCCGGACTACACCTATATGCGGCAATTGTTCCGTGTGCTCTTTCGCACGCTCTATCAGTTCGATCACGCATACGACTGGTTAACCATTAGCTCAAATGTCAAAGAACGTGATCGTGAACAACGTCGTCGCGATCATCAAAATGGCGAGCTACGGCGATCCGCACGCCATCGCACCAGCACCACCAACAACACGGAACAGGAGCGCAATAAGAGGGAACGTGAAACAATTGTGGATGGACTGAAGCTACTTAGGAAATCTTGAGCTAGAGAAAGAATTACCAAAATTAGTTGAAAATTAGTTGTTGCTATCTGTTATTGTTTAATTGTTTGAATAATGTAATGCTCGAGTTAAGAATATATGATATCTGATACATATCTTTGCTGTTTCTTATACGATCGCTATTCAATTTAGAACATGTATTAATTTTGTGCCTTTAAAATTGTGGCTGCTGTGGTTTTGCAGGATATAAATATATATCGACTCAGCTCGTCATACTGATGAAAAATATAAATTAATAGATCCTTTTATGCTTTTTGTATATAGAGCTCAAGGAAACTTCAAAAGCTCCATGTCCAAAGTTTAAAAGAAGTTGAGAAGAGTATGCTTAGCATTCTCTTTGCAAACTGGTTCTTTAATAAATATCTTATGCTTGTCTTTTGCAGTTTTGCTTATTGAAATGTTGCTAAACTTGTGCTCTGTAGTTTTTGCATTTTGCCTGCTGTCCTATTATTAAATGTCCTTTGGCTACAACTTTTGAAATCCCATCAGAAACGCAGCCGTCAAGTTGTCATGTCGTTTATGACGTGCTGCCAACATTCAGTTGCTCCCATGGCATATACTCTCACAAGTTTTGCTGCAGGTGAAGCTGGGTTTATTTTCGCTAGTTATTTATTGAGTGGCAGGCACACACACACACCCAAACAGCTGGAAAAACACTTGCAAGTTATGCGAAAACAAAATAAATTTTACAGCAGTAGCATCCTTCTGCCTTTGGTTCCCTTACCGCTGCGCTTTGCCCATTATTTTCCACAAACAAAGGAAAATACATACAAAACAGCACAATACACGGGAAAATAGTTTATGCCAGACCACAGCAAAGGGAAAAGCAGAAAGTACGCGAAAAAATGTTGGCATTTTTCAACTACTTTTTGTTTTGTTTTCTTTTTGCTGGCAAAATAAGTGGAAAAGTTTGCGGAAAATGCTTTGACGGCAATGCTTAGTTCTGTTAAAGACGGCATCTTGTCGCACCTGCTGCCAAATTAAATTGCAAAATAAATAGAAAACAAAACAGACTATAAATAAATAAAGCATAGACGCCGTACAATAGGGCAAAAGCATAACAAAAAACAAAAAAAAACAAAAAAAAAAACAAAGAAGAGAAGAAAATTCTCTGCTTCCAACACAGGCAACTTTGGCTATGACAGACTGGCAATTTCAATAATTTATAACGCTGGCAGCACAACGTGAAAATCATTTTGACATTTCCCAGCAATTTTTCTTGCACAGCGAAAAACTTTGTCGGCTGCAGCAGAAGGAAACATAATTAAGTGTCGCCTTGACGTGGCAGACGTGGCAAACAAACAGTTGATGAACAGTAAAAACGCTTCAAAAAAACCAAAAGAACAAAACTTGCAAATGCCAAGGGACACAAGTAGCGGTTGAACTTGCAGCTTGTGGCAAATAAACACGCCGCCGACAACTGACAAGTGCCAACTGACAAATAAAACAAAAAAAAAAAAAAAAAAATAAAAACCAGTTGGGCGGAGCAGTCGCACGCAACCTACTGCATAATACCCTGTTTCCTACATTTAAAATATATTATTTAAATATTATTTTGTCCATCTTTATATTTAAAATGATTTGTCCTGACTGAGTTACTGATTGACTGATTGACTGACCTGCTATCAAACCACAGCCCAAAAGGTAATGCCCAGAAATTAAATTTATTCCCAATGAATTTCACAAAAATATTTAGGAAGAAGAAAAACTTTTATGAAAATTCAACATGCAAATATTTTATTTTTAATTTAATAAATTATTTTACATTACATATCGAGAGTTATACATTCGCACAAATTTATTAGCCCTGTTTTTACCCCATAAAATGGGTACAGAGCCTAAACAAAAACCGAAAAAACCCCAAATGCCACATAATGTTGCATGGACCGCATTACAAGACACATGCACAATATTGGTGCTCATCCCGAGATAAACGAGAACAGACTCTGACAGTTGCTCTGTCAACATATGATAAATTGTAGAGCTCCGGACTGACAACACCCCTTCCGAACTGATGTCTTATGGAAATTTCAGACGTGTGTATGATTGCAAACTTGTAATGTAATTGCACAATTCATGCATGCTGCATGCCAACTAGGTGTTTATTTAATTTGCTGAGTGAATGTGCCAAGGAGCTGCAGACGTGCCACCAGGTACGACAGTTACCTGCAGCCATTCAGACTCGAATTTGATTCCATGTGACAACGTGTTTTGATGTACAAGTTAGCTCCCTTTGTGCGTCTATCAATTGTACCCATCTAAGCCTTTGAGCAGCGCACAGCGAAATGTTTCTATAGAAAGGCTTTAAGCCAAAAGAATGCCAGCGTTTTTTAGCAGAATTTTGCAACAATTTTTATTCAACTACGTTAGATTTTATATGATAAAAAATTGCAATAAAAACTAGCATTTAAAATGCACAAATAAATAAATATATGGACGAAGTAGCTGAAGTCAGAAGATACAGTTTATCTGAATAATATTTAGAGAAATAAATTCTCTTTCAAATAATATAATTTTCATTGTTTGAAAAAAGAAAGTAAATAAAAATTTTTGCAATATTATTGAATACATTTCTTGAACAAGAAAAAAACAGTTTAAGGAAGTTTATCAAATAATATCAATATGTGTGAAAAATATTTCAAAATTTTAACCTTTTCTAAATTTTTAGCTTTTTAACTAATATTTTAAAATAATCTCACTTAATGCTGCAAAAACTACTGCCATAAGAAATATAAAAGTTTTTTAACTGCTTTAAATCAGTTGCCGTAAATTTTTGCAACTTTTTTCGCAGCATCAGCGAAAGTAAATAATTTTTAAAGTTTTTGATAAAAGCGCAAAGCTGCTTAACCAAAGCTTAACTTAAGCTAAAAGTACTTGCATTAAAAGCAGTATTCAGACAATGAATACTCTAAATAATTCGCCAGGCTACAGTCGGACGCAACAGACGTTTGTAGTAGCTTAAAGCTAAATGCTCTAATGCTGCTGCTTTGGGCTATTGTGCTAACTTTTGTGCGTTTCTGAAGCGTAGTTTGTGCAACAAAAAGCAAGGGAAATTTGCAGAATTATCATTTGCTGTGCAACAATGAAAAGCAGCTAGCTACTTAACACTGGCTGGCAGGTAATATATTTTTAAGCTGGCTGCCTTGTGGCGCCCGGCAGCAGCACCTCAACACGTAGCTAACAGATAGCAAACAAAACTGAACCAGTAAACTACAAAAAAGTGTGCAGAGAGCAGAGCAAAAACTTTGCAGTTTGCCTGGCATTTATTTTCCAACTAATGACCAACTTAAAACGTGCAATGCAATGAGATAATGTAAGCCAAAACCGAATGCAGCTCCGACTAAGGGCAAAAGCAGGTCTTAACTATCAGCATGAGTGCAAATTTTTCACTCAAATAATTGCCAAACAACAAGAAAAATAAAATAAACCAGTAAGAACGGAGCAGTTTAGTCGGCCTGAAGATTACAGTCGACAGTTACCGACGTAACCGGCAGTAGAAGACCCTCTACTTTGGGTTTTATATAGTAAAAACAGAGTCAAGAAAATTGCTTGTTGCATATCTTCGCTGTTTTTTATTCGATCAAGAATGTAATTCGCAACATCGTACTACGTACCTCCCAAATTATAAGTTTTAAATTGGACGAACAGACGTACATCCAGATAGTCGCACAACTCATCGCCCTGATCCAGAATATATATACTTTGCGGAGTCTGCCACGCCTCCTTCTGCCAGTTACATACATTTTTCATTTGCACTTACTTAATACACCCTTTTCCCCATTTTTTCTCAAAAGCACCGGGTCCAAAAACAGGTAACAACTTGCCGGCAAAAGCTGTTTCAACTCGAGAAACTGTCGAGCTGCAGCAGCATAATCCATTTGGTGTTAAATTTTACTTTTTGCACATGGTTTTGGCATCTCTGTTTGTTGCTACTTAACACTGGTTAGTGGTAGTTTTGCTTTGAATTATTTATTGAGCAGCAGTAAAAGTAATTATGTGTAACGTGGCGTATACGCAATGCTTTATGCCATTTTCAAAAGGCAAGAAAATTAATTAGTTTGCCAGAAGCTGCAGCTTTGCTTTTGTGGTTGACAAGCGAGCTGATAATGAATCGATTTGCTTGAATGAAAGCAGAACGCACAGCAGGTGCGTTAACTTAAGCAGATTTCACCGTCTGTTGGTCAGAGAAAATCGAGCTCGCCTTAGAGCTGCCCCTAAGAGCATGCTTGAAATCTCGCCGAAATGAAATACCCCGGCCGAAAGTAAACTCAACAGCTGTATAGCTTATGTTGCTTGTTTGCCTTGTGGTTGCTATTGTTGTTGTTGTTGTTGCATAGACACAAATCGAATGTCATTAAAATAAAGACAAGTGGGCAGGGCACGGGTGGGCGGGCAGCCGTTGAAGATGGCAGCTTTGGCAGTCTTGCCAACAACTCTGCAGCCCGTCTGCCAGCATCATGTTGAGAGCTCATTAAAACGAATACGAATTTAATGGTACTTAAAGCGGAAATTGCCTGGGAAGTTTCCGCTATGGTAAGCACACAAGCAGCAGCAGCAACAACAACAACAACAACAACAACAATAACAACAACAACAACAACAACAGATATTGCAAATGGCGAAAGCGTATACGACGTTAAGATCGAAGGCTCACAGCAACAAAGCTTTTACGAGCTGAAAACTATTAGTGGCAGCCAACAACAGCCACACTACTTTACACACACATACACATATGACACACACACACGTAGTTCACCTGTATGTGTGCTCGTTTTTTTACAAACATTTCTGTGTGCGCCAAATGAAGCCATCGTCATCGCACACCGGGCTCAAGCTGATGCATGCCGTGCACAACAAAATAACAGCACACACAAAAAGTACAAGTAAAAAATGTTACAAAAAAAGCAACTGCAAAGTGAACAAAAGCAAATTCAAGACGCCAACTAGCTTATGCTCTTGCTGCATCCAAAACAAACTCAATAAGCATAACTCAATTGCAAATATTGGCAATTTGACTAGACTATATCAAAGCAAAGCAAATAAAGCGTTTTATTTTTATCAGCTATAATACAAGTTTCTTTTAACGATTTTTAAGTTAAATTAAACTGCAGCACAAACAATTTTTTGCAGAATTTTTCACAATTTTATTACACTTAGACAAAAGACTGTACATTCTTGAAAATAATTTGCCAATTTGATTTCGATATCAAGAAAGAAAATAATCATAAACTTCCATTCAAAATTTAAAAAGAGTTTCAACAATTAAAATAAATGCATACCTGTTGGAAACAAAACTAAATCCTGAATAAAGAAATATAAAATAAATATTTGTATATTACTATTAAATATTTATATTATCTATTTATATTATTAATATTACAAAATAATATTTAATCCATATCTAAATACGTTTTGGATTAATTCAAATTCGTTTATTTTATTTGATTTTAATTTTTAAATAATTATTAAGCTGACAAATGGCATAGCAAATGGCATACACTCCGACTGCAGCAGTGTGCAATTGCAACAGAGCTAAATACAGACGAACAAAAGCTGGCAACTGTAGCACGGCTGCTGCTGCTGACTGTGCGAAAAAGTGCGACGCCATTTTGAGACGCACAAAAGTATGCTATAATTGAATGTTTGTTTGCACGCCACATGCAGTCGTAGTCATAGTCGCAGGTGTTTATACTTCTGCCTATGTGTGCGTGTGTGTGTGTGTGCGTGTAAGCATATGCATATTTTTAGAAGTGTATTTGTGAGTGTGGGAGCATGCAAAATGCTGGAAAATTCGTTGCGCATACGATATGCATGTCAGCAACGCCCATTATGGCAATAACATTGTATGTACTTTGAGTTTTCAATTTCAGCTTTTTGCCAGCAGACCGAACGACCGACAGACAGACAAACAGACAGACGGACGGACGGACAGACAGTGTGGGAAGACAAAGCATGCAGATTATAATGCGTAGGAGTTGGGCACAAACATATGCGGGTTGTTGCCTTTCATGTGCGCTGTCAAAAAAAATATGTACATACATATCTCGCATATTTTTTTGAGTGCCAGCTAAAAAGTTAGCGAGCATGTCATGTAAATTGATTGGAATTTCCATCAGCATAATTTACAGAGTAAACTAAGGCATGCTTTAATTTCAAAATGCTGTGCAGTTGAATTAATAAATTAAAGCAAGCCGGAATTTGGGCAGCAATAAGTTGAGACTCAACAGCTTTTCGAAATTTATAATTGTGATGGTCAACAGCACACGCACAGCAGAGCCAAGGAGAGCCAAGGAGAGCAGGGAACGTCCCTAAGGACGACGGCCTGTTCACATAACAACCGACAGACCCACACACAGATACACCTACACGCACGCACATGCCGAGAGCGGACTTTGAAGTGCACTTAGTTGCCAAAAAGTTAATAAAAATAAGTGCCTCTTGGCCGTTGCCAAGGACCCGAGCACAGCAGCCAGCATATGAAGTGACTCTAACTCGTATACGGACTTCGACTGGAGCTCTCTCCCCCCTCTCTGAGCCGCAGTAAACATAAGTAATTTAGATTGCCCGTACTCGAAGCAGTTGGCCAGAAGCCTGTAATAGTGGGGAGTTATACGAAATACCGCAAAACTTGGCATAAAATAATAACAAACTGCTGACCCAAGACCCAAGCCAAGCCAAGCCAAGCAGAAATGCTGTTGTGCCGGCAATTGACAATAATTGCTGTTGGTGAAACAATTTCCAAAGAGCACAACATTCCAAAATTCAGCACATAAAAAATATGCAAATAAATGCCAAATATATATACATAGCTGCAAATCTCTTTCTGAGCCATTTCTCTAGAATTGTGCATCTACTTCTGTGGGGCATGATAAAAAATTCAATTTAAATTGCGATTAAAATAAATAAAGCAACCTTTAAGAATTGTCATAAAGCCCCAGGCTGCAAGCGCAAAGAGTTTACTTTTCCAGGAATTTCAAATGCTCTTCATTTAGTATTCAAATTTATTTGCTTAGAAAACTGTGAACCGGCATTTGGATAAAGCCTCAAAAAAATGTATACTATGTGTGCCAACTACTTAAAGGCGAGCGACAAAAAAAGGAGAGTGAAAATCCGCATGGACTAAGACCTCGTAATCGCATTTCTAATTAAGTGAGAATTTCCACAGCCTCACACTGTGGGTTTTCACACCCCAACAAGTTCTGTTGTCGCCTAGTTTATTTCCACTGAAATATATATACTTCTATATTGTATATATAAGTATTTTTTCTACTGCGCCAGCTGAATTTAATTAAATTTCTACACTTCAAAGCGCGGGCAATGTGTAAAATGTCCCCCTGACTAGTCAAAATGAAAGAAGCCAACTTGGCAAAAGGCGACAGGAAAAATTAAAAAAAAAAAACGCACTTCGGATAAGCTCAACTTGCAGACACGCTGTAAACGAAGAAACTTGGGACATGAGAGTTCTTCCAGTTTATAGCTTACTTTCAGCGTCTAAATGCTAAAATGTTTTCGAAAATGATTCAAAACAGAAACGAAACGAAACACTTTGCCAGCCATTGCATGTTTACAGGGTATGCTCAAAAATACGAGCAAAAAATGATTGCAAGCGAAAAAGGAAATCTTAATTTTTTACTGTTGCCTTCGTTATTTTCCGTGCTTCAACTTTGTTTCCTTCAGGTTACAAATGGTTGAAGCTGCCATTTTCTGCATTGCTTTTGCAGCTCGGTTCTCTGCTGCTTTACTTTGCTTTCTTTCTTTTTTTCCGACTGTTTCTGTTTCTGTTTCTTTCTGTGCTGCTTCCTTTACTAATTAATTTCGATTCATTGAGCACTTTACAAGAAATTACACAACCACTCGACGCCCCTCAATATATCTACGAGCTATGTGAAGCATTCCATTTCAATTTTATTCCCAATGCCAGTTTCCCTTTCCCTCCTGTCCTTTCCCGTCCTGTCCTTCAGTGTCATGCCGTGCACAATTCTTATTCGTATTCCTATTCCTATTCCGATTCCTATTCCGATTCCGATTCCCATTGCCATTGCATTACGTTTTGTAGTACGAGTTGATTTTCTGCCACTTCTTTCTCTTCCATCTGGCCATTCTTGCTCTGTTTTCACTTCCACCTTGCTGGAGCAGAGCATCAAAGCCAGAGCCATTGAATGCCCCAGCAAATGAGCGTTTCAAATTGTTGCCAACAAATTTGCTGCCATTGAAGGAATTGCCAGAGCTACAGGCGTTAGAGCGAGACTTTTAGCTCTGGCTCTGGCTAACAAAGGCACTAATATCAGAATAAAAGAAATATTCCTACTACATACATATTATATACATACACTGTGAGGAAAATCAAGAGTTTTCGTAATTGAATCACGATTTACGGTGTCAAAAGTTCAATAACAGAAAATTCCTAATGCAAGAATAATATTATTTTTAATTATTTTGCATTTATATTTTCATAAATATTAAGATATAAATAATTTATAATTCGTACTTAATTTAATCATTATTTATACATAATTTGAACCTAATTTGGATTTTTTTTCTTTTATTAATCCAAATCCATTTATAATTCCATTTAGATTTGTACTTCGAGATTCATTTGATAACAATTTTTTGTGGAATGAATCATTCTAGATTTTTCCGAGTGTAGTTTCTAATATACTATTCCCCGACTTTGTGCCTGTGCCTGTGTCAGTTTCATTTTATTTCGCTTTCTTTGCTCTGCGCCTTATCGATGTGTCAATTAAATGGTCTTAATCTAATGCATGTGTTAGCTGTTCGTATTAAGCAGCAAGTACATATCGTAGCTGTCATTTGCTACAGCAGACATTTCCAACTAAATCCGGTAACTAAAGCCGCTCACTTTAGCTCTATTTGTATTGGATATATATATATATATGCCGTCTAATTGAGCAAATTGTTCAATTGAATTAAATCTGTTCTTAGTCAGGCTTAATATCTTGTAAATGCTGCCAAACAAAAGCCTTTAATTCAACTTGCTTAAAGCAGAAAGTTTGCGATTATTTTCTAAAGAGATGTAATTAATATTATTCAACTAAATAAATGTTCTTTTGTGCGATTTAAGCTCTCTTTGTATTGAATATACTATCGGGGCTATTTGAGCAAATTGTGCAATTGAATTAAATCTGCTCTTAACTAGGCTCAGTGTCCTGTAAATGCTGTCGAAACAACTTAGCTAAAGCAGAAAATTAAATCATATTTTCAATTGAAGTTATTGAGCTAAAGCAATAATAATTTGGGGGAATATTTCTTCCATTCCAGCCGAAGTCTTCTGTTAATTTAATTTGATTCCAGAATTTAATTCAGAACAGCAGTAGAATCCATAATACTTCAGAGGAACCCCAACAAGTGCTATACTTTCTGTTGTATTTAAAATTAATTTGTAACAATTTGCCGCCCACACAAAAAGCAAATTAACCTGCCTCCCTGTAGCCATATTTCCGCACATTGTTTGGCAACTGTTAAATTAAAAAATAAAAAACGAAAAAACGGGAGAAATGTAAAACCTATGCATTCACGAAATTCTCTCGCTTTAAATAGCTGAGATGCCAACGGCACATGTGCAAATTGCTGGGCAAAGTTTGCATTAACCGAGAACCCACAGAAAACCCCAACAGGCCGCAACGCTCACATATAGAATATATATATATATATACATTTATATATATATATGTATGGCATGTAATAAAAATGTACAAAAAATAAAAATTAAATACCGTATAAAAAAGAATTAAAAGCAAAAAGTAAAATAAAATCTATATGCAGCAATTGCAAACAGAAAAGTGGAAAAACAAAACAGCGAAAAACAAAAAAACAAAAAAGGGAAGCCGCACCTACCGAAAATGTATTAAATTTTCAGACTGCTCATTAAAAAAATATTAAAATAAAATTTCTATGGTAACACAGACACAACACACACACACACACTTGCACTAATAATGCCCACATGTATTGTGAAATGAAAATAAAAATATGCGAACCCGTCTGCCTGATGGCAAAAACATGAGTTGCCTGACTCTGGGTGTATAAGTGTGTGTCTTTGTGTGTGTGTGTGTGTGTGTGTGTGTGTGTGTGTGTGTGTGTGGAAGGGTATAGCGGGTACCGCATTAAAATTGGCATCACACACACATACACATACACAGTATACGCCTGCACATTAAAACAACGCCATGTTGCGGCAGTCACCCCACGCTGCCACGCCCAGCTCAAAACGAGTCGGAAATGGCAGCAGACAGGGCCGGCTTACATAAATTGAAGGGCCTGGGCCCATATCTTTAAAAAAAAGCTCATTTCGTCTAAGAAATAGTTTTCGAAATGTATATATTTTTGTTATTATTCTAAGTTTAATCAACATTTTTTTTATTATATGAACTATGAATTTATTCAACATTTTTTATTTAATCCAAATTTATACTAAATTCATTCAAAATGTATTACATTTATTTTCAATTTAGAACTACTTGAAATCTGTTTAATTTGCTTGAACAAATATCTGAAGTAAAAAGTAAAATATTGTAAATTCTCAACTTGCCAGTTTTTTTATGTGCTTGATTGTTTTAATTTAATTTGTTTATTACATGATTGTATTATTAATATTTTGAAAAAATAACTGCTCAATCGAGTTTTAAATCCAGCCCTGGCAGCAGAGAGCATGGGCATGGTAAGAGGGGTAGACTGCGGGTAGAGGTGAGCAGCAGGGCGACTGAGTCAACGATATGTGAATATCAAGATTTAATTTAAAGTTAACTAAGTAAGATTAAGCTTTAGCATTGCACAGTGAGAGAAAGGGAGGGTGAGAGAGAGGAAGGGGAGAGAGATACACAAACACACACACACGTGGCCATTTGCAGGGTGCAAATGCGTGCAGGGTGGAGAGGGGCTGGGGGGGTGTCGGTTGTACTCGTATCAAGTAGAGCAGAAACTCTTAATAAAGCAATTGCCTCTGGCAGTCAAAAAGTAAACGTCGACAACGTGCAGCAACCTGATTACGACAAGGGGGCAAGGCTAAGCGGGGGCGGGGCGTAAGGTAAGGGATCCTTAGTCCAGGGCCACGACCTCAAGCACAGCATACGATATAGTACATGCATATGTGTGTGTGTGTGTGTGTGTGTGTCTGCCAGAAAGACCTTTTTTCGAGACCCATGACATAGCGGCAGTTTGTTGGGCCACTTTATAGTGGAGCCTGCCATTTGCTAAAGACCATACTTCGATGGTTTGCCGAGTCCTTGGTGCGCTTAGTTAGCTCGGTTTATGCCATAAGAGTGTGTGTGTGTGTGTGTAGTTGTTTGATGTATGCAACTGAAACTTATACGAACAACGCCCAGAAATGCCAACTAACCATAATTATAGTATATTGAATAGCGCAAGCTGAAGAAATTTGAAACGCCCAGCGATGCAAAACCCAACTATGAAATGCGTTTAATTAGATTTCCGATATGTGGCAATTTAATACCACTAACTAAATATACTATTACATTTCATATTGAACAGATTAAGCCAGCAAATAATTTTCAAACTTAAAATAATTAAAAAAAATGTGGTCACACTTGAAAGAATATGGGAAAATTGGCAGCACTGAAACGAACTGAACTAGATTACAAAAATTTCGACGCAATATTGCCAATTTCGCGGGTTTCGTAATTTTATTTATACACACTATAAATTTATTAAACAAATTTATAATAATAATAATAATAATAATAATAATAATAATAATAATATTAAACATATTTTTGATCTAATTCTTTTTGGTTTTTTATTTAATTTTTGCAGAATTTTTACTGTCTATTTAAAAATCTAAGATCGGCTTAAATTGAAAGTCTGTTCTTATTTTTAAATCTTAAATTTTATTTCTTTTAATTTGAATTTTTATTATGCTTAATTTTAATTTGTAATTTAATTATCTTGGTCTTAGTCAACATTTAAATAAATAAATTAATAAATAAACAAGTGAAGCAAACATTTATTTTTAAATGTCCTTTTCCTGTCGCAAGTGGGTCAAAATGGAGATAAAATTTTTATTATTGCAATAATCAGCTTGATTTACCCAGCATTATGTTGGCTTTAACTTTGCCTAGTTATAAAGACTTTTCAGATTATATGTTTTACATATTTTCTACAAATGTTCTACAAAAAATGTCACTGTGCGCTCATATATGAAAATCTCTGCAATAAAAGGCAAATTATATGGCAAGAGCGTATTATTTGCAGGGAAGCAACATATGAAATACAGCTTCTATAAGTACGGGGAAAATATGCGCAATAATTCCACCAAAAACAACAACAACAAATAGAAACAACAACATCAGCAGAGATAAAATTTATGGCATTAAAGGGCACATCGGCTGGGCATGTGCCTCAAATGCTATATCCCTTTATTATCTATATTCCCATATGTGTATGAAGCATTTTTAGAGCCGGGATAAAAAATTTAATGTGAACATAAAATCAAGTTTTTTTTTTTTTTGTATATTCTATTTTGGTTTGGAACTAGTTTTGCATTTTATAATCAGCGCAAAACGCGGGGGTTGGCCCTGAGCCGGGCTGAGCTGAGAGCTGAGCTGAACCTCTTGGCTGATTAGGGTTGATGGCTGATGGTTGATGGCTGATGGCTGAGGGTCGTGGGGGGCTGAAGGCCAAGAGCCTGAAGGCTGCATCGAACAGTGAATGTTGCGAAGGGTGCAGAATGATTACCCCGTACGTCCCACCGTCCCTCAGTCTGTCCGGCTGTCTGTCAGTGCGGCATGTGCTGCATTTGATGATGCTTGGCTGCTCTATATCCTGTTACTGCAGCAGTCGCAAAGCGGACGGACGGATGGACAGAGAGACGGACGGACAGAGAGACAGAGAGACAGATAGACAGACAGACGCACATAGCCCGGAGTCTAAATAGTGCGGACTACGGGACTCTGGAACCGAATCAAGCTGGCATGCGACATTGGGTGAGGGTTTTCCTTTTTTTTTTTTTCTTTTTTTATTTTTCGGTTTTTGCTGTCTGCCCTTTGTGCTTTGTCAAAGGGAAATTTTATATGATTTTTAATGCTTCGCGCTTCATAAAAATGTTGCCGTGACTACAGAAACGGAATGCAAATAAATTGGCTTCACATGGCTTCACAGCCAATGGCAATCCCGAAGCCTTTAAGCCAATTTCTTTTATGTTTACGTACAGTGCACTCTCTCTCTCTCTCTCTCTCTCTCTCTCTCTCTTTCTCTCTTTCTCTCTCTCTCTACTCGCTTATTGTGGGTCTGTATTTGATTAACACTTGATAGCAGCGGCGTAATATGGGCAACACTTTTTGAAAATTGCCCAAAATTTACATGTCAAAGTTGTTTCCCCCAATTTCCGCCAACATTTTATGCAAAAATTTGCACATTTGCATAATACAAAAACTTTAGTAGAGTCTTTATTACTGCGTGCAAAAAAATGTGTTAACTATAGTAGGTATTTTAGACACTATATTAAATAGAAGAACAAACTAAAATAAACGATCTTTTTTAAATTTAAAGCCCTCTGCATTTTTTATGTGAATTTGCCAATCAGCCAGAAAATGTCTGCTTAAAAATTCTAGTTTCTTGTCTGTATTTGTGGCAATAGAAGTTTTTTAGCCATGTCAAACTGTGTCAAACTGTCAGAGTGAACAAATAAAACTCATTCGCATTCACACTCAGGGTTCATCAGAGAATTATCGATTTGAGCCAGCGTTGAAACAAATGGATCATGGACAGATGTGTATTCTAGAAACATAATGGGATATTTATTATTGGCGGTGGTTTCAGCAAAGGTTTTAGCATTAAATTTCTATAGATAAAGTAAATTAAATATTAATATTAATATTCATTGCTCAATAAAATATTTAATACAAGTTTTTCAATTTTTATAAACATTAATAAAATATATGTCAAACTGAAGCAAACTGCTGATACTTTTAAAATGCTCAAAATAATTCAATAAATAATTCTTTTATTTGAAGTGCAACTATGACTATCAAATGCATATTTAATTAAATGAAATGCCTATAATTTGCATATTTAATGAAGCAATGCCTCATTTTCAAGTCGCTGCACAAATTACAGCGCATGCTAAAAGCGCACAGCCACAGCCCACAAATGTTTGCCTAGCAACAGGCAAAAAACGTACAAATAAAATAAAAATAAATGGAAATAAAACCAATTAAAAATGGAAATGTCGCAGGCAAACAGAAAAATATAAAATATAAAACGCAATATAAACGATTATTGTACGCAAACACACATACTACATATAAAATCATTTACACCCGGGAGCAATAAACGTTCACGCAATTAAATTGCACACAAAATGGCAGCAATAACGACAAAAAATAACAGCAAATACTCCACAAAAAATACAAAAAATATTGAAATTAAATGTACGCACAAATAAACCGACTAAGCTCGTACAAATATCGCAGCTTGATTAATATTAAATAAAAGAAATCTACAAATAAATAGGCTTTATTTAATAACTATGAATTACATTTTTCATTTATAAACCAAAATATTAGCTAGTCTAAAGTAAGCCTAAAACTATAGATAGCTTTTCATTACGTTTAAAGTTAAGCTCTTTTTAATTACTCTATGTATGTTGAAATTCCCACTAGGCTTTATTTTATTAGATCCTGTACTTAAAACAAAGTTTAAAAGGGTCTATTAAGTTGGTATAAATCGGAAATATGTGTAGAAATTCTTGACTTTTATTTGATTCCTCTCTGTAATGTTATATTTCTCAATTTATATTTTCAGCATCATTGCGCTTTTTGTAAGTTCTAAGTTCATCGTCAGACTTTAATTTTTTGCAGTGTAGAACTTATTTATTTGTGCCAGTACATCAAAAGTCAGCTTTCGGCTGATTCCTGATTCTTATTCAAATTGAAATTGAGTTTGCACACGTCAGATCTATGTCAAATTATTTGCCTTATTTGCCGAGTATTTCCAGCCACCTGTCGCCATAGATTGCCATCATTTTTAACACACAAATACACTCTCCATCTATATCTCTATCTCTATCTTTACAGCTGTGCCTAAGTAAGCAGATATTTAATGATGGGAAATGCCACAGATGTCAATTAAGTAAATGCCCGGGCTATTTAGCGCATACCAATCCGCTTTTATTAGCGAGCTGCCTGAGGCGTGCAGCGTCTTTAGCAGCTTTCTGCTTATTAGAAGATATGTAGATATTTTTTATTTACGCTAAGTATGCAGCGTACAGGTCCTTTTTGCCCGGCGGCATGGTATGCTGCAGTTGACTCATTTTCATATTGCTTTTGCCGCCTCATCATAATATTGCGTCGCAGCCCAAGTGAGGACGAAGCAAGGACAGGGCCACCCACAGGCCATTCTTCAGTGTCATAACCAGCATATACACACATACATACATACATATATATATAGAAAGATATATATAAAGATATATATACATATACATACCTTTAATGCGTGTTGCTCACATTTTATGAGCTGTCGCAAAGTGCGAGCTGGCAAATGGAAAAAGGAAAAGGGCAAAAGCAGAGCTACAACCAGCAAAGATGCCGCCGATCAGTCGGAAGTGTCCGACATTAGTTTATCCTGAGTCCAATATTTGAAGCAGCAATGCTTCTTCTTCTTTTTTACCGTGTTTTAATGGCTGCGCGTTCGGCAAACGAGGAAAGTGAAATCAGCAATATTGTTTATTTAATATCTTTTGTATTTTTCAACCGATTTAAATTCGCTTTTAAGGAGAGATAAATATAATGGTATAAAATATATATTCTGAATAATATCCTTCTATCTATAATATTACGCCTATTCCCATGTTTTTATCGTTTAGAGCTTACTACTGTAATACTATCTATATTACAAAAATGGATTATGATCTGAAAGTTCCTACAGACGGATCAAGAATCAAGAATATTTGCTTTGTGGGATCTGCCAAGTCTCCTTCAGCCTGTGCCTACATTTACACAAATGTATTAACCCCGCTTTAACGCATTTCCTGGGTACAGGGTATAAAAAAAGCAATGTAAGAGGAAGTGCGCGCTCAGCCAGCTGTGACCAGCATCGCAAATAAATGAAAAAAGTTAACGAAAATCAAGCAGAAACAGCTACAGCAAGAGGACAGCATGTGACCATAGGTAGAAAGTTATTGGTCATGTTGAGTCCTTTCATCCTGACTCTTATTTAATTAAATGTCAAACGCTGTTCGCCTCTGTGCATTCGTTTATTCGTGCGTTTGATTTGGCATTTGATTTGATTTTTTATTCAATATATATGCATATATAAGTTCTCTCTTTCCGATATACAGCTAAAGCTACAAACGCTCAACAATTGCACAATTTTAATTTGCATTCAAATCCTAATTGGAATTGTTGCTTACATTTGCAATTTGATCGATTTTTATTGCAGCTGCATAGAGTTAGCTTTATACGTTATTTAAATTCTATGTTCAATTTAAATACGCATTGTTTTGTATCGCCAATAAAATTACAATTATTTGTGCCATATTTATTTGCATTACATAAGCCTTCTTGCACATTACGCATACGCCATGTGAGCTGCTCAACTCATTGTACTTTTATGCAGATTTAATTAACAACTAATTGATGTGCTTGTCAGCCTTTCAATAATCATGTAATCATGCACAACTTGTCATTATACTCACATACCCATTGTGTGAGTGCATTCATTTCATAATTTCTTATTCACGTGCATACTCGTATTATTCATGCACTTAATTTCACGCTTCGCAGCACTTACTGAGCCTTGAAATTATTTTATTGTTACTTTTATAAATGTTGCGCATTAAAATCTATAGAGACGACTGGTTTTTACACAGAAAAATGTATGCTTGAATATTTTAAAAATACATGAAAATTGCAGAATTCTAAAGAAAAGATTTAAGAAAAGAAAAGAAAAGAAGAAAAGAAAATATAGTTTAATATTTGAAAATTAAAAGAAAATTATAAAATTAAATGAAAAAGATTTAGTTGTAAATTATTATTGTTATAATTTTAAATCAATATTTAGCATAGTTTATTTTAATAATCTAAATAATCTCATGTAAGGATAGTATTTATTCAATGAATAATTAAATAAAAATATTGTAAAGAATTTTTTGTATATATCTTTTGATATTCTCACCGCTTGAAACTTAACTGCAGGGTATTCAATAGTCATAAACTATCTGCTAAAAGCTTTGTTCTTAATTTTTTGTTTATTGCCGTGCTAAATGAATGCGTCAGTTGATTATAAATTGCATGAAAAGGCAATTTCTTCTTAATTTACAGCTGATGTGTTGCATTCATTCGTAATATGATCCAAAAGGGAATGCCAATGAGAACGGGAATGCAAATGGGAATGGGAATGCTGTCACATTTCGGGCAGAAATTGCGGCAAATGAGACATACGGAATGCTGCAAATGTTCCAAATTATTATGCTAATTTGTCATTACATTTAATTAACCACATTTGCCAAACACACACACAGAGAGAGAGAGAGAGAGAGAGAGAGAGAGAGATGAAGAGAGAGCTCTTCTTGTTGCAGAACACATCAAAGGCATTCAGTGCGTAATTAGAGCCGCACTAACAACTCGGTACGTTATTATCAATAATGTACAGCGGTTGGGCTTTACGCCTGATTAGGGACAGGCGACGGAACTTTGGCATTAATTAGTGCTAAGTGCAGATGGCACTAGAACTTTGACCATGGAGCACTGAGCATTCAGAATCGTAGCTCGAAACCTGGCTTATTGGCACATCAAACTTCCAGTCCGAGCAAATCAAGCTCGACAAATTCAATTTCAAACTAAATTGCTTAATTTCAATACAAACAGGGATGATTTGCTGCTCGCTTTTTTATTTGTTTGTCGAGAGAAAATATATATATATATATATATGGCATGTATTTGGCAGAAGAAATGTTCATAATTGCATGTCGTAAAGTTTTCAACTTCTATTTGAGTTTGCTGACGAGTTTCGCCCTGTCTCAAACAACAACAACTTGTTGTACAACTTGGACTGCGGTGGACTAAACAATTTTACCCAAACTAATGCCACGCCCCACCCCACGCCCAACGCCCACTGTCAAGACAGAGTCAGGCTCATGTGTAGCAAAACAGCCAAAAAAAAAGAAGGAAAAAAACAGAAAAAGGCAAAGGCAAAGGCAAACTAAGCTAAGCAAAAACCGAAATCCCAGAAATCCCTTGATTTATTTCAAATGCTTACGCATATACACATACACAAATACATGCATATGCATATACATATATACAAATATACAGCTTGGTAAATAGAGCAAGTGAAAAGTTACCAACAACAACAATTTCCACATATCCCGCAGCAACTAAATTGTGCCAGCGGCGGTTTCTCTGCTACCTTCCGCTCCGCCACACAGCCGAACCATCCACAAACGACTCCTGCTTCCCACTACACAGAGAGAAAAATTGGCCCGTTTCCTAAATAAATCATCAATTTAATTATTGTATTATTAAGTTAATAATGATTATGGTTAAAATTTTTAAATGAAAAAATCAATCACTTAGAATCGACATACAAAAAAAAAAAGACAAAGGTCCTGAGGGACATGCAAAAAAGTTTTAAAAAATCCGTATGGAAACCCTGAAATATACTATTGAGTTATATTTTGAGCGAAAAAAATAAATATCATAAATAATTATACTTAAAATTATCGTTTCCAAGGGTGGCCTAAGTATTTGGACAAAAATATTTACTTCACATTTCAATATAAAATTTCAATATCTTAATACAGTTTATGTTAATTATGTTAAAATAATTATCTTCATGGGCGGAAGGGTGGGCGTGGCAAAAAAAACGATTTTAAATCTTTTAGATAGGGTCCTGAAGGACATGTAATGTGAAATTTCAATATCTTATTACAGTTTATGTTAATTATGTTGAAATAAGTATCTTCAGGGGCGGAAGGAGGGCGTGGCAAAAAATCGTTTTTTAATCCTTTATATAGGGTCCTGAAGGACATGCAGAAAAGTTTTAAAAAATCCTTATAGAAACCCTGGAAAATACTAAAACTCATAAATAATCATTATCCGTTTTAACTGTTATCCCGATCTCTACTCAAGTAAACGCACGCACACACACGCAGAAGCTCGCGCTTGCTTGGAGAGCCAGCAAGAGCGCGCAAACAGAAGAGCGGCCCAGCGCTGTAGCGGGCGACTTGTTCGCTTATCACAGCAGCGGACTGGTAAGCGGGTTTCTGTTGCGCTCTTTCGTTGGCGCTCACTGATCAAGCGGCAGCGGCAGCGCAGCCAGCAAGCACTATAAATACTGCTGCTGCTGCGCTGCTGATCACATTGCACTGTGTGCAGTCGTCTGGTTAAGACGTGTGGTGGGTGCTAAAGTGAAGTGAATTCTCCCTGGCTGAACTCTCACTGGAACAACTCTCGTTGGCCGAACTCTCGCTGCCTAATTTTCAGATGAGATTACCGAAGCGAACTCTCCCTGGCTGAACTCTCACTGGAACAACTCTCGTTGGCCGAACTCTCGCTGCCTAATTTTCGTGGACCCGCCTCTCGCTGGACCGACTTTCGTTTACCCACTCCCGATGGCCGTACTCTCACTGGAACAACTGTCGTTAACCAAACTCTCGTAGGCCGAACTCTCGCTGCCTATTTCTTGCTGCTTAACTCTTGCTGGCCCAACTCCCGCTAGCCCAACTCTCACTTGCCCAACTCTCACTGACCGAAGTTTCGCTGGCCGAACTCTTGCTTCCCAACTCTTGCTAGCCGAACTCTCTCCCTATTTTTTGCCGCTTAAGTCTTGCTGGCCCAACTCTCGCTAGCCAAAGTTAACTGTCATTGGCCCAACTCTCATTGGCACATAAGCAGCCAAATGAAATTAGTAAAGAGCAAATTACGTAATTTTTAGGAAATTTCAAATACATATGCCTAAATAAACTTCTTTTAAATGCGATTTGTCGCCACTTTTTCTGCTGTGTACTCCAGCTCTCCGCCTGTGTTTAGAATACGCTGCCGCCGCCGCCGGCTCTTAAGGAATTGCGGAAAAAGCACGCACATGCAAAGTGAAGTTAAACGAAAGTGCCTCAATTTAAGTTGTAAGCTGATTTGGCCCGGCATTCAAGTAATATGGCTGCCACACACACACACACACTTACAGCACACTCACAACACACTCACACACACTCACACACATTTATATGAGGAAGTTCATATGCGTGAGCTGCTTTTGCCGGCAGCTTATTGAAGTGGAAAAACTTTTGGCTGTAACTGTAAAAGCAAATACACAAAATTAAGGCGAAACTTTTGCCATTTTTGGCTCGAACTTACGGAAATCGTAAAGGGAATGACATGCAGCTTGGCAAAGTTTGTTTTCATAGCACACATTACAAGCATAATCGTAGTTGGCTGCAGTTACAGGGTATCTGTGGTGTCTGCCAACAGCTATTAGCAGACTAGACATTCTGAAGCGGACGCGTCTTGTCATTTTCTTTGGCTCTTTTGGTCTGATTTTGACACAAATCCCTTTGGTGCTAAAGCAATTTATGCGGTTGAAGCTATCGGGCGCACACACACATATAAAGATATATATATACATATACACACACATATGCACTTGACTGGATTTTTTTGGCCATGCTTGGGATGCTTTGCTCTCAGATTGGCTGCTTCGCTGGGCTGCATAAGTGCAATTTTATGTTTGCCCAAGAGTTGATAAATGGCAGACAGTCCATAATGCATATATATTTACTATATATACAGATATATGCCATATGCGTTAACAAATCTCAGCTCCCCAGTCAAATCCCCGCTTCAACTTCAACTATGCATAAACAACAATAACAACAACAATTCTCCCAAAATATTACACATAAAAAATGAAAATTTCGACACATAAATCCCACAAATTGTCAAACATACCTAACCGAAAAAAAATAACCAAAAATATATCTAGCAGTTGCACACGTATATACACTGAGAAAAACAATCAATGTCAAGCTAAGCACAAAAAAACAAACGAATACGTATTTCCTTTTTCCTTTCCTATTTAAAACATTACAAATATATAACATATCTGAAGACAAGAAAATTTTTTAAATTAAGAATTTAATAACATTAAATGTTTAGTTTTTTTTTGTTCAGTGTATGAACATATTTTTTACTGTGTCTCGCCTCATGTCACGAATAGCAACGGCCATTGCCACGCCCAAACAAGCCACAACGCCCACCTTTAGCTGGTACGTGGTCGCAGATAAAACGCCCAAAAGTAATGCCAAAACATTTCGTGTCATAAATTTAACAATATAAACGCCGTAAGAAAAACCAACAAAAAGTATAGCCAAAGGGTATTTCGAACTGTGAATTCTCTAACTCCCTTGATATAACCTTCCCAAACTATACCATAGTATAGTATATAGTTTTAAGTTAAAATTAAAATACTTTAAGTATCAAAATAATTTAAATATATAAGAATTTAAGAAAAATAAACAGAAAACTCAAATCATTTTTAAGCAAAAAAGCAATATTGTCTAAAAATTCGTTAGAAGCAGTTCTGATAAAAATTGAGGGGTCTTCAGCCCTGGTAATTTTCTAACAGCATCATAAGCCACATCAAATACCCTTACGCCAAGCGTATTACAATAAATATTGATTTACAATTTTTTTGTGTTTAGAACATTAATTTATTTTGGCCTAAAACCCGCCATTGATATGAGGCTTACGCTGCCGCCAGAGAGCGATAAATTAATTTAAGTGCCTGCAAATATTTTTGATAACATAAAATGAAGCAATCCGTTCCAGAGATCTGCCTCTTGGCCAGGCCATAAAACGTAACGAGTTGAATGTGGTAGTTAAATGGATTCTATTCTTCGCACACCAGACCCTTAAGGAAAAAACGACATTTTTGTTGAACTTTGAATGTGCATAACTTGGCCAAAACTCCAGCGATTTTCAAGCGGTGTGTTGTTTTCTTAATCATTTGAGTGTAAGAGAAAAATAATAATAAAAAAATAAAAATAAAATTTTTTTAATTTTGCTAAAATTTCTTAAACAATTTTCATTCACTGAAAAAAATTTTTGATTTTTCTATTTTAAGAATTCCATCTCAATCGATTTGTATGTAAAAAGTGTGCGTAAAAAACCAAACATGGCTGTATTTGGTCAAGAAGTTTAGATTTAAGAGCCAATATTAGTGACGCAGGGGGATTTTTCACTCCTTCAAGAGCGCGGGCAGGGATGAAAGGGATGCAGAAGTACTTTATCGTAGTTAGGAGGTCTGCCCAGCCTCTTGCCTAACTTTGCACATTTTATTTGTCTTACGCTTGAAAATTTAATTAAAAAACTCGAAAGCAAACGAAGTTTTTAAAGAAAATGTTGCCTGGCATTAACGTTGGGTGGGAGGGGAAACAAGATGGCCGAAGTTGGCGCCTCGTTATCAGCGCCATCATCAGCATCGGCATCAGTAGATACAGCCAACATCATAACAAAACCAACAAAACCAACAACAGCAAAAGCAAAAGCAACTAAACGATGCCTCTTCGATTCCTTTCGTTGGCAATACTTTTTAGAATAAATTCTGAGGCATGGCGAAGGGACGAACTCGCTGGTTGTGGAGGGGGGAAATTGTTCATCTTGGAGTGGCTTTTTGGGATGCGGATGCGGATGCCAGGCTACGGTTCGTTTGATTCCCTCTTATTGCTGCTGTTGTTGTTCTCGCCGTTGTTTGGGGCCTGGAAAATTAATTGCATGCAAATATTGGCGGAGCGCGCACAAGTAAATATAATTTCGTTGTTTGTTCATAAATACGCATTATTATTTGCCAAAATGAAAAGGAAAATAGAAAACTACGCAAACGCTCACAACAGAAATAAATACAAGCAATGCCACGTAACACTTTAAGAAATAAGAGATACATTTTAAAGAGCAGTTGAAATGGGAAAACCTTTGAAGTATATGCTTTAACACTTAAAAATATTTGAAATTATTTTCTTTGTTAAAATGATTATTTTAACCATCAATTTGGCTTTTTTAAAACCAACCTTTAAGATTCAGTTAAAGTAATTTACGTTTTAGTCTATAAAAGTAATTAAAATGTATTTTTTTTCTGTGTATACGCAATTTGCAGATATCGTTAGGCATCAAAGCGAAAACTACCCCTCAAGGCCGAAAAATGCGCGCGTAATCAAGATGGCGACGCCTAAGAAATGGCGGCATTTCGAAGGGTGCAGACTTGAGCAGATTTGAACATTATCTAATCGCTTTAAACAGTTTTGTGAAAATGTTGTTTGCTTAATTAGCAACATTATCATTGATGGGGTCACGCACAGCTCACTGAGCATCCCGCTATCGAATCCAAACTGTGGCATTTTGGGGATGGTTTCGCCTACCAGGAGGTAATTAATGGACAGAATGAGTGTAAGCATTTGCAAGTGATAGAGTGTCATAATTAATAGGCACGATAAGCATAACAAAGCAGGCGCAGAAACCCAGGTGAAAGTTTTTACTTCATTCACTTTCCAAATTGCGATATAATTGGGGCAATTTAACTTAAAGAACAACATAGACTTCGTAGTCGATTCGTTTGAATATTGAATTAGCCACACAACGGAAAGTCCAAGTGTTGCGCATAATCGTCAAAAACACTTCTTATCGAAACACTTTTTTGACTCAATGCAAAACTTTTCACATAAATTATTATACGAAATTAGTCGCTACCGACCTTCTGCTACAATTTAAAAGAACACACAAAAAAAGGCCAAGATACAGACGAGCAAGAGATCCCAGCTAAAATGAAATATGGCAGCTACCAGGCTAAAAGTTAAATAATCACAGCCATGTCAGATAATAAATGATTAACGTGGCCCAGCCCAGGCGGAGCAAGGGACGCTGTTGAGTTGAAATCCAAGCACATTTGGAGTCATTTATTTGTGTCTTCAATTCTTGTAAAAAATAAACAACGAGATAAACTTTAATTTGGATGCTCAGCAAGGAAATAATAGCGGTACCATGTTGCTGTGCTTCGCTTCAATTGAAATTGATGAGCCAAGGCAATAAAAAAAGAAAATAAATAACAAACAACCGCAACAAAACCATAATGAGCCCGCTAAATAAAGTAGGATGAGAACTTTAAAGCTGTCAACTTAGTCGAGAGGGAATTAAAACCTCTTCAAGGGGTTTGACAAGCAAAGCAGGCAGTGCTGAATTTCATTACGATTGACAAATATACGAAATATTGTCGATTTTTTTGTTTATCCAAATTCCTAATACTTTTCACAATAGAAGCTGACAATTTATTAATACTACTACTACATGAACATATACATTTGGACGTGTCGAGGCCAGCAGCAGGTCTTCACTCAATTTAGAAACTCAACTGACATAAAAGCGCCGTGCCCCGTATAATCCAATGGGCGATTTCGGTGTTTGGATTGCAGGTCAACATCATGGCAACCACAAAGTTCGTACTGTGTCCCGTGGTGGACAACACGCCACGTCGTTCCGCCGTCTTGTAGAGGGGACAACGGTATACATGACGCTCCGGCAGATCGTCACGTTTCAAGGGCCTCAGCCAGATGACGGGCATGGTGTCGTATAGCTGACGAGGTTTCGATTCAGCCATATATTTGGTCTTCCGATCCCAGCAAGCACCCTCCAGAAAGATGCCATAGACGAAGACACCATCCGCTGGGGCAGTGACGCCCTTAATCTGGTTCTCCTCCATGGAGAGCACATCGTAGTCGAAGGCCAGCAGATCTATGGAGATGACATATTTACGTGCGTAATTCTGCTGCGCACCCGTCAGAAAGGCCTGCGTAAAGAAGAAGCCCGACAACCAGAAGGTCGTTGGTGCACCATGGTCGTACCAATGCTACAAAGCAGAAAGCAAAAAGAGGGTCAACATTAGTTTCTGTAGGCTACCACTATTGATTGGCCTAGCAAACAATAGACGGTTGCTAACAACGCAACGGTTACTAGGACAACTGGCAAATCATTTCCACTCACCTGCAGGAATTCCAAACGTCGCAAAAAGTCAGTCACATAGCTGCCGAGTGGCTTGAGGCTTGGATACGATTTGCTGGCCCACATAGCTGGTATTTTGGCAATCAGCACAGACTTGTATACCGCTTCTACAGCTGGAGACATTACCACCAGACCTGGGTGCATGACAAAAATAAATGTATTACATAGCAATCAAAGCAAATTTAATCAGCAGGCGGAGAGCCAATTATAAAATACAAATCAAAACGTCAATTAGAAATCAGTCTACTAATGTCAAACATGCAATTATTGTAAATAAATAAAATAGTTTTTAAATTTCTGGAATTGCTGAAAGTAAAACGATTTCGATTTGTAATTATACAAAACACATTAATTAGTTAGAAGAGGCAACAAAATGCCAACCCAGGATACCAGTAAAGCCCAAGATCCAGGCATTATGCAATTCCTGATGCAGGCAAGGCATATGCATCGCACCAGCTCCACCTCGATGGTCGGCACACCTCGTGTATCGGAGGTCATCAGGGCTCGCTCCAAGGAGAAACTGGTAGTCGAACCACCCAAACATGCTAAACGTGTGACCTTTAGCAAGCAGAAGACCGTGAAAACTACCGTTAAAGATAGCCAAATGCAGACAGGTCTTATGTCCTGCTTGATCACAAATCCGTCCGTTGATACACGTGCCGCAGGTGGTAAGTACAATGAGGGCAAAAACTCGAATAAACACCAAAATAATCTTGAATTATAAAATATTATTTGCATACTCCACTTTTCAGGAGCCAATAATCCTGCCGAGCGTAAGGTCGGTTGGCTAGCTCGCACGGACAGTGAGTGTCAGTTTAAAGCGCCAGGCATTGATTTCCTAACCGATCGTGATACAAATGTGACCACGTTTGAGGTCAAGATGCGAGATTCGGCGCCGACCGTGAAGGATTACACCACCAAATGCGACTACTTTCCCAAATTTGTGGACGAACGTCCGTTCAAAGATCAAGCAACTCAAACAATCTATAGGTAATGCTCAGTTCATACATTATAGTACAACTTAAACCTTTAATATTTTTATTTCCGCAGAATATCATCGGCACAGACACTGGCATATTTACCAGATATCATGGACAGGGAGCAGGATGAGAACTTGGAGCTATTTAATTTGGCTTCGCTGTTGCCAGGTGATAAGCCCCCCGGCCTATATGAGGTGGAAATTTTAGAGCGCGCTCGTAAACGTTGGGACTTCAACAAGGCATTGAAGACAAGTTTCATGCGGCAGGTGCATGAAGCACGGGAACAGGCTATAAAGAGCAAATATCGTCCCATATTGGAGGCCTTCGAATGGGAGCAGTGGATTGAACGCGAGGAAAACATACAGGAGTGTCAAATGTTGCGACTTGAGATCGTGATACGCATGTTTGACAAGCGTGAAAAACAGATGCACGATGCCTCAAAGGTGCGTATACAGACGGCCTGTGCTGTGATTGAGAAGCGTCGTCAAAAGGGTCTCTCCAAGAATGAGATTGAATATCAACGGGCCATGCGTCGTCTGCACATCGAGCACTCTGGCGCCTCGCGTCGCTGGAAGAAACAGACTCCCATGCAGGAATTGGGATCTCCATGTTCGGAGTTCTACGGACCGCTTATACGGCATGGCGTGGATCCGATGCGTCGTAGCTTTGTGGGCGATGGTCGAAAGGCATTCGATATGCGCATCGATGATTTGGAGAAGCGTGTTAACATGGACAAATTGCAGTGTCCATTCACAAAGCTCAAGGAGTGGTCCAAGCCAAAGGAGTACGTCAAGGAGTACGAGCAAAACTTCTGCTCCGACAAGCATTTGCAGAAACTTTACGAATCGTTGAAGACTCTGAGAACACAAGCCACCAAACATAAGACAGCACCCAAGTGCTTGAAACGACGACCCAAACTCGAGAGCGAGGATCATCATCTCTTCGAGTACGATGCTGTGGATGCCAGAGACTTCTTTAGGGATCGAATGCGAAAAACAGAAAAACTAATTGAGGCCGACAAAGAAATGACGCCAGAACAATTGCTGGCCATACAGCAGTACCTTGAAGACGCTGAGCGAAACCAAAATAGGCCTAATCTGCCTAAGCAGATGCTGGCAGAGCGACAGCACGAGGATCTGGAGCAGCTGCTGCATATGTATGAAGGCACCACAATTGGCTGGATTATGCAGTTTCTCTCCGAGGAAATGGAACGTCTCAAGGAGCAGCGTAAGCTGCACTTCTTCTCGATACTCGCGCAAAAGGAACGCTGGCGACGGGAGGCAGTCGAGGCAGGTCTACGCCAGAAGGAGAACAATATGCGTGTGATATATGAGGAAATGTTCCAGCAAACGAATGCTGTGCATAATGAGGTAACTGAAGAGTACATCAACACAATTCTAACCACCGACATGGGTCATATCGCCAATGCCCAAGCTGCTGAAACAGTCACCGCCTTGGCCAAACAAATCGATCGGGATATAAAGCGCTGGTTGGAGGGATTCCAGCAGATACAGACACCGCTGACCTATGAACCTCTGCGAGAAATGCTACGTTCGATGGTCTTTCCCGATGCAGACGCCTTGATACTAAACCATGAGAAGGAGCTAATTGCCAAGTATATCGTGGATGATATACTCTTTCCGCGCATATGGGATGAACTGGAGAGCTATGATATTGCCTCCACTATGACGACAGACTTGATCGATCGCCTAATCGATAACGATCTGTATCTCTTCTCGACGGACAGTGAGAGTGATGAGCCAAAGCGTATGGCGTGGACTGAGGCGGAGGCCATAATACGCAAACTCATACGTCAGGCAGTACCGGGTAGACGCTGGAAGACCGAAAATGAGCGTATTGTCCATGATAATACCTATGATATACTTGGCGATGTCTTCGATCGAATTATAGAAAATTCAAATAAACCCGTACCCCCAGAAGAACTTATTGGGCTTCGCAATGTATATTCTCGAACGAGAATACAAGCAAATGATAATATACGGCAATTTGAGGATATATCTAGAGAGGAAGCACGAAAAAATGCAGATCCTGCTGAAGACGCATTTGACGATTTGGAGCAAATGACATTACTGCGCACCCAGATTTTATCTATGCACAAAAAGATGAAAGATGATATTACCAAAGAGTTGATTACCGATGAAATACATTCCGACGATGATCCAAATTTGAGAATTAGCATAATTGATCGTTTTATCAAATCGGAACGTATTAATCCAGTGAAACCGGAGATAGCGCCAGACGTTGATATCTGCAGCATTATAAGTGTACTGGACATTATAGAAGAATCTGATTTGAACTTGTTACGTCATAAAGCTGCTGATCAGAGACCTAAATCGTCGAGTGTATTAACTGACATTGGCATTCAATTTGAAACAACACAAACCAATCCAGCGGATCAGATTATTGGAGCGCTTCATGAAATTATTGATCCAAAGGAAACGGAGGTGCTGTCATCAGGCGCTGACTATGAATACGAAGCGGATGATGAGGCTAGCTGGAGGAAAGAAGAGTATATATCGGAAGAGGAACAGCCGTCGGAGAAATCCTCTGGAAAGGAAACTGAAAGAGTTTCCGAAGAATTCTCAAACCCATTAATAGGCAAAGACGTGCATGTATCAATATCCAAAATCGAATCATCAGTATCGGACTATGATAGTGAAAATCGAGCAAGTAAAGTCTCCCAAATGAGAAGAACTATCTCTTCTATAGGTAGTCAAGATAAGGGCATCTACTACGATGCAAAGGAACGCATTAGAACCAAATCTATAACAGTAGTTACTAGTGATTACAACTTAGCAGTAGATCAAAATCCATAGAGATATCATGTTGTTTTCAAATTTAAATTAAAAGTTATTTAGTTCAGCATACTCACCCTTTATGCCTTTTCTTAAGGTAATCAGACTGGTGCGTATTGTATTTAATAAAACATTGAATCGCACCATTTCCTGCACTAGAACCGTATTCATGCTTTCATTATATCTGGTTGGATAACGCAATAAGACGGCGTCACGATCAAATAGTTTAGGTAATTTATCCAAAATATCAGTGGCCACATTAGTAACGACCTCTTCGGGAGTCAGAGCTTTGGAGCCTCCACTATCATCACTTGAAGTACTTGTATCCTTTAATGGTATGTTGTAGAGTGTCAGGAAGGAGGGGCAGGTAGGTTGAGTAGGTAAGGATAGGTTCTCAGGAAAGCGTTTCGAAATCACATCTACATAAACTCTTTGTGTCATCTCCAGTTTCTAAAGCGCAAGCATGTTAACATAGTAATACAATAAATTTAAAGCCGAAAAGCATAAACGACGCATCTGGTAACTTTTACTTACGCGTTTCTCATACAAATCCTTTATATTGCAGCATGCATAGCATTAATAAATGAAGTGATTATTTGAAGAACTACTTACTAGAATGTGTTACTTACCCAACGTTCCTTTGTTTGGCAGCCGAGTAAGAATAATAAAAAGCAATACAATTGGTAAGCAGCTCAATACTTATGCAGATACTTAAGACTATTTATATACTAAATAGGCGAGCTCTATTCGGAATACCGAATAATGAAGCACATGATCTATAAAAGTTGAACTTTTGTGTACCCCGCAAAACCGTAAGCAAATTCTATATGTTCTTATACTTACCTGTGTGAGTAGCGTGTGTGAAAGCAGCATATCCGTTTCCTTTTGATCCTTCATAATATCCGCATTGGCATGGAAACCAAATATGGATGGCGGCGATATTTGCGGCAAATCGCGCGTGAAATTCAAATAGTTCTCGACTTCCTTCATTACGGGTATATAGTACATGCCAGTATCATCCAAATAGTACGGTTTTTCCAAATCAATAACCGCCGGGCAGTAGTAACGATCCAATATGGTTTTCAATGTGCGACGATCCCAATCATCGGTGACACGACCACCGTAATTACACTCTCCAGTTAAATAACGTAACGCATCGTAGTTAACGGTTTCGTATTGGTTAAGGAACATGCGTAACTGCATTAGAGATATGCGTAAATCGGTTTCATTAAATTCATAGGGTATATTCCAGCCAATGGGTCCAAAGTACCGACGCTCCTGTATAACAGCGTGGAAGAAACACAGCGAGTAGATCAACTGTTTGAAGACGCGTGGCTGTGTGCAGGATTCATACCACTCGACATCGCTAATGGGATCGCTTAGTAGAGATCGCGTGATATTAGAACGCAGTCCCTTTGGCGGTTCATTGGTCATTTTAATGCCATTCTGCAGTACAACGACTGGGAAATGTTCCGCTGGATATGAGGTTAGCCACAAACGAAAATCTGGATGTGTGGCATCTGGTAGCAAATTCTCACAGACCTTTTCCAACGATGGCATAAAACTGGCCGCCAAATGGCAATTCTGCAGTACTACCCAATTGCCCATTTTGACGCCCTCATCAATCATCTTAATGGCAATGGGGCCCTGACCCTGGCCCAAGGACAGAGAGAACAAACGATTTGTGCCAAAGCCCTGATCCTCGGCAAATTTCAATAACGTGGCCGTGGGATCCGAACCGGGTGTTAGAATAAATATCAAGGGAACACAACAATGAGAGTCGGCAAACGAGGCCATTAGATCAAATTGTGGCGGATCTACGAACTTGGCACCCAATTCATCGGACACAAAGTTTAGCACGCCTGGCACCAATTTATCCGGACGGAAGCAGCGCAATATCAAAAGTTTTTGGAAATCTGATAGACGTTTGCGCCATGCCTCGGGTATGGATTTGTTGTCTTGCGGTGTCTTCGAATCGAATAGGGGTTTCCAATCATCCGGTTTGGCAGTTACATCCTCGCGTAGTCCTTTAAAGTTGGTTGTGTTGGACAGTCGACAGATCTCATCCCAGTTCTGTACACCCAACCAGGGTGCTGGACTCTTGTGCGGATTCTCCAAGCCAATGCCACCAGTGAGCAGAAACATCCATTCGGAGTTGTCAATGCGGTTCTGAGACTTCATCAGATTGATGTTCAATATGAGCGAGAACAGCAGCTTATCCTGTCAGAAATTGTGAAAAGTGGAAATTTCATTAGTTTCACGTTGCTCGCACATTAAACGAGTTATGCGTGTGGATTACATGAGGTTATGCGAGTGCAAAAAATCAAAGCACAAGATAGCGTTTCACAAGAAAATTAAAAGCCAAGGATCAAAGGCACAAGGGCACATGACATAATTGACTGAAAAACATCATAAAACCCCAGCAAGGAACTGCTTTGCACTGTTCCTCATCTTCTCCCTTTCTTTTTTTTTTTTTTGTTGCTTTGATTCTCGGTACGTAATAACATTATGCTTGCTCTCAGTGAAAGTTGCACAGTGGACGATGAAATGTTTGCTGAATAAGAGATGAACGTTTTGCAGCGAACGTCAAGAGTTGCGTTGAGCATGAGGGAAATTAATGTTGGCTTTTGAAAAGTGCTAGCCAAGTAGAAAATTAAAAGAAAACAGGCTGGAAACGTTGCGTTCACATTAACAGCGTCACCTTGGCATTTGCACTAATCAGAAATTTATCATCTTTACGCATCAATAGTTATGTTAAGCAAAAAGAAAGAAAACTTCTTGTGATTGGGGGTAGATAGAAATGTGATATAAACTCTTCAAGAGACTTGCTTTAAACCCAAACTTAAAACTGAGATATTTTTTGAAAAATAACTAACACAGTACACCTGGAACATTCCCAATTGAAATGACGTTCAGGTTCAGAGAGTGCTTATAGGTTATTATACGCCAGTGAAGCACAACTTAACGAGGCCACAAAGAAGCATAAAAAACGATTCGAGTGCAAGGCAATCGGATTAGAAAGCAGTTGCCACATAAAACCCAACTGGACATGTGCCCCAGTATGAGGTTGAAAGTGAAGCTAAACCAATTGACAATAATGGGTATATTCAATTGAAGCACTTACTTGCTCGAACAGGCTGCGACAGATATTGACGTAGAGGCTATAGGTGAAATGATTGCTTAAGTCAAGCAGACGGGCCGCAATATCATCCACTTTCTCAGTATTATCAATGGACGCCATGTACAGATTGACAAACCAGACCAAACTGTACTGATACATGGGATCAATGTTGGCCAATTCCACTGAAAATTTTACAAATATATAATCAATAACTTCTTAAAATATTAGATATTGTTTAAAGCCTACCTATGGTAAAGAACAATATAGTCGAATGCTCCGCAATGGGCACATAGCTCAGACGTGCCAAATCGATCTGTTTTTCCGTAGCTTCAGTGATAACCTGCTTTTCACTAATGTCATTGGCCAGGGCTTTGGCTGAACTCAATATCTGCACTGCAGTCTCATCTTCTAGAATATTCTCGGCTGAGGAGAGCACCTCCAATATCTGATCCTCGGTCTCCTTTAACATGCGCTTGTTCTCAGCGCCCTGCACGATCAGATTATTCTTTTCCGCCTCCAGATCGGGTCTTTCACGTGCCACCGTTATGCCCAGCAATTGATCCTGCAAACCCTGTGTGGTGATCATAAAGTTTAAGAGCGTTACTTTAACTGCCACTTCGGGCAGATAATGCGGATTTCGCAGTTTCGTTGTCATGTAAAATCTGCAAGCAAATAGCAATATTATAAATTATTAAATTAAAAAAAAATACTCTTAAAAACACCATACTTAAAAGCATGATTATATTCGATAACCGTATCGCCCAGTTTAATGCACAAGGCACCGCCCTGTTTGAACAAAGTCTTTGTCAGTATAGACTCCAATATGGGATCCAATTCTTCGCCGATATTCTCCAGCAATACGGGTAAGCCGAACTGTATGGCATTTTCCAAGACACGCGTGTAATCCGCCTGATTGAGCCGTATAATACACAGTTTGTTGTTCTTCTCATAGTTCTTAATCCATTTATTCGCCTGTCCCTGTGGATCTATCATCAAGGGCCATCGGCGGGCATTTCTATAATAAAATAAATAAATAAAAATGCGTCAGATAATTTATTAATTTAAAATGTAGTTTTGGTAGTTAATGAAATGTTATGGATGAATTTGGTGAATAAATGTAGATTTTAGACCTTGACCATACCCAGGTAATTGTAGTATAAAATGTTTTGTGTAAATGTTTTTGTATAATTAATTTTAATTTATTAATTAATTTAATTTAATTTTTATTTTTAACTTTCTGTGCCGACCGACATTAGTTGACATTAAATAAATAAACAAATAAATATTTTAAAATAACAAATAAAAGAATGCGATTTTGATGAATTTCAAATGATTGTTCATAAATTTGTGTGCTGAATTAATATAAATAATTAATTCTAGCTCCATTTTTAGCAGTGATTTGACAAACTTTCATTTCCAGGGAATCAATAATGCAAAATGCTCACATAACATTTTACACAATATTTCATAAGCGCAAATAAAGCATCATTTCAATAGCAATTGAAATTACAAATATAAACGTCAATATATACTCAGAATTATATAATGAAAAAGCAGAAAAGCCTGTAAATATACAAAGCACCAAATGCTGCGAATAATAAATATATTTATGCAGAAATGTATGTAGGCGAATGTATAGTATGTATTTATGTGCTTTAGGTATGCATATATTTATGTATTCATTGAGTATGTTTAAAGCTCAACATGCATGTGCGATAACTCACAGATACAAGAGCTACAGATACAGATACAGATACAAATACAGCCACAGCTACAGATACAGATACAATAGAAAATTCCAACAACAAGAAATGAATAGCCGAAACGCGACAGGCAGAGGCAACACATGACAAATTCACACCGAATACAAATTGTTCGTGCGAATGAATGAACATTTTTGTAAATTGAAAACTTGATGAATGAAAAATATTTGATGGCAAAACAAAAGAGCCAATTCCACCCAAACACTATGGAAACACGCCATGAAAAATGTCAGCGAATAAATGCGCATACTACGACTGTTAACATACATACATACATACATACATACATACATACATACATATGTGTACGAATGTATGACGTGTCTGGTCAGAACAGCGCACAATAGTTGCATGTGAATGCGGAAAAATGTTTGCCATTGCCGGCAAATGGTAGGAAAAGCTACACAAAATATCCCCCGGGGGCCAAACAAAGAAATATCTTGAAATAATACGCAATGAGAGCAGAGAAAAACATCTACATGGATCACACGTAGATATGTGCTTTGGCATCATCGATAAACGATACAAAATGTTTAAAGAAAAATACACAAAAACCTGCACTAGAAGAAAAATCAAGAGTTGGGGAACTGCAATAAAGAACTTTTGGTATCTAAAGTTGAATAAAGAGAAAACTATTTACTTTAATCGTTTAGGATTCCATACCATCGTGAACAAAAAAAGCTCAATTTAAGAGCTTTATTTTGTAGAACGCATCATACTTTATTTTTCCAAGTGTAATAGATTTAAATTTAGTTCTAAAGGTGCACATTGAATACGAATATACGATGCATTTAAAGCAGCCAGATATTCCCCCCAAGGACAACGCTAGTTACATTCGGCAACCTTTTTCCAAATTAACATTATTTAATCAAACATTTATGCAGCATATCCGCACCTGCTACCCCATATTAGCAATTTGCGTAGCTTCTCTGCTGGTCCAGGGTCTAAGAGGGTCAACATGTGTGCTACGTGTCAACCAAATACACCCAAAGCCAAGCAGCAAATGAAATCGAAAACGAAAACGAAAAGGAAATAAAGTTCTCTTTGAACTAGCAAATACCCTATAAAACTGAAATACTCGTGTCTTGAGGGCAACTTTGCTTTGCCTTATCAATGAGAAGAATGTTGGGTGTATGTGCGGCCTGTGAGCAAATGCTAACATTATTCATTCGACTTGTCTACACAGAGAGAAAAAATAAATAATTCCGCAATTGAAACCATGATAAAGACGAGAAAATAAGCTGAGAAGACAAACATTTTAAAAATTAAAAAATAGTAATAGAAAAAAATAATAATAACCCTGTTTTTCCCCATTTTTCAATGGGTATATTTCCCTTCATTAAAATTTTTTTGATATTTAAATAAGCTTTGAAAGCGATAGGCAAGTTAGGCACTAGATGGCGACACATAAAAACCTTTCGCAGGATAACCTTGTAAGAAACCTTATGAAAATTTTCGGTTTTCTCATTTGAAGTTTTTGTATACCTGTTTCTAATTCCAAAATACTAGCTTAAATAACTTGTATACTCATTTTAAATTATTAATTTTCATGTTTTTAACATTTTTTGTTAAGATTGCAAATTGTTAGTATTAATTTGAACTTAATTTTATAGCTAAATTTTCCCTCTGTGTATACTCCGTATTTTCTATATGTAAAAATTAAACGTAATGCGCCCGGAGCGCACATTAATCAATTGCTTATCCTTTGTGTGCTGCGCTCGCTTCCGCTTTGCCCTCCCCTCTCTCAGGTATTTTGGGCATGCTCCAAATTGCTTTGAACACTTTTGCGGGAAACAGGAGCAACAGCAGTAGCTGAGGCTGTGGCTGTGGATGTGGCGGTGGCAGCATCAGCCAAGAATTTCCTTTATTAAATCGACAAGAGACATGGTGTGGCATGTGGCATGTGGCAAGGCGAACGCGACGTTCCGTCCTTAGTTGACTTGGAGAGAGTGCACGCTGAAAACCCAGCAGATGCGTAATACTCAAGCACACGCATCAAACATGAAAATTCTTCCCTACCATTTCCATTTACCCTTCCCCCCCCCCTCTCTCACTCAGCCCACCCGCTCAGGGTCGCTGGATTTGTGGGGGGGGTTCTTGTACCTCGACTCTAAAGCCACCACCGTCGCATACGGTTGCTACCGTGCTCTGGACTCATGCGGGCGCATCAAATACACACTCACACCTACACACCCACACACACACTCACACACACTCTCACACACACACACACACACAGCATCCCGCAGCCTTAGTGCGAGCCTAAAAACCTTTTGCTCCTTCTCCCCGTTCTCCACCTTTAGCGCTACCGTACAGCATCCGGTGCTGTTCTCACAGTATGCCACGCTAAGCACCGTATCTTTAATTTTCGTAATATGCGTGAATTCTAACATTTTATGTTTTGTAATTAGAAATCATAAAAAGAAAATACCGAACGGAACGTGCATTTCGTGTGCCTGACAAGCGCCCGGCCATAATTACCGTGTCAGGTTGTTTAATAGCTCTTGTCCCAATGAGATTAGAGCGCAATATATTAAATTGGGCTACAGCTGTTACCCCAAGGACTAATGAAATCGAGCAAGAAAGTCTTTGCTTCGGCTATTCACTTCATAAATTATTCAATTTAGTTGGAGTTAAAGACGTATTTAAATATCGTCTAAATTATGTTAATCTTTACTTATACCTAAACCAAAACTACCAATTTATACTTACTTCATCATTATAGCACTCTCAATGGAGAAGGCATCCGTGGGCAATCCGCAGATATTCCAGAAGCGTATCTCCACAGGTTCACCGAGCACAACAGCCAGTTGAAAGTCCGCCGAGCAGGTAACGCCGTAGCCCAAGCATTTGGTGACCCAACTTTTAATTTGATTGACGCGAAAATCGATGGTGAACGGTCCCAAATAGGCAACCACACCCGATGAGATAAGCACATCGCCTGTGACACTCTTAAAACTGGCCTGCAGATTCTTGGCCGATTCCGACCAACGTGTGCGTTCACCGCCCAAACCGGAAATAAGCTCCTGAGCGCGTTGAAGTTTCTTGGTGCAAGCCTCATGCTCTGCTTGTAATATTCTAAAAAGCAAATAAAGCATTAGGCATCAATCAATCGATTATGAAACTAAACTATCGGTGTTTAGAAAAAGGAAGAAGGAAGTTTCATCGATTATGAAACTAAACTATCGGTGGTCAGAGAAAGGGAGGTTAAAGTGCTCACCCGAATTGCCGCAGCTGTTCGTCCAGTATCTTTTGAATAGCGGCCAGATTGGCCTCGACACGCGCCAATTGGGCCAGTTTCTCGTTAAGCAGTTTCATGGCCGCATTGTAGGTGGCCTCGGCCTCGGCCAGGGCAATCTTTTTGGGCGCCACAACCTTGGCAACCACATCGTACTTGGAGAGCGCAATGACCCAACGGCACAGACCCTCGCATGCACCCGAAACTGTTTTGATCTTCTCCGGATCGAAAGCTTCGTTGGTGAGAATACGCTGTTGTAATTTCTTCATGACCTCCGGCGGAATATTGTCCTTATCAAAGTTTAGCAGACTGTCCAGGAATTTCATATCGCTCAGCACACGCTTGGATGGACCCCAGTAGTCTTCGACAGTGCCCACACCACTTGGATTTGGCACCTTGTCGGGCTTCATTTCCTTCAGAATGCATACAGCCTCCATGACAATTCGTACACCCAAGGGAGGACTCTTCATGGTCTTGACCACGGCAATATCAGCCGTAGTCAGCGTATTCAAAGCAGCCATTGCGGATTCCAGAATGGGCAAGGCCTCACCCAATTTGGCATCGCACTCATCCTTGATCTCTTGGGCCACCGCAGCCTGTTCCTTGGCTGCCATCTCATCCAGTTTAACTAGCTCTCGCTGCTGTGCGGCTACCTCGCTATCCGCCGTAACTTTTGCCACCTGTTCGGCGACAATCTCGGAGGCTTCCTTGAGCTTGGGCTCCAGGGCCTGCAGTTGTTCCTGCATCACACCCACCTGCTGGGCGGCAATGTCCAGCTGTGAGATGCCCGTCAAATAGCGATTACGATTTGTGGTGATGTTGCTGGGAATGGAGAAAAAAAGAATATATTATTTTTTGTCGTAACTATTCACTGGTATTTATGATTTTGATATGTCATTTGCAGTGTATTTAATACTCACTTTCTCTTCTGACTTAACAAACTCTTAAAGGTCTGTATCAATTCCAAATACGACGTAGGCGTCACATAATTGTATCTGCGCAATCTGGTAAAGAATTTCGCCGACAATTCCTGCGTAGATGTATGGAATTCCATGCACATGTCAATCGCTGTCTTACGCTCCAATGCAGTCAGATCTTCAGTGGCCAGGAAACGTGTGGATACCGCTAACAGAGCATCCTCTGGCCAAGGCTGGAACCAATCGATGGTACAACAATTGACAATCGAGGGGAATTTTCGAATACGATTACGCAGAGCATCGCCAATGGGAGACATGGCCAGCACAATATGCAATTGCTCCTTGCAGGTCTGTATTAAATTCAGATTAGTATAGAAATGGTAAGAGAGTAACATGTTTTAAGAGTTCCCACCGTAACGAAAAAGTTAAATAGGGCAACGGGACTGCCATCTGTTTGTACGGACTTGTCACGCTGCTTGTCGATCTGTGCCATCTTTTCGACTACCTCGATTTTCTCTTCGTTGGTAAATAGATTGGGCACCTCGCCGGAGTTCAACAGATTACTATTATCCTCCAGAAAAGATTCGTCTTTAATCTAAAAACTCTTAATACATTAGCAAATGAAAAACCCAAAGCGAAATAAAAACTTAAAAACCACTAAATCAGAGTTCTACCTGCGAGTCCGTAAAAAGAAAGACACCATGCATCTCAGAAGAGCCGATCTTGCGTAATATTAACTTGAGATCCTCATGATACTCATAAGGACCATATGTACGTGTTATTTCCACTTGGAACAGCTCGTAGTCACATATATGCGAAGCCAATCGAGTTAAGCTCTGGCGTCCGGAGCCTCCGACTCCAATGAGCAGAGCATGACTACGTGGCTGCTTTATAATGCGACAGATTCGAGATAAATGCTCGATGGCAAAGCGGAATAGCACCAGATTCATTGGTTTCTTTGACATATTGTTATATTCAACAAGATAGGCCTCCACCACGCTACGCAACTCCTCCAGATCCATCACTTCCACATAGTTCTTCGTATCCGCTTTCGGATTTGTAAAGTCGCAATAAATCAATTGACGAAAATCAGCCTCCTCCAACTTCTTATCTTTGGCAACTAGCCGCGCAAATAGGCGACCCGGTTCCATATTAAATGAACTCTCCACCGTTGCGCACAATTTCCCAAATAGCCATGTACGATCCGAATCCTCAACCAAACGATCGCCATACACACGCATCACCTCGTGCACCCACAAACGTCGCATCGAATTCATATCCTCCGTGGCCTCCGGCACCGAAAGCAACACGCCCTGTATGACACGTGAAAAGTCACGCAAATTGAACAGATAATGCGACTTGGTGGGAGTGGGCAGCAGATTCAACTTGGCATCATTGTAAACCGATAAGGTAGCACCGACAATTTCATCAATGCAAGGATCGAATTCTTTCGAGAAACCGCTGTGTTTTAGTTAGAGAGAAATCGATTAGTCTAATCATTAGTTTACGGGCGATATCGTTTAAAGATTCTCTTAGTCAATCGCACTTACCGCGTATCCAAATGCCAGAGCACAATCTTCCCAAAAATGGTGCTCATAATGTCATCGTTAAAGTCATCAATGGATATTACATTGAAGAAACGCTGAAAACGTGGTGTTACCGTATTACCCGTAGATGGAGGACCCATGGCCGTGATCATTTGCAAATCGATTAGCTTCATGGGTATGATCTGTTTGCGATCGTACCACATCATGTGATCCAGCATCATGCGTAGCAGTTCGATGGGCGGCTGGGCACCGTAGTTCTCCTTAAGCGGCATGGACACATCGTCGACAAAGATGACGAAACGTGTGTTGAGCGGTGGTCCAAAAACTCCCTTACGTCGCTTGTCCAGCTTGGACATAATGATGTCCTGCGTCTGATTGGCCGATGTTTGAGCAGAGAAGGCAATCAGCAAAGGCTTGAAAACTTGCAGATCCATTTTATTCAACATATAGTCGATGATATAGACGCTCTTTCCCGTGCCCGTGGGTCCCACCAGCATCAGAGGTTTGCCATGACGGACCAACAGATCAAGCACAGCTCCGATACGCACACTCTCATTGGTCTGTATGATAATCTGGTTGACGGGTATATCACGTGGCAGTGGAGGCGCCGCATTGACATCATCCTGCCAGGGTTTCCACTTTCCTTTTCCCTCCTTGATGTAGCGATAGTCAAAGACAGATCCGTGCTTTGGTATGGGAAAGATAAAGGGTTTCGATAGCACCTCGACATGCAGATCCTCTGTTACGCCATAGGTCTCGTACATGCTCTCCGGAAAGTTCTTCTCGCACAAAGCACGGAATACCAAATTAAACTTTTCGCGACTTTCGGCAGTCAGTGAGCCGCCAAGTGACCAAATCGCTGAGAATAGGAATATACCTTCGACTTGGGCACGAAAATCTAAGTCCGATATATTTGCCACATATTTCTCATCGCGAAAATCATCAATAAAACACTCGAAGAAATTCATCAGACTAACCATTAGATTGGTATCCGATGTGGGTGCAATCTCACGCAGGCTCTTACGAACTATATAGAGTAATATGGGACAGAAACGTTGAATCAGCGAAGAGATTAGGTTTTTGCTGACACTGTGAAATGACGGAGGCAATGTGTTCTTCCATGAGGTCACTAGTGGTTCCCAGCCCAATGAACTGGGCTCCAAATAGATCATGCCACAACGTGACACCGTAGCCGGTGAAGCTACCTCCAAATCCATTGGTTCAAATATTAAATTTGTCGAATTCGACAGCTGTATTATCTCGCCGGACATCAAACATAGTTTCTTATTATCATCGAGCACCGTATTCATGTTCTCAATCCAAATGGCATCCACTGGCCCATCAAAGATCAGCCACTTGCGATCAGGTGAATCCGAGACGGCAAAAATACGATAATTAACAGCCAGTATACCATCGCTCCACTCATGCGATACGGCATCAAACTGACCGTAGAGCTGGCCCATGGTTATCGCCTTGGGATTAATAACCGTATAGATGGCACGATTTTCCGAGCCATCCTTTTTCTCCATGCACTCCAACGCTTCAGCCAGAATATGATACGTTGTGGTCTTGCCACCAAATGGATAACCCACCAACATCAGTCCATGACGCACCACGATCATCTCGTATAGCTAAGAACAAGTTTGAATGTCAATGCAATGAAAGGTCCTATTATTTATGTCTAATCACCTGCTGCACCTTCTCCAGCACGAAAGGTGTACACTGTTTGTTCTGCCTCTCACAGGCCATTTCAGTGCAGGCATTAAATAACTTGTAGTCAGCTTCTGGTAGAACCACACCCGGAAACAGATCCGAGGTTATGCCCTGGAAAAGTGGTATGTCCTGATTCAAAAACTTGGGCAAATTGACATCCTTAATGGAACGCAGCACCAATATATCCTCGTTCTCATCGCGATAACGTAGCTTCAAGGCGCCAGCTGCCTTTAGCACAGACTTTACAGCTCGCATGCCATAATCATAATGGCTCTGAGTACTCAGCTGTTCGGAACACAAGCGATATGTGGCCACAATTTTGACAGACAGCGGTTTCGCTGTTAGGAAACCATAGGAATACAATTCAATCTCAGAAATAAGAGCGTAGTCCGGCACCATCATAGCCACGGAACGGAACAAGGCCTGTAAATATTGTTGATTAGGTAATGAAATAATATTTTAATAACGGAGTTTACCTTTAGGTTATCGGGCAGCTCGGAACGTCCGGCATAGCCAGGATTCATGGTGATAAACACGGCACATGTGGGATCCAACGTCAGCGTGGTGCCCTCAAACACCAACGTGGGCAGGCCGGAGTTAATGCCACGCTGTATGGTCAAAATCTGTTGAGCTACCACAGACAGCACCTCGAGATCAATACGATTGAACTCATCAAAGCAGGACCAGGCACCACACGATGCCAATCCCTTGAAGAACTTGCCCAGCGCCAAGTAATCCAAGCCATCGGAGCAATTGAAGACCACACACTGTTTGGCAACGGCCTTGGCCAAATCCTTGGTGGTTTCCGTCTTACCAGTGCCTGCAGGACCCTCTGGTGCACCACCCAAATGCAAATTCAAAGCTGCAAAGAGCGTGCGATAGCAACGATCTGTCAGCGGAGTGACCACCAGACGTGGCGTATTGCCCAGATACTCGTAGCCATAGGGCAAGGAGCAGTTGATCATGCGGGTATCTAGATTATTATCCTCCCAGTAATACCGCAGCTGGCACAGCCATTGAAAGTCCTGCGGATCTTCTACCTCCTTTTGAACAATTTCAGCAAGCACATCACGTGCATGCACATCCAATACCACCAAGGCACCAAGTGTAATGCGATTCTGTGTGTTGAGATCACCACGCACAAGATCAACGATTTTATTGATCTGCATTATGCACTTTTGCAGGTATTTGTCAAGGCTCTCCTTGGGCGTTTCGGTAAGGAAACACTCGGTGATCTCTAGCGTCCAATATGTCAACGATATGGACTGTACCGTCTGACCTGGCCAGCTCAAGACCCACGTAGCACGCTGCATTTTGACATAGCTATAGAATGCTTCGGATATCTTTTGATGTAAACTCTTCTTCATGTCAATCTCTAGTTCAAGCAGCCATTTCTCCACCTGTCCACGCGCCTTGGCTGTTGAGATGACATCCGACAAGACAACCTCCTCACGTTCCGATGACCGCATGGCTGTTACCTCCAATTCTTCAGTAAATTTCAGTGTGCCTATGCCTTCGAAGCATTTCTTGAGATGCGGTTGCACACGAGTTGGATCCTTCGTTTCGGAAAGTATTTCGAGCAGTTCGTCATTCGACAGGAAGAAGAAGCGCGGGAAGTAGAGACGTTTCTTCTCCAGGTAAGCATTGAGACCCTTCTGAATGATTTCGAGCAGCACATATGCCTTTTTCAGTTTCTCATTCATCTTTTCGATTTGAACCACGGTCATGACACGCGGATCTTGGGCCACCTGCTTCATAAGCTCCTTCCAAATCTATAAGCGATGGCATAAGCTTTAAAACCAAACCAAGGCTTACACAATAGACAAACCTTATCCACAGCACTGAAACGTCTTCCCTCCTCCGGCATTTGCTGTTGTATATCTGGCGAACTGAAAATGGGCTCCAAGTACATCCAAGTGGCCTGGACACGCAGCCATTCGTCCACAATCTCCTGCAACAGCATCAGCTTCGCCTCCCACTTGCTGTAAATGCGCAACGAGTGTGGGTGAGTGTAAATGAGTGTGTCTGCCGTTGACAGGTTGAGTGTACTCACAGTATTTCTGCTTCAAATGGCTTGATGTAGGGCGAACTCTTCATTGTTTGCGTTTTGATGATTTGATCGTCCAGCAGGATTTGTATGTCATCCACGGCGGCCAACTTGTAAGTGCCAGAGTCTCTGTTGAATTCAACGAGTTATTAAATATATAAAATAAAATATTTAAATAATATTACCGGTATGGCGACACACTGAACTCAACACCTTCCCACTCATTAATCATTTTGGCCATGGCCTTTTCGAGATTGTTCTCCTTGGTAGCGCTCTCTGATATTGCCTCAAACTTGGGCACATATTCATCTAGTTGATATTCGATAATCTTTTCTAGCGTCAGCTCGGGCGATACTTTAATGGGGAAGCCAATGATTTCAGAGACTTGTTCCCAATGGCGTGCCTTCATGCCAGGGTTGCCCAGCGTGTTTATGATCGGCATATGACCACGGAAGTGCTCCATTTGTTCTTTTACATCCAGTATAAGTTGCATAGTCACCGGATGATCACCCATTTGTTTCTCCAGCTTTTGTACAACACGATAGAAGTTGGACACATCTTGATCGATTTCATCGGGATCAAAGGATCCCACTTGTGAATACATCCAGAGTTCCCACTTATCCATAAAGTCCTGACCAGCATCAAAGAGAGTTTTGTAGGGCTTCAGATAATCATGAGTCTTCTTGCGCACTGGATACTGTGAGAGATCCCAGCCATAGGATGTTTCCTCTTCATTTATCTGATCGATGGTCTCCATCGCAGTGACCAGACGTTGATCCAAGACATTAGCACGTTTCTTATACTTTGACAGCTGCTTGATGTCGCCCCAAGTGTCGTAAGTCTGCACCTGATCGTTGTAATTCTGCAGCTCACGACGGAACATTTCAATACGTTTCTTCAACAGCTCCTGGTATTCGATGACCTTCTCCGCAATGATCGCACGATGTTGCTCAAAGATCGATGCCAATTTCAGATACCACTGAAAGGAATTGCTATTGTTTTTGATCTCCAACGGTGAATAGAGCGTATGATCCATCAGCCAGAGTATCTCATTCATGTTGATCTTGAGGCGTCCCTCCATTTCCGGCACCAGATTCTCCTCGGCATGGACCACATAGGCCTTCAGTTCCATCAACTCTGCCGTATCCTTGGGCACCGTCAATGCCTTCTTGGCTATCATATCGTACTCCTTGCCCAGTCGAGAAATACGAGCCTGCTGATCCAGAACCATGCGCGCCAACAGATCAATTTGTAATTTCCTGCCCAATTGCTCCATGTTTTCGATGAACTTCTCGCGATGGAATTCATAGAGCCCCATGCGTATGACGCCCCACACCTCCTTGGCAATGCGATCCTCCTTATCGCGATAGTGATACACCAAATCGATGTACTGCTCAAAGGTGGCATCGTTCTCCATGAAGCGACCCACATGCTCCGCATCAATGCCGTTGATCAGATCAATGAACTCATCGAAATCTTGTAGTCGCAGCTCAGGACCGATTCGTTGCTCCTCCAGCATGGCACAAATTCGATTCTTGGCATCGGCCACAATGCTGTCGGGTACAGTGGGCGTGAGGTAGTATTTCTTGGATATTTTCAGATCTGTGTAGAGTTTGCTCTCGATGCGTGGCAAATGCTGCACGCTCATCACAATCGCATCGATCACACGCAGGAGTTCACTCTGTATCTTGGAGAAGCTGGGATTGAACGAAATGGTATCCTCGTCGGCTAAAAATATGGAGATTTCAAAGCCGGGATTCGATTTCTATAAAAAATAGCAGCAATATTAAAATTACAAAATTTGTTTCGATTTTTTTAGAGTTTCTCTCACCCCATAGTCGCAAACGTAATTGGCAAAGGCTTTGAGGCTGCGTATGCAAATATCCTCCAGCTGTTGGGTCATCAAAGCTGCCACACAATTGAAGAAACGCTTGACAAGCGTCATGCGTCTAATATCTGGTAATTGGCCACGTTTGCTGGCACGTAGCAGCGTCGTGTGTATCTCTCCATACCAAATTTCCTCCAGCATGGACTTGCCAGCGTCTATGTGACCTCCGCATATATACTATGCATGAAAAGAAACTCATTTAATTTTCAGCAATTACAATAAATAGGCAATTACAAACCACAAAATTAAATAGCGAAAAGGGCTGTTCGACCTTGCTCAGTTCCTCTATATTGACCAAGGTCTTCATGCTGTACTTCATGCTCCAAACCTCCAGAATGCTGGCCACGCTTCGATGTATGCAGAACAGTGTTGTCATCAAACGATTGCGGTTCTCATCATAACTGAAATTATTAAAATAAATTTATAAAGAAGAATCAGGTTAATATGCCATATAGATCTAATTCCTAATTCTCTAAATTGCCTATTTACGTTTCTTATTTGAAATATATAATCTATAACTATGATATTAATGTATTCTAGACCTTCCGACTTATTTTCATTTAAATTTAGTTTTATCATATTTTAGCATTTTTAAAAATTAACAAACTAAAGTTACTTTTTTATTGATATAACATTTCTTTGCTGTTCAACAAAGGTTAAATTAATAAACTAAGTGCTTAAACGTCGGTTGCGTCCGACTGCAGCCTTCCCAAATTTTTCTTAAGAGATTGGAAAGGTGGGCTAAAGTATGCAAATTATCTCAATGCGAAAACTTTTCACTCGAGCTATTTCAACATGGCCCATTAAGCAGTTGTGCATAGGCCCAAAACCGCCCACTCTCTAAGCTTGGCCCAAATTTAATGAAGCTAAATGCTTAAAGCTATAAATTAGACGCTAACCCCCCTTTTCCCACTCCAACACCCTACCTCTCTCCCACCCACACACAAACACAGTCTTATCGATAGGCTGACGACCCACTTAGTGTAGGCGCAAAAAGCAACAAAAGTTTTTCCATCTGGCACAGGCGCCACGCCCCAGATGCTGCTACGCCCACGCTACAGCTACTCAGAGTCAGCGGCAAGTTCAATTCATTTTTAACATATCCTTTCTTTCCACACCCTGTATTGCAAAAAGGGTGTATTGTTTTTATAGAGCATTTAGATTATTTAATATATATCGATAAAAAAATTATCGAATATATCGCTATATAAAAAAAAACTAAAAGCTTGTTGCAATATTCTTTATTTGTTAAAGATCGTCAACTTATAGCATATCGAATTGTAGTTTAAAAAAAATTATGCAAATATCGATATAATCGATAAATCGGTAATTCACATCCCTAGCTTGTGAAGCTGAGTACTCCATTGTCGATGTCGCTCGACTGCAGTCTTGCCGGCTGAATTTTTACAACTTGCATTGTATGTTCGTGCGAGTGTTTGTGGAACACGCCCCCTGGCTGCCGCCCACTTTTACTGTTGCTCATCAAATGTCAAACCAATACACGGGAGAACTTAACTTTTGGCTTTCTCAGCGCTTCCGCTGCTTCTTGGGCCTCGTCAGCCATTGCTCCCGCTGCTTTTCCATTTCCATTTCCGCTCTGGCAGCCATTGTAGTTGCGAAAGTGCGGTTAAAAAGTTTTTGGCACGACGCAAAGCGATTTCTCGCGTTCCCCATTGCCGCGACAGAGCCTCTTCATAATGTCGCCGTTACAGCTGCCCCTCTGCCCGCCCCCTTCAACTCCACCCGCCCTCGTGACTCTGCCTAAAGTTACACCAGCGATTCCCCAGATACGCATATATACACTCGGAGAAAAGATCAAAGCGGTCTTAATTGATTAAAGCCATACAAATTTTAATAGTCGTGTTATTCAGAATATACTTGATTTGAGTAAGAATATTTTTAACTCAAGTTATCCCGATGTAATCCAGAAAAAGAACCTAATACAAGTAATGGCCATGTAATCCAGAATTTACATGATCTGAGTGAAAAGGAACTTCATTTAAGTAATCCTCATGTAAGCCAGAATTTCTTAATTTTAAGTACTTTTCGAGTATTTTAGGTGTATTAAAAAAAATTTTTAATTTTTCTGTCTTGAATTAAATTATAATATTACTTCTACCCATTTATTCGTACATCAATTTAATAATTCCAATATTACCTAATTTAATCTGGTTTATTTCAAAATTAATGCCTTTTATAAAAAAAATTGTCTAAATTTAAAAAAGTTCTTTATTTAAAATAAAAAATTTCTCCGAATTTTTAATGCTCAATTCAATTAAGAGTACGTTTGATACAAGTATTTTATGCTAAGAAATTTTCTTCTTGTCTGCTTTTGAATTAAATACCGATTTTTACTTAAACAAAGAAATATCAAATTTTTCTAAGTGTATATATATAAGTGTATGCGTATTGTCAAGTTTATTTTATAAGATTTCGCGCTCTGACGACTCATTTTCAATTGGATTCTTTATGCCTTTCACAATGGAACCCCATCGCACACGCACACACTCACACTCTCACACACACACACACACCTCTGCGCACTTACATGCGCGTGTGTGCGTGGGTGGGAGAATGTCATTGTGTAGGTGTAATTGCACGTCAATTGCACGCCTCGAAACTGGAAACTTTCTAACGACTTTCAGTGCCGCCCCTAAATGGTTTATAATTAACTCTTTAAATATTTAAATGTACCTGTATCTACATAAAATATTGGCTCCCAGCATAAAATTCTAATCGATTACTTATCGATAATGTCAATGCATCATTTCCGATTGTAACTATCCTATTTGTCTTCGATCGCGTCGATTACTTATCGATAACGTCAATAACTCTTTCCTTAACTTAATTCCCCTAATTGTTTTCTATTCCTTTGCTTACTTATCGATAATAATTCATTCCCAAACTTAACTACCCTAATCGTTTCCGATTACGTCGATTACTTATCGATAACGCCAATGATTCATCAGCGCCAATTACCGATAACGCCAATAACTCTTTTCTTAACTTAATTCCCCTAATCGTTTTCGATTACGCCGATTACTTATCGATAATAATTCATTCCCAAATTTAACGCCCTTAATCCTTTCCGATTACGTCGATTACTTACCGATAACGCCAATGATTCATCAGCGCCTTAACTTCCTTGCGCTCCGCGGTTTCAAACGTAGCCGGAGCTCCCTCCTGGGTTAATCGATCTAGCACCGAATGACGCAGCACAAAGTCCACGACGGCCTTCTTCATGGCGAACACATAATCCGAACGCACTTCGGAAATATTCTCCACCAGAGCAGATTCCCATTTCTTCAATATGGAGGGCACCAAATTGGTAATGCTGCCGAAAGGTATTAAAGATTATTAAAGCTTGAATAATATTATTACATTATATAGTGTATGCGTTATGATGTGAAAAAGATATCTAGGTTTTCCGATGTTTCAAAGAATTCGATATATGGTCAATACACCTTTAATGTTGAAGAGTTCTAGATTTTTATGGTTTCTGGAATTCGGTGGTAAATTTTAAGATTAAGTTAAATCATAGTTGGTTAAATTTGTTGTTTCTCGGATCAATATTTTTTATATAAATTAAACATTAATAAATTCAAAAATTGTATAAATTTCTAAACGAGTGTTTAAATAGGTTGAATCTCACAGAATATCAAGGCCAATATCGAAAACATCGCACAAACCATCGATGTTTTAAAGATATACAACGAATATATCGATGCACCATTTTCTAAACACCGATTAGGATTTACATTCCCATATTATAGATATACTAAACTATATAATATAATGATCCTTGATCTTACCGTCTTAGCGTCTTTTTGCTGATGGTGGAGACGTGAATGGTGTCTATACCATGTTTGATGTAGTAATAATAGCGCAGGGTTTCCCGTTCGCCCTGATCCGGGAAACTGGAGAGTCGTTCCTGCAGCGGATCTGGATCATCGTCCATTTGTAGTATCAGATCAACGAGCTTGCGACGAAAGTTTTCGCGCTCCTTGCGCATTACCATATAGTTGGATGAGACATTTCCCTTCGAATCAGGTTCTCCGCGTTTATCGCTAGGTTTACGACGCTTCTTGGCCTTGGAGCAGGCCATGCCCTCAGGTAGATCGGATAACATCTGGCCATCGAAGAGGCGACTGGCGCATTCCGGCATATTTAATTCGTACCAAAGTCTACGGGATTTATAATCCGAATTTGCTTTCGACTGTAGTATGCTCTGTAAAACATCGGGCTTGGGTCGCGTGTAGAGCATTTTGGACTTGGAGCAGATGCGTCGGGCGCCACATACCGATGTAAAGCTGGGTATCTGCTGGTTGGGATTGCGCTTTTCCATGCTGTTTTTACTTTTTATGTGTGGCGGGCTTTTTCAAATAAACGCGCGCAACTGTTTAGCGAGTTGGCAGCACTGCGGAAATAAATCGAATAAATTAAATGAGCTAAAAAATGCCAAAAGCGCTGGTTCGAAACCTGGCTGTGCGTGTTCGATAAGCATGTTCGTTTGTCGTGGCTTTGAGCAGCAGCGGTTCGTTCGAACCTGCACTGGCCAGCGAAGTTCGAACGCAGCTGCAGCGCACGAACTGCAACATGTTCGCCAGTCGCGCGTTAAATAATAGAGCAGAAAATTGTAAAAAACTTACGCTAATTTTTTGTAAATTGTTTTTTAAGCCGCCACAGCGCGTTTTAGGCCGGTTTTATTGTTTGAAAGCCACAGCCGGTGTCTGAACCTAACAACGGATTGAGAACAAATGCAATTCTCACTTAATTCCCATTCAAATTGATCAAACAAACAAACAAACAAAATAAAACAAAATTCTCGTCGCCCCTGGCAGCAGGCGAAGCCGCAACAAGTGAAAAGTTTTAAATTCACTTGAATTTAGTCCGAATTTATTCATAAATTCCCCGAAATTCCCTAAAAATTTTGTTCAGTTTCCCAAAATTCGCAAATGTTGCTGCAAAAGCTTTTGTCTCGCTCGCTCCACACCACGCGGCCGTTGTTCGCAGCGGGGGGCGGGGGGCTGGAGAAGGGGGCGCTGGCAGTGCTGCGCAAGAAGACCGGCTACACATTCGCCAACTGCAAAAAAGCGCTAGAATTGCATAACAACGACGTTGCGCAGGTAAGTAAATAATAAATAATTAAATAACAGTGCAAATTATTAGCGAAACCAACAACAAATGCAGCTGTTATCGCTTTTATCAAAAGCCGACATTTTGCATAAACAGCTGTTCGACAGCAGAGAGAGAGGGAGAGCGAGAGTAACGACAGTGCTGCGCAGTTAGCTGTTTTATCCGTCAGTTTAATAGTACCAAGAAGTGTTGCCAATTTTTTTCGATTAAATAAAGTTGTTTTTGATCAGTCATATTTCAATTACAAAATGTCAGAAAAAATATCGTAAAATAAAATCGGTAATGGAGAAATTCCTTATATTTGAAATGTTTCAAAACATTTTTAGAATTCAAGTCCTTAGAATTAAAAAATGACAACCTAACTGCAATTATCAACGAACCCATCTGAATAATTCTAAGTTTAGCTGTTAATACCCGAGATGCTGGCGCAATTAATTTTTATATTAACGGTTTAAATTGTGTGAACCCATAAAAAGTTTTTACTAAGATATATTCTAGAATAAATCATTCAATTTTATAGCCTTATATTTATCGATTTACTTACGTTTTATAATCGATCGTTCGATATTTCAGGCGGAGAAATGGCTGCATCAGCAGGCGCAAACTTTGGGCTGGTCCAAGGCCACCAAACTGGCGGATCGGGTCACCGCCCAGGGCCTGGTGGGCGTTTTGGTCCACGGCAACCGTGCGGCGATGGTCGAGCTGAACTGTGAGACGGACTTTGTGGCACGCAACGACACCTTCAAACGCTTCATGGACCACGTATCACGCATTGTCCTGCACTACACCGAGCAAACCGAATTCGACGGAGATCTCTGGAAGGTGAGACGCGAATTAGTTTCTTTCATGTCATGATAAGGAATAGATTTAGATTAGGGAAATAGACAAGATTTTAGCGATATGGAGTTTCGAAAAAACATCTATGTATCATCAGTAAAAATCGGACATCGGAAATCCATATATCGTATAACACTAAAAAAATAAGCTTATAACGATGATAATGACTACCGATAAAAGATCAACAATATTTTAAAAACATTAATTGTTTCGTGATATATCGTAAACTCATAAAATATTGAAGTTTAGAAACAATTATGAAAAATGCGATATTACCGATAAAAATCGATATTTTCCTATACTAACTCTATTTTAATTACAGCTTGGTTTCGACGCGGACGCCCTGAAGAATCTGCAGACCCCCCAAGGAGGCTCTCTGGCCGATCATCTGGCCCTGCTGATCGGAGCCGTGGGTGAAAATGCGAGCATCCGACGTGCTCTGTGCTTCAAGGTCAATAATGACCTGCAACTGGCGGGATATGCACATCCAGCACCCACCAATGTCAGCACCACACAGAATATCACTCAAGTGGGGAAGTACGGAGCGATTGTGGCATTTCGATCCACCCAAGAACTCGACGATCCGGAGTTCCATAAGAACATATGCCAGCAAATTGTGGGCATGAAACCGGTGAAGATCGGAGAATACGGCAAGGATATTCCAGCGGAGAACAAGGATGACGAGACCTGCCTGATACACCAGGAATATCTATTAGATGCCGACAGGACAGTGGGAGAAATGCTCAAGGAGAATGGCGTTGATATCGTCGATTACCATCGCTTCGAGTGCGGGGAGCAGACGAAGCGGGACCTGAGGGAACTGATACAGGCCCAGCAGCAGAACAGCAACTAATTCACAGAATTCGGCTTAAAAATTAGAAATATTTTGTTATACAGCTTTATTGTTACCACTAAAATTCTGCAAATCAAATGAGCAATGGAAAAAAGAATTAAACGAAACACGAGTAACTCGACAGGTGTCTTTTCAATTTGCTTTCTAGAGTTGTGCTTTTTAGTTCAATTGAGGAGCTAGTTCCATCATTCATCACTTTAAGAAATTAAAACATTTTAATAACGCTTAAATTTCATTTCTTTTAGATTTTAAAGAAAATCTTTCAGAACAAACTTTAAAATGTAAATAAAAATACAATTTTATTCAATATAAATAATATTAATAATAACAATACGATAGTATCAAAATATACTAAAGTTTATCCATTCAATTAAAAATAAAATCAATATCGATTTTAGCTTAAATTTAAAAAAATCGTTATAATCGATATTGATATCGATAGTTTACTAATAGAGAGCGTTACTGAACTACAATCAGGAAGTAAGATCGTCTGTGTATTTTAGTAAGTCGTTCCAAAAATTGGAATCCAAACGATCCGACACAACTCTATGGCTTACGTCATGGCACCGACAAGTGTCTGCCTTGGGCTTCGGGGGTAGAACGCATTCTGCAGTCGGGAAGCACGCTTGAGCGCCTACCACAGTTGGTGGCACCACCACCAGAAGCATGGAAGCTTTATGAATCAGTCTTATTTTCTTTTTTAATTTTTTTTTTTTTTTTTTTTTTTGCAGGTAATTACCCGCACGTCACGGGCCCAAATGAGATGTGCGGAAATACAGTTTGTTAGTGTAACAGAACCTACAGATACACATATCAGATATACGAATGACCCTTTTGTTAGCGGAGGGTCTTCTAAGGGAGTTTTTGGCTAATTTGCCTTTAAATAATGCTGCACTTTGCATAAGGTTTGGTTAGTAAATATTTCTAGCTATTTGATCAAAATAAACTATTCTATAAATTTATTAAATAACATAAAAAATAAAATTAAACAAATAAAAATATTTAATTTACGACTCATTGCTAGATCATACAGAAATAACAGCTCCGAAAGCAGCAAATAACTATCGAAAAGCTCTTTTCTGAACAAGGAAGAGACCTCATAATAATAAATAAATTATTTCGAAAACTAGGTGGCAACGCCTGTTTGCAGCTCCTTCAAAAATGGCGGACAAAGCCAATCTGTTTTCATTTAACAACACTGGATTTCGCTGTTTTTTTAGTGTTTGTCATTTAATTTGTTAGTATCGGTGAATAAAAGTTTTATTAATTTGAAGATATATCCCTATACCAAATATACAATAAAGTAGCTGGTTTTAATTTAAATAAATAAAGCAAATAATTCAATAGGCCTTGTCAAAACTGTCGAACTTCCAGCCCTGGTAGAGAAATATTTATATGACAGTCACTGCATCAGATTTTCTTCATTCGTCAGCATAAGTGCCTATCGCATTGACCAATAAATAAACAAATAGGCGGATAAAAAATATAGGAAATGGACTATATGGATATGGACTCGTTTCGATCGCGCTATAGCGATATAACCGTAACCGTAACCGCAGTGCCAGCTTCCAAGATGGATGTTGATCGAGAGGGAGAAGAAAGCTCGATGGCTACAGCTCAGAAACCCCCACAATCTATGGAGTTTACATCCGTAGAGATAATACCTATACCACGTCATAGCTCCCTACAGACCAGGTCCGCAACAGCATCTAAGCAGCAGCAAGTGGCTGCAGCGGATAACTTGGCCTATGCCAATGAGTATAACAAGTTGTTGGCCCAGTTGGAGTACACCAAGTATGTGCAGGCCCAACTGCAACTGATAACCAATGGCATGGCAGCTGGCAATCGTAAGTCTGTATTATATAGACAAATTCTAGACAGTTCTGTATTTCGATTCAAATTTCGATCAAATGACAATAATAATAATCATTTGAGTCTAGGTCAATTCTGTTTATCAATACGGTTAATGCTTAGAGCTGATCAGTATATCATTTATAAATATTATCTGATCTGATCCAAATTCGATTCCAAATATTTCACTTTGGATATCTATCCATTACCTAAATTTATATTGATTAGAATAAATTATAAACAATTATGATTCAAGTCTGATTAAAGCTTTTCTTTGTTTTGGATCTCTATGCATTACCTACATTTATAATTACTAGATCGATTATACCTATATGTGTATTATATTTTTGCTTTTTACTCACTTTTTCCCTTTTAAACAGAAGCTAATGCTGCTTCTACCATAGTGGACATCTACAACAATCTGCTCTCTGTCATAGCCGATATGAAGGATAGTTTGGGCCCAACTCTCATCGGTCAGCGCGCGCCCAAGGAGCGTCTGCTGCGCTTTATCTCCGAGGCCCGCGTCCTGGTGCACGAGTGCGTCCGACTGCTCATGCGTGAATAGAAGCCGAATTATTTCGACTTGGCTGTAAAAACTTTAAAAAGAATCTGTGTTTTAATATGCCATAATAATAAACACTAAACCAACTAACTTTTCACAATGTTCCCAGAAGCGCAAACTCAGCAGATATGTATGTAATATACACTCGCTACAAAAAATATGCCTACACTTTGATAACCGAAAGCTAAAAGTTGTTTTCGTGATATCAAATGATTTATTTTTCTTTTAGTAACAAATTTAACTGATCTAAATACAGTAAATTTTGCATTATTTTATTAGAATTAAAAAATTAAAATTATGAGCCAGAAAAAGTATGCGTACAAGCTTAAAATACAGTACGGAGTGTGTACGCATATTTTTTCACGCGAGTGTAAACACTGGCAGTGAACAAGCACTACATAACAACAATACAGTGCTGCCAACTAGTTATAGCCAAATGTAAGACTAGAAACAGCACAGAAAATAAAAAAAAGCTAAATAAAAAATTTGTATGCAACGTTAATTAATTTTGATTCATAAATCTTTTTAAAAATATAGTTTTCAGAATTGTTGGTTAATTATTTTTTTATTATTATCTGTATTTTATTTTTTTAAATAAATAATATTTATTTTATTAATGAGATGTAATTAAGATTATTAAATTTTTTCTTACATAAAATTAAGTTTCAAACCTTTGAAAACCAGACGAAATTGACAACACAGATTAGTTAAAACAACATTTTTTTTAAATATTTTTTATTATATATTAATTTATTTATTATTATTTTTAATATTAATTTATATTATTTATTTATTTTATTTTAATCATGAGACGTTATTTAGTTATTGCGTTTTTTCTTAGTTTAATTTCAAAGAATCATAAAAAAGTTTCAAGCCTTTAAAAAACCAGACAGATCTAACCAGGAAAAAGGTCAAGTTGGCAGCACTGCTACGATCGCAGCAACAACAACAGCAAAGCAAGTAAAAGGCACGCTCAAAAGGGTCACAAAACTTACCAAAGCGTCGACTGCGCTGCCGCTGCCTCTGCCGCTGCCAAAGTCAACGTCAACGCCATGCTCGTTGACATGCGACTGAGCCGCGCTTCAATTGAAGTCATCAGCCTGGGGGACGTTCAGTCGTAAGCCGACTTTTCACGGGTTAAGCCAAAGTTTTGAGCCGCTGCTGCCGCCACCGACGTTGACGCCGACGCAGACGCCGCAACGGTTAATACGCATTCTCGCACACCGACACACTAACACACACACACACGCTTTGGCATTTGTAATAGTTGTTGTTGTTGTTGTTGTTGCAACAGCTGCCGCTCGCTTCCGCTTACAATTCGGGTTAATTTACTTTGGAAAGTGCGCAAGAAGTGCTTTTATTTCCGCTGCACAATTTTCGCAAGAGAATTATGAATTACGCAAAAAATAATAAACAGCAGCCGCAACAGAAACACCAGCCATAAACATTAATTATGGCAACGCGATCAGATCTGCCATAAACAGCTATAAACGCGCTCCTCTCTCGTGCTGTGCGTGTGATTATCTCTATGTGTGTGTGTGCAGTAACGGTACACTTACGAAAACAACAAAAGCGAATTAGAAAAGCAACAATTGCTTGTTGTTGTTGTTGTTGTTGTTGTTGCCGGTGACAGCAAAAGGAGTGCGAAAAAATTAAAATTGTTTAATCTGCTGCAGTTGCATTTGCAGTAATTGGGGAGCGGCCTGAAGACACTCCATGTGCAATGGCTATAACCAAAACAACAACAGCAACAACTTAACAGCTGCAACTGCCATAAACGTCGCCATTTAGTGTTGAGCGGAATCGTTCGGAACTGAATCAATTGAACCAAATCCCAATTGTCCTTCAGTGACTACCGATTTAAAACAGTTTAAAAAAAGATCCGTTAATATACAGTTAAAGCATAAAACATTTTAAAATGTTATAAGTAAATAATTTAATTTAAACGGATTTATGTAGTTGCCAAATTTGTCTTTAAAAAAAAAAAAAAAAAAAAACAATATCTTAATAAATTGGATCTTAAAACTAAATACATAAACGCAAAAATGTAGTCTTTCAATTTACATGTTTATTTAAAGCTAGTTGATATTTTTTGAAAAGATATTCTTTTTTATGATATCTATTATTGCTGTAAGCAGTTATTAAAAAAAGTGAATTTATTTTATTCTTAATAAATAATGAAATCAAATAATAATAAAACAAAATTATATTAAAAATTATAAAAAAAAAAAAATAATATTAAATTTTCTTACAATTTATATTTAGCATTAAAGTGAACAAAGTGTGCGATTAAACTGGTTCCTCCAATTGAACTACAAAGAACAACTCTGTCTCCAATTGTCGTTGTTTCTTCATTTGCCTTTTACATTGTTGTTTTGCATGACAACAACAACTACAACAAAAACTGAAGCAACTGCAACAACAACAAATTAAGCGCATACAAAATGCCGCCGTTTAATTTCATTAAGCAGGTGAGTGTGAAAATTGCAATTAAAATGTTTATTTATTACATGTGTTAACAGTGCTAATAAATCCAAGTAGGCATAAATATTTATAATTAAAGCTTAACACATACACACACACACATGCAGGCATAAGATTTAGCGCCAATTAATGCAGGGGCGTCTGCAGAAGGGGTCCGTTAAGCGTCCCTGTAAATAATTGATAAACGATATTCGAAGTTTTTTGATAATTATAAATGCTGGGAAAACTTTATGTTTGTGGTTTTCAATCCCGATTTATTTGAATTAATTAACGTTTAATAAAATAAATTATTATATATTAGTAAAAAATAGTTATTAAGCCTGTCCCATTTTTCAATAGATGCAGGGTATAATTATAAAACTTTAATTCGAATTCAAATTAAATGCTAGGCCTTTTTAATTTCACTCATTTTGTTACTTTTTATTTCATTTTGCCCCCCCATATCAAGTTTATTTTTGATTTTCCATAAAAAATTTTAGTTAACTTCCCCCTTAACCGCAAATTATATATTTTCACATAAATTACAATCTTTGATGATGTAATTTTAACGTTTACGTTTATCTTTAATAGACATATTATTTAAGTAAAAATTTCACTGACAACTTTACCTTGAAATATGGCTAGGCCCCAATTGTTTTGGCATAGATATCGAATTTAATATCGCAAGTGCAACTGTTAGAAGTAGGGGAATAACTGCTACAATAGCAGATAAATAGGTAGACAGACGCCTATCAAAACAGAAGTAACTGCTCCACATAGAGGGAGTCGAATTCACAGAAGCAAACAAGCAGAGACGTGTCTAATTAGCAAAACAGAGCGAGAAATGGAAATGGAAATGAAATTAAACGCCTTATACGGCATATAATTTGAATAACCAATTTCTACCACGCAAATAGATATATCTGAATGGAGGAGACACAGCTGGAAGCCGGAGACGCAGCTCTTTATTGTAATTAAGCGTGTCTGCTCAGATCTTCATAGGTTCAGTAGTTCAGATGCTCGGAGATAGCTTCCGGTGATTAGACATCAAAACAAGACCAAAATCCAACGACAACGAAAATAGAGAACACAAAACAGATGAAAAGCCCAACAAGCTAAAGGCCATAAAGGTGGGAATAATTTCTATGGATAACTCCAAGCAAAGCTTTCTAATTCTACAAAAAAAAATAAAAGAGAAGAAAAATAAAATTGTTAAAGCGCGCAGATGTTGGGATTGTTTTGGGCCTGTTCCCAATGCAAATGGTCAACGGGTTGTGTTTTAGAGGCTAGTCTAGGGGATATGATCATATTTCGGGGCCTAATGAATTTCCAGCGGCCATTAAAACTACATTTTGTTTAATTTAGAAGGTTTTTCTTTTCAAGAGGGCCGTGTGATAATTAAGATGAATGACCTCAGCGTGCGAGAGAGAGAGAGAGACAAACGTAGATAGAGAGGGAACTAGAGCTAGAGGGAGGGGGAGTAGAGCAGCTTTTGTTAGAAAGTTATTGCACCATAACATTCAGATTTTGAGAGTTTTTGCTCCCGATGCCCGCGAGACTCTTTGCCAGTGTTGCCAGAATTTTGTAATCAAAATAAGCTAAATTGGTGGAATAAAGTGGCTAAATAAATTAGCCAAAAGAATCGGCTAAACCTTAAATGTTTTTATTAAACTTAACGATAAATTAAGAACGTAATTTTAATTTTTGTCTTTTTAAATTTAATAATGCCAAATCATTATTTGTGATATTTCCTAGTGCAGGTTATCAACATTTTAGTTCATATTATATAAATAAGGATCTGATTCATATGAACAAAGTTAATATATGTCTGTCTGTCCGTCAGGATAAACGCTGAGATCTCGGAAACTATAAGAGCTATATCAACCATTTTTAGAATGTAGATAGGTGTGTATTATACGCAGATGAAGTTTATTTCAGATGTTGGATGGCACGCCCTTACGCCCTAATCGATGTTATTCGGAATATAGGCTAGATTTAAGTGATTTAAGTGGTACGACATTTTAAAAACGTTTTTTAAATTAAGGAGTGCTGGATCTAGCTGTTATTCGTCTAAAATGGCAACACTGTTTTGGGATGACTTTATCTTTTCGGCGCGCCGCAACCGTGCGCCCGAATATATTTGCATTTTTTCTCTCGTTTTAAGTGTGGCCAGGTTAATTGCATGTTAAATAACTGTTAAATAACGGTGTACTCTACCGACTTTAGCCTGAACAATATGTGTATATATATATATATTTGCAAGCAGACAACAAACATCTGCTGGGCCTCAATTGTTCAGTTGTTCAACTTCTTGTGCAATTGCTTTTCCCTTTGAGCACCCACTGTAATAACACTGAAATTATTTTGAACTTTGTCTTGTCTCTCGCACCCACATTCGAAATCTTTAACTATCTTTTTTTTGTTGGTAACTTTTCGGCGTGGGAAGTCAGACAACACAGCAGCAACGGCCTCAGCCTCAGTCTGAGCTGAGGTCTCAGCGGGTTGTCTTGGCCAAAACATGGCAGATTTAACCAGCTTCATTTCGACTCTTCGATATGCCGCATAATTATGCAGCAGATGCTAACGGTAGCACTGCAGCGAAATGCAACAAATCAATACAACCACAAATCACACAACCACAAAACAAAAACAAACAAATCCATTAAATTAGTTCAGGTCTCTCTTTTTATCGCTCTCTTTTTATTATTGATTAATGACGCCGCTTGTTTCCAGCATCTGCATTGCTAATTACAATTTGTGCATCCCAGCTGCAAATGCAGTTTCAGCCACATAAAAGTCAATTTATTTTATTAATATTACTGTTGTCACGGCTTTGGGTTTTACATTTTTCATACAGCTGCCATAGAGTTCAAAATTTGAACTCTGCACAATTTTCTATACCAAAGAGTTTTATTATTTTGCTAAGCTTTTGAGTTATCCAATCAATTTTAAACTGGGGTTCATATAAAGTTAATAACAGTTTAATAAATCCTTTTTGATATTATGAAAATTTTAAATATTATTTGAAGAGTAAAAGTTTTATAGCTCCACAATATCAAATAAATAGCCTAGAAAAATAAATTCAATATTTACTTGGCATATATTTAAAATATAAATAAATTAATAAATAATTACAAATATTTGTTAAACTGTTTTTATGGTATAAGAGAGAGAAATAAATGCCATACAATTTTTGGCTATATTTGAATTTCTAAAAAAATCGAATTGATATAAGTTTGTATTATAGGGATAAGACTGAATAAAGTCATCAATTGTTATCAATTTAATGTCAACTAATGTCAGTCGACATTGAAAGTTTAAAGTTTTAAATAAAAATTGATATAAAGAATAAAATTAAATTAAGTAAATGATAATGTAAAATATAATCTAGTGATTTTTTTTTTTTTGAAAATATAAAAATTTTTATTATACTTTATTTTATGGTTTACTATTACTGTTATGTGTAGTAATTTATACCACAGTGATGTGTAATATTTCAATTTATATATACAATTGTATATATTTACTCCTAAAAAATAGGGTTTTTCAATTATTAAGTTATAGTTATATTCGTCTGTTTGGTAAGTCAGTTGGGTGTATTCTTTTCAGTCTTCTCCTCATCTAATCTAGTGATGAAATGGAATTAAAAATTATATGAGATAAAAAAGGAAAAGGTCAAGCATATGATGAATTCAAATATATTATAATATAGTTTTCAAAATTTCAAAACAGTTGTCAAATAGTTTATTAATTAATATTTGGTATAAATATCTATTATTGGGAAATTGCATACAAACTAAATATTGTCTTGGCCAGATAAACCATTTGTTGTGATTTAATTTTAATAAGCTATTATTTATTTTTAGTAGGTATTCGATAACAGCTGCCAAAACCGATTCAATTAATATAAATAATAACAATCTGCATTGGTAAACTGCACATTGTCTTAGCCAGAGACAGAGACAGTTTAATGACTAATTTCCAATTGAGAATTCAGTTAGAAAACAGCTGTTGATGCGGCCGTCTAGCCAGGTCCGAACCAGAGGCAATTAACGCTGGATTCGAGCTGGAATCGGAGGCAGAATGCGGCATGTTTGCCATAGTAATGACCATCTTGAGCGATGCACAGCTTTTGTTGGCTAATGAAAAGTGCAGCTGAGAGCAGCGCACCACACATAACAAATCGGACACAAACACCGCAAGCTATTGAAAAAACATAAAAATAAAAAAAAATAAAAAAAATTAACGAACTGGGAAAAAAATAAAATCAAAGCGGCAAACTGTTGCCTCATTTCCACACTTGGTTTTCCCCCTGTTTGCAGTCAGGTGGCAAAGTAAAATGCATTTAATACTCGGCTGGCATTGTTTAAAGTTTACGTAAATGTCGTTAATGGGTGTTTGGCTTGAGATGAGGCCGAAAAATAAAAAAAACACGCGCGAAAAATAATGAAAAAATAAAATACCAAAGCAAACAATAAAATTGTTGCACTTATTTTTTTTTCCTTTTTTTTTGTGGCATGCAAAAGAAAAAGTCAATTGCTTGGCCATTTGTTGTTAGCTTGACGTGTGTAATTACCATAAATTGTAAATTACATTTTTCATCATTTTCAGTTTTCAGTGTTCAGTATATATGCTAAAAGTCGCACATTTCTTTCCATTTACATTTGCTTTCATTTTGCCAGTCGGTTCACGCCTCAACCTCAACGGTTGATTGAACTTGTTGAGCGTGGGGAGCGGAGAGTGCACCGAGATCTCTTTGAAAGCGTTGCATGCAGCAGAAAAATAAAAAAATATAAAAAAAATATATTTTCTGTAAGCCGAGCCAAAGTTTGAAAGGCAACGTTTTGTTTTGCCTTCGCAGCGACCCCACAATGCACGACAGTTACAGATACTTACCAGGCTTAGTTCGGGCCCTAAGGGCATACTGCATAGGCCCATTAGTGTCTTTCACGCTCCACACAAGAAATATACACATATTTCCTTTCATCAGACCCCCATAACAACAAGCCAGCAGCCAAAACATAACTCCAAATTGTTTAAACAAATCATAAACAATACAATTCAAAAATCAAGAGCGAAAAACGAAAAATGTGCACTCAGAAAAAAAGCAGAGCTTATAACATAGATTAAATTAAATCAATCCGAAAAAATCTTGTGAAATTCGAATATAATTCTAACTTGATAGTTCAAATCGTACTTAAATTTTAAAAAAGTTAAACAAATTTTTCATTGAAGTAAAATTATCAAAATCAAAAGAATAATTTCTTGTATTAAGCATAAACATTACTAAAATAAATTTTGTTGTTGAATTAACCCGAAAAATTCTAACACCTCTGATTCGTTTCTTACTTGATCTCTGAAACCATTTGTATTACTTATAAAATGAAATAAATTTCATAAATTAGGAAAACAATTTTGTAATATGAAAAAGTGATATTACTTTTAAAACAATCTTGTTTAATTAAAGAAATACCGGTATTAAGTAAAGAAAAGTGAACTTAGTTTCAAGTAAAAACATAATTCAACTGAAAACCGAAAAGATTTCAATCAATCTTGAATGTACTTCAAATATCCAAAATACATACTTAAAATCAAGAAATTCTGGATTACATGAGGAGTAGTTGTAATAAGTATGCGCTTAGCCAGATCATTCATGACTTGAATCAAGCAAGAGTGTTTTGATTGTTTCTCTGAGTGTATGCACCTAGTATGCCTGAGTTACTTCAATTGTTTCCCGTTGTCTGTTAATGATTATCGCATATCTTGGACTGTTGCGCTATGCATAAATCATAAAAGTAAATGCCCAGTCGAGCAGAGACCAGAGACGTTGACAAACCCAGTGGAAACCCGATAGATGCCGCTTACACACAGCCATCTAAGTATGTTTACCTCTCCATCCATGCTTGATTGCATGTGGAAAATGTCATTTGAAGCAAGTGGCAAGTGGATAATACGCAAAGCTCCACAGAAATGGCTCAAACAGCCTATGCTAAATACAGCTGCGGATACTCTATGCTCCCAAGCGTGTTTGGCAATAATATGTAGAATATTTCTATTTAAATTGAATGCCACTCTAATGAGGTTGATCTGATATGCCTCACAGAGATGATGATTCTGTAACGAGGAGAACGAGTCGTGGATACTTTATTTAATCATTTAGTTAATTATTTAGCTAGTTATTAAGTTTGTTATTGATTTACTTAATGTTAAATTAAATAGTTAAAGTTTGAAGTTCAAGATTCAGATAGCTGGAAATAAAAATAAAAGAAAATAAAATGTGGATAAAAAAAATCTTAATGGAGAACCAAGCTCTTATAGCCAGCGGTTCCTGTTTTAAATATACATATTAAAAAAAAAACTGAAGTCAAAAAAACTAACATATTCTATACTAATGACTAAGTTTTTTCAACAGCGAATTCCAATCGCATAACTGAAGCTCCATACCCAGGAGATAACTTTGTCGTGATTCGAGCTTATAGAGGAACTGTCCCTTTTTTAGTTTTCCTATGCTTATGCTTATGCTGGTAGTATATCAAGTGGCATTTGCAACATTCGCTCGATGTGCCGTTGCCATTTCTTGCCGCTCACTGAAAAGCAAAAAAAAGAAAGAAAGAAAAGAAAAAACAAACCGCAAAAGAAAACGTAGCGCTTTCTGCGCTTTTCTCACTTTTCTCATAACTGATAATTTTCATTCATGTTGCAAAGCGTGTTGTACTCGAAGTCGGAGTCAGTGTCGGAGTTATAGGCGAAGTTATAGTCGAAGTCGGTCTCTGAGTCACAATTCCAGAGCGATTCCCAGTTGGCTTCGTTCGTGACTCAAACGCTCTCGTCTCTCTTGGCCAAAAGCTATAAAGTTGGTGCGTTTGCAGTCGCCGAGACCAGTCTGCATTTGGCTTTCTGGCTATAAAGAAGCAAACGGTCGTGGTCGACTGCTAACCAGTTAAAATAGTTCCCCCAGATCCTCGAGAAACTTATCGTTTGCGCGTAACGGTTCGAACGTGAGTGAAGAAGTTATAACTAAAAGTCAAGGCACAACTGTGAGGCTTTTGCCTCTTAATCAATTTGGATTGTGTTTTAAATTAGTTTTGTAGTAAACTGTTTAGAAAATCAAACAAAATTATTTAGTAAATCACAGAAAAAAAGTGTTAAATGTGCGCGTAAATTTCGACGGGTTGGACAAGGATTTCACTTTGCTGGCAATCCAAAACTAGTTCAAGGCTGCCTACCTGTTGCTCTCCAGCAGCAGCAGCAACAACTTGACAACAACAGCAGCAGCAGCAGCAACATCAACAACTGCAACATCAACAACAGCAACAGCAACATGGAGTTGTCACCAAAAGATTCGGTATTTAGAGGCTTTTCATCATGTCTCTCTGACTTCTCTTCTCTGTGTCTCCTCATTAGCGGCAACAAGTTGTTTTCTTGTATTTGCCGCTGCTTATCGCCAGCTGACACTTTTAATACGACTTAATAATTCTATTATTATTTACGGTTATGGCTTAGGCTGATATTCATACTCTCTGGCTTAAAGAGCAATTAGCAATTAGCAAAGCGGGTATTTGGCTACCACGCGATTTTAACTTTTGGTTTTTAAATTTTAGTAGAATTTATTTGGCATTGTGGAAGCTAAATAATAAATTTAGATAAGCTCTTAGATATGGTAGGATAAAAAGCTCAGTCAGTCTGTAGATCTCTATCTCAATCAATCAATATCAATCAAGATCGTAAAGCCAACACAATTTCAGACTTAGAAGTTTCTCTTTCACTTTATATATAGCTTTCTGTTATATTAAACTTTGCTGAAAAATTTAATTATAATCGTTTAACCAGCGCAAAAGTTATTTAAGAAATTACTTGTGTTCCTAAATTATTAGTTTTTTTTACCTGTGTCTATTTTGTAATTTTATAAATTTTTTCACCTATCTCCAAATTTATTTCTCTTAATTCTTGTGTACTAAAATCATTATTTGGCTTGATTTTTTTTGTATTCCATAAATATTTTATTTATTTCTAGATCTATTTCTCGTTATTTTTGTGTCTTTAAGTCATCAGCTTATTTTGCTTTTATCTCTTATAATTTCATCATTGTTTAATTTATTTGTACATTTATTTCACTTAATTCTTTTACCCTTAATCATCAGTTTTATTTGCTTTTATTCCTTTTTATGATGGCTGGTTTTTTAATTTATTTCTCTTAATTTTATTATCTTTAATCATCAGCTTTATTTGCCTTTATCTCCATTTTAATTACATAAATTATTTATTTATTTTCAAATTTTTTTTCCTTTGTTTTTCTTTTGATTCAAATGCCTTTAAGTCGTCAGCTTTTTGTACCTCAATCTCTTTTTTAATTTCATAAATGTTTTCTGTCATGTTTTAACTAATTAGCATGTGTAATTGCAAATCGCGTGCCTTTCGTGTCAGGCGAACGTTTATAAAAAAAACCTTTATATCATTTCCCATTAAGGTTCATCAGACAAAACCACTGAAAAAGGACTTAGCGAAATGAAATCAGCAGAAAAACCAAACGTTAATTTGTTATAAATTGTGCGCTTAGCTTATCTAAAATCATAATACGAAATTTGTATTTTTAGCAACTTTTACTCTCGGTTGGGAAAGAACGAAAAGATTTCTATGGGTTTTACAACGATGATGGCACTAATTGTCACAAGTCAAGCAGAACCCAGTGTGAAAGTTGAAAGAAACACTTGAGAGATCTATATACCTAGCGGTTAGTAGCTGACGAATGTGCCAGTTTTCAGACCGATCATTTTTCTCGTATGATAAATGTTGTTTCGACTGTCAACAGTTTCGCCAGATCAATCAATCATCAATCTGTGAAGATTGACCATCAGTTTATCAGCTGCCATTGCCATTTTCAGCGACAATAATGAAAATGTTTTCATGTTTTTTGTGTGTCTTTTGTTAATTACGCACCACGGCAAAAAAATATGAACAATTTCAATTGTAATTGTAATTGTTGACTTGGATTTCTATAAAATGTCGGATGGCATCATCCAGCCAGGCGAAGCATGAACTTGTTTTTGGTCAATGCACACGGAAGGTAGCATAAGTCACAAACCAGTCGGACGCAACCGACTGTAGAACACCATGTATTCTATATTTTACATATAATTTAAAAAAATATACGAAATGCAGCAGTGATGCTTCTTCTTACATTTTTGGGTACAGAAAAATATAATGATAGAGATTATATGTAATATATTCTGAATATCGTCGTCCTGATCAGGAATATATATACTTACTTTGTGGAACCTGCCACGCCTTCTTCTCCCAGTTACACACATTCTTCCAAAGTTATTAACCCCGCATTTCCAATGGGTACAGGGTATAAAAATGCTACTGGCCTAAGAAAAATAGAAAATGGAAAACCTAATGTAGTTATTAGGCAGACAAAAGACCTAAAGAAAAGCTTAGCTAATGAAGTTGAACATAAAAAATGCGATAACAATCAATTCGCTAATGCATATGCATAAACATAAATATATTTCATTCGATTCGGCTAACACGCCCATCTAAAACAACTTTTCCCTCGCATTTCATAGATAAATACAAAAAATTCAGGTGCTATAAAACAAAACAAATCGAAAACTGGCCGTGGTACAATTTTCACTATCACTTGGCGGCCAAATGGAAATGGTTCGGGCCAAATCCAGAGCACCTCACCCCAATTACGAGTTAAGGTGGACGTGGCTTTCAGGTTTTCCACTGGCCAACAACTTGTTTGCTAGAAGCGTAGAAGCCTTCAAGCTATTCGATAACTGTCGCGTCTTGATAGACAATTACAGATCAGCGGAATAGCTCAACTGACAGGCGCTATATATATCACTCTTTGAACAGGATGAAACTGTCTTTGAAAGTTGAACAAAGTGTCAAAAGAATGCTACTGCCATTCAGGCTGAAAAGCTTTTAAATTGAATACTCCCATTTTCTCCGTTTCTTGTTGTATTCATAAGATCTTCAGAATTACTGGTAGAATGGGGATTTTATAAAATAAGGTGTGAGCAGATGCACTTTTTCAAAAAGCAGAATATACCTTGGAGTTTGAGAACATAATTTCCAAAAAATAAATAAAGTATTTTGAAAGAGAATATAAAAATGATCTACACAATTTTATAAGAACATAATATCAGTTAATTCTTTAATAATTTCGATCAGGAATTTAGAATAATTTAATATCAGTTAAATAATATTTCAGAAAATAATAATAGAAGACCTTCCAAAGGATTTTAGATATCCATACAATAAAAGACGATTTTTTTGGAAAAAAAACTACAGGGTCTTCTACGTCCGACTATACAGAGGTTTCGTATCTTATCTCTGTAATCTTAGAATTTCCTGTAGGATTTGTGAAATATTGTGATGAATTTAATATACATATTTATATTTATTTTTGTCTTTTCCAACTTAACATTTCCTTTTTCTTTTTCAGGAGGTGCGTCCTAACACAATTCCCGACTTGAAGGTGGACGCGACCTTCCGTAAGGTGCCCAAGCATGCTATAACCTTTGCTCTATGGAAAATAGATGAAGATCATTTGGAGGCCGTGGCTCGATCTCAGTATGGCACCTTCTACGACAACTGCGCGTACATACTCTATGCCAGCAATCTAGTGGGACACTACGCCAATCACGAGACCATCGTAAGTGCAAAATTGCATAGGTTTTACAATAAAATAATGTGTAATCTTCCAAAATTACAGACTCGCGAACAGAAGTCGAATGTGCAGCTGGAGCGATACATACACTATTGGCTGGGCAGCAATGTGAGCGAGCAGAACCGTTCCAATGTAGTGCACAAGATACAGGAGCTGGACTCGTATCTGGGCAATGTGGCTGCCATATATCGGGAGTCCCAGAACCATGAGAGTGCGCGTTTTCTATCATACTTCAAGCAGGGTTACGAGTAAGTCTATCAATTGGTATTCCCTCCTAATCAAATTTTCATTTTTTTAAGAAAATTTAATGAATTACTTTGTGATAAAAAACATGCATAATAAATGTAATAACATATATGCGCATTTGAGGATGAAACCCTTTAAATATCCTGAAAAAATTCTAAGAATCCTAAAAACAACATTTTTTATGAACTTTGAATGCGCATAACTTCGTTAAAACTCAAGCTATTTTCAAATAGTGTGGTTTTCTATCAATCATTTAAGTGTAAAAGTAAAACATTAATAATAGCTAAAAAAAAAATTGTTTAATTTTTGAATATATTGCAAAAGTTTTAACCCTACCCCCTTAAAAAATTTTCAATTTTCGGAATAAATTTTATTGTTTCTAAATTGTTGGAATTAGTTCTTAAATGACTCGTAATCAGAAATTCTGCATACAAAATTAGTTTTAGCAATAAATGCTGATTCAAGGATGGAAAAACCCCAAAATATCCTGCAAAATAATAAAAATCCTTCTAATTTCTTTTCTTTGCAGCGTTCTCTCCGGCGCCATGCTGAAGTCCACCCGTAAGACGCGCCTCTTCCAGCTCTACAGCCGCAAATGGTTGCGTGCCGTTGAGCTGGAGCAGATCGACTGGACGCACTTCAACTCGGACTACATAATGGTGCTGCAAATGGAGTCCCTGGTGTTTGTGTGGATCGGACGTTCCAGTGCGGCCATTGAGCGTCGCGATGCCATCACCCGAGTGCAGCGTCTGTGCAAGAATGCTCCGCTCTGCTTTGTGGATGATGGCTATGAGCAGTCGATGAGCGCGGAGCAGAAGACCCTGTGGAACTCTGTGCTGCCGCTGCAGCAACGTCTGGTCTACCAGGCCAATCAGGCGGGCAATCAGCTTGAGCTGAAGCCCTTGGGTGACAACAGTGGCAGCAATAAGTTTCGCATCTACAAGTGCAATCAGCGTGGACGTCTGCATCTGGATCAGCTGGACGTGGGCATGCCCAGCAAGGATGATCTGAGCGATGCCAACGGCGTCTATCTGCTGGACAACTTTGGCCAGAGCGTTTGGCTCTGGGTCGGAGCGCAGGCGACTCAAGCGGATGCTTTGACCGCGATGGGCAATGGACGCGCCTTTGCCAAGAAGAAGAAGTATCCAAACAGCACGCTGGTGGTGCGTGTGCTGGAAGGGCATGAGCCTATTGAGTTCAAGCGCCTCTTTGGCAACTGGCTGAGTGTGGGCCAAGATAATACGCGCTGTCACAAGCCCGTTTCGACCAAGTTTGGTAAATTAGATGCTGTGCTGCTCTGCGAGCGTCCCAAAATGGCAGCAGACACACAACTCGTGGACGACGGACGTGGCGAGCGCATCGTGTATCGCGTCTTTGGCAAGCAGCTGGAACAGCTGCCAGTGGCCAAGCTGACCGTGTTCACTACCAACGCCTCCTATGTGGTTAAATACACCGTTCAGGTGAGTGCACAGCGGCCAAATAGCTAAATAGCTGTTAAAAGCGCAATTAAAACCTATTGGCGGACTTAACTGGGCAAATAGTTATGGCCAGCGGGTTAGCTACAGCTTACAGTTGGTAAACTAACTATAACCTGAACCTTATTATTATGGGCTATTTGGGATTACCTTACGTCAACATGTATTGCATATTTTTAAAGATGGTACCCATAAAATGTGAAAGGGTATAATGACTTATTATACCATGTGTCCATTGAAAATAGATAAAAACAGGATTAATAATTTTATTTTTTATTTATTTTTTACTTCTTACGAAAAGTTAATTTTGTGTAATTAGGTATTTTTGTATACCTTTTTATTTTCCGTGCTTTCTAACCCTCATCCTATCTCTGTCTCTTATGTCCGACTGATCGGCTATTTCATTTCTTGTTAATTTTATTTTAAACGTATTTTAATAAAATTTTCTTACAGTGCGCCACCGTTGTGCCCGATGATCTGGCCAGCGTGGGCGTCAAGAGCGTGATCTACCAATGGAACGGCTCTGAGGCGTCAGCGGAGACGATTGCCAAGGCCGACAGCTTTGCGATGGCCAGTTTTGAGAAGCTGCCGGAGTCGAGCATGTTTGTGCAGCTCTACGAGTTCGATGAGACGCCTCACTTCTTGCAGTTGTTCGAGGGCAAATTGATAATCATGCGTGGAACTGCTGATAATACAGATATGAGGTCGAATCTGATGCTGGAGACGTTTCTGTTGAAGATCTATGGCGATGCCAGCTACAACTCGAAGGCCGTGGAGGAGCATCCGCTGTCGTCGATCAGCTCCAAGGATTGCTATGTGATCAAGACGAATCATGTGTGGGTTTGGTGCGGTCAGAGCAGCACCGGAGATGCGCGGGAAATGGCGAAATCCGTGGGCGAATTGCTGGGCGAGAGCTCGCTGGTGCTGGAGGGCACGGAGACCAAAGATTTCTGGGCATCGGTGGCGATGTACTTCAATCAGGCCCTGGTCGTCAATGGGCAATCATGCACCAGCAGCGTCAGCAGCAACAGCAGCAGCAGCGGCGCCGGCAGCATGTGCAACGGCAGCAACAACACCAATGGACAGAATTCTCCCACATTGAGCAACAATCATTATCTGAACACCACGGTGCCTAGCAAGCCGCGTCCGCCCCTTCAGCTCTTCCTCGTCTGGTGGCATCAATCGCAACTGCGCTGCGAGGAAATCCTTGGCTTTCAACAGTCCGATCTCTGTGCCGACTGCACCTACATCCTCGATACGGGCATCCTGGCCTACGTCTGGCTAGGCTCCCAGGCAGCCAAGCAGGAGAAGCTGAAGTACATGTCCATTGCGCAGACCTATGTTCAGAATGCGCCCTTTGGACGACGGGCTGCGACGGCGCTGGCGGTGGTAAAACAGCATTCCGAGCCCAATGTTTTCAAGGGCTTCTTCGAAACATGGCAGGAAAACCTGAGCAAAGTGAGCATTTCATAATTCAATTCGATCTATCCCTTTCCGTCTGTCTGTCTGTCTGAGCTTAAACAACGTAATTCAGAATGTAGATAGATGTATTTCATATGTCAGAAAACCCGAAACCTCTACACTTTTAAGGCTGCCATTTGACAGACATATTATTTTGCATCCTTTTAATCTATCCTAAAAAGCGCATTGAAATCGGTTGATGAACACAAAAGTTATTGAACAAACAAGATTGCATGAAATGTCCCGCCCGCCATCTAAAAAAGTAGACTGTAGCCCTTTCGCATTTTGTTGCTATTATTTTTGATAACTACGAGGACATATATGATAAAAGAACACTCTTTTTAAACTTTTCTCTTATTCAAATTTGTTTTCCAATTTCCAAAATTCATCTTTTCAAAAAATCCTTATATTTCTACAATTAATAATTTCTTACAATATAGTTTATTTAATTTTCTAATTGTTTTGCATTTTCCTAGAATTTTTCAAGCTACGAGCAGATGCGACAACAGTTCACTGATGTTGTTCCCACGAGTGGCTTAAAACCAGATTCAGCCCTGCATCTAAATAATGCCGAGAAGGATTTCGATCACCATAAAAAGTATCCCATATCTGTGCTGGTACAGGAAATGGACGTGTTGCCGCCAGAAATCAATCCTCTCCGACGCGAGGTTGGTATTTTGTCTAAAAACACAGTTCTCCGACTTAATTTAATATATATTTGATTATTTTAGGTACACCTTACACATGATGATTTCGTCTCTATTTTTAATATGTCCTTTTACGAGTTCGACGATCTGCCGAAATGGAAAAAACAGGAACTGAAAAAGCTGCATAAGCTTTTTTAAAAATCCAACTCGTTATAAATTTTATTTTATCCACTGTATATATTATATTTAAACTGAATTTTAACATTATTCAGAGTAGTGATAAATTTATATGCGCTATATAAACCGAATTAATATGAAATACGCTATCCGAAATATAAAATAAATAAATTAATTGTTTAAGTTGTTGTTTCGACTTCCGAGGAGTCCGGTTCATCATCGCCACCAGAACCTATGGAAAATTTACTTGAATAAAATATAGAATATATATTTATATGCGTAATACTTACTGGGAAAGAGCAGGCCCATTATAAAGTCAAAAATTCCACCCAATAAATCCCAAAACATATTGTTTTTACGTCTGCTGTGCCTAACGTTTTGTAACGAAATGTCACTAAATTATAATGGGCTTTCTGTCTGGTTCTGAACTCGTTTAATGAGCCGTAACCAACGTGCAGATTATATTCCGATCAATCTGAGGTATAGTATTTTTATGTTGCTTGATTCTGCGTGATTTAGGTCAATTGAAATGCTTTTTAAAAATGTTCAAAATTCAATATTTATTAATTATATCTATGAATACCAATTTTAAATAGCTAATGGTCGTCAACATGTTCGCCAATGTATTTCGCATCAGCTTTAAAAACAATATATAGAATTAAATAAAGTCAAGTCTATTTTTTAATACACTTACAGATATCCGAAAAGAACAGATCGTTTAGATCTTTTATCAGCAATTTAAATTGGTTCATGGAGGTTCTGTTATTGTTTTTAGCGCTTTTCGACTTAATCCTCGTCGTATTCAGTATCATCTGCTATAAAAGAGTTTAGTTTTTATTTTTATAAAATTAAGGATCTTTTACAACTTACAACCGAACAAAACATCACCTATAAACTCCAATATAATGCCTATAATTTCACAATCCTCCATGGTTAGCTTCGCTTTGGCGTCTATAGGTTTTTATCGAGTGCAAGCCCAATATAAAACTCTAAATTTAATTATAACGTTTTTATTAGCACTCAACCTTGAAAAATGTTAATGTAGACTATTAATTTAATTTTCCAGCCATTAGAATTAATTTTATTCCGCAATCTATTAACAAAAATATAACAAATTGTGCAGATTTCGCTAATACACATCATAGCCATACAAGGGCGCCTCCATAAAGGCCTTCTGCTGATCCGTCGAATTGCGGCGTATTCTCCGACCGATTGGCTCCAGATCCGCATAGCACTTGGGAAAGACGCGTTCCACGGCCTTAACGGCGTCCTCATGGCTTATATTCCGTACAGCCAGCACAGAAGCCAAAGCTTTGGATTTCACGCAGTTCTGTAGAAGGTAAAAATTCATTATAAATCTTTGAAATACAAGATTACTTCGGATTATAACTTAAATTTTATTTTGTAATCGATTTTTGTGGTAAATACGAATTGAAATCGATATTATTTGTAACCAATCGATATTTTTTACATCCCCTTTTTCACCCACCTGATGCGCTTCCTTGATATTGAAGGGGGAGGCATCCCCCTGCATCATGGCGCTTAGAAACGAGCAATGCGCCAGGTTGGCAGCCCTGATCTCGGTGCACGCCAGGTGATCCACATTCCGGAAGTCCAGTTCGTTATTGCAATAGTCGAACATGTGGACCATTTCATGGGTCAAAACTCCATGAACCATGCTCTTGTTTTTGGCCATGTTCTGGCAGACGACGATCTGATTGAGCAGGGGATCGTAGCCTCCGGTTACGGACGGATCGCACACCTCACAGGAAATGTGTCGACGTAGATCTATGGGACATCCGGAACTTCGTAAAGCTCCCATCATTAGCTTCACCAGGGGTCCGTTCTTCACGCACCAATAGACGTTCTGTTCGCACTTGAATCTGTCAATGTTCTCCTGTCCCTCCAATCCGACCAAAATCCGTGACAATTTTGGCTTAAACGCCTCCCCCCGACGTTCCGGATAGAGGTCATAACCCCATTCCTTTCGCTCCTTGGGTGCGGCGGCGTCTTCCTTTGTATTTGTTGTATCTACATCTTTTACGGGTTTATCACTCTGCAGTTCAACAGGTAGGGACGAGGATTCCGTTGGCGTTGTGGCCTTGGACCAGACTTCAGTCAGGAATCCCATATTATAATTCCTTCCTTTGTTATTTTGGGCACGCAGTTGAATAACAAACCGGCAGCTGATTGCGCGGTGCTGCCAACGCGTGCCAAGTATTTTGGTATGTCGTACTCAGTGTTGTACTTTTTTCCCGTCATAGCTGTCTTTTTAGCTGCATTGGCTAGGAAAATTGTTTAACAGTGAAAAGCGGAAAAAAACAGCACAAAAGAATTTGACAAAATTTATGCAAATTTATTACCTTTATGTTAAGACGAGTTGTTTTTTTAAGTTGGTAAAAATATGTTAGCTTTATTTGCGTGTACGTTCCGTCAAAATAGCTTTTGAAAAAGCTTGTCAACACTGGTGGTATATTTCAAGAAATGGCCCAAAAAGCTGGTATTTTTGTTTGGTATTTTGTGGCTTTCGCCGTGCGCCATACTTAAAGTCGGACCGGCATTTACGAGTGTAAAATTTCCACGTAATTGATTGGTCGCCAGTGCACTCGCCTTCAAAGATGCAGCTAACACATTTACAGTTAGTTTTAGTGGCGTTTCTGACCAATTCCCTGATCGCCGTCAGATGCGGCGAGGTTCCCCGCCCCACCGGGGTTGCCCTGGCCAAGGCGCCGCTCTACCAGCCGAAACCGGATGGCAAGTGGACCTGCCTGGATGGGAGCAAGACGATTCCCTTCACGCAGATCAACGACGACTACTGCGACTGCGGGGACGGCAGCGACGAGCCGGGCACCGCCGCCTGCCCCCGCATGCAGTTCCACTGCCTCAACGTCGGCCACCAGTCGGCGGACATTCCCAGCTCGCAGGTGAGCCTAGTGATGGCAAAGCTTAATCATATATAGTTTTTTAAATATATAAAATTATTATTTATTTTTTATTTTAATTTTTTTTTAGGAACGATAAATTATTTATTTTTAAATATACAAAATTATTTATTTTAATTGTTGTATATCACGATTAATGATATATACATATATATTTTTTTTTCTATGGAATGGATGTTAAACAAATTAATATCGTTAATTTATTCATCTGTTAATTATTTATTATAAATAGTAGAAATCTGCATGAGTGCATTCAAAAGGCTAAACAAATATATATCATTAGAATTACATTTAAAAATACAATAAATAATCAGGATTTAATCGATTGTTTAAACTTTTCTTCTAATCGAAAAAAAAATCCGAATTTAATTGATTATTTTAGCTCTTCAAATAGTCGCAAATAACAAAATAATCAGGACTTCATCGATTATTTAAGTTCTTCTTCGATTAATCGCGATTAATAATCGCAAGCTGCAAAAATAATCCAACGATTAATTAATCAATTGAATCCTTTTATTATCACTAGGTTCGGGACGGCATCTGCGATTGCTGCGATGGGAGCGACGAGCTGCCCGTGGTGGGCTGTGGTAATACTTGCCATGAGCTGGGGGCGGCGGCGGCGGTGCAGCGGCGTAACGAGGCGGAGCTGTACAGGCGGGGGGCGGAGAAGCGGCAGGAGATGATCATGCGTGGCAAACAGATGAAGGGTGATCGGAGCGCGCGTCGTGCAGAGCTGAGCGGACGGATTAAGGAGCAGGAGGCGCTGAAGGCGGAGAAGGAGCAGCTGAAGCTCAATGCGGAGGCGCTGGAGAGCGAAGCGCTCGAGATCTTCAAGGAGCAGCAGCGGGAACTGGACGCGGACACCGCACAGGCGGAGCAGGAACCGCAGCAGATGCGCCAGGAGGCGTCCCTGAGCTTCGTTCGCTACGACGCCAACAAGGACGGCTTCGTGGAGCTCACCGAGCTCATGGTCGACATGAATCTCGATAGCGATCGCAACGGCGTCGTTACCGTCGAGGAGGCCAAGTACTTCCTGGACGAGCGGGATCGCGTCGACCTGGACGCCTTCGTCACCCTCGCCTGGCCCCGCATTAAGCCCCAGAAGATGCTGGCAGAGGGTTTGTTCCAACCTCCACAACCCGCGGTGGAGGAAAGACCGCCACAGCCCCCTCAGGACGCACAACAACAACCGGAAGCAAGTGAAGGTAGGTATCGATTAAAATCGATGTTTGCATAACATTTTCCGATGAAGGTTTAATATGATATAGGATATACGGCATATCGCAAAAATTTTTAAGCGATATGTCAAATAAAATTGTTATAAGTTGACAATATTATTTTTCGATTCCTAATCCAATTGCAGATCATGCGGAACTAGAAGTTGGCGCTGGCGAGGAAGAGGAGGACACTGAGGACGAGGAAGATCAGTACGACGACGAAGAGGCAGATGTGGGCGTGGGCGAGGCAACGGCTGAGTCGGAGACAACCACCACGGCGCCCAACTACGATCCGGAGACGCAGCGTCTGATCGAGCAGGCGAACGAGGCGCGTAACGCGCTGGAAGAGGTGGAGCGTCAAATACGCGAGATCGAGCACGAGGTGAAGGAGATCGACGACCAGGAGGGCAAGGACTACGGTCGTCATGACGAATGGGCGGTGCTGGATGGCGAGTGCTACACGTTCGAGGATCGGGAGTACGTCTATACCCTGTGTCCGTTCGATCGTGCCTCCCAGAAACCGCGCAACGGAGGCGCCGAGACAACGCTGGGACGCTGGGAGCAATGGACCGGGGATGAGGACAACAAATACAGCCGACAGAAGTATTCGAATGGTGCCGGCTGTTGGAACGGACCTCAACGCTCGGCTCTGATCAACATCAGATGTGCCGTAGAGCCCCGTATTACCGGCGTTAGCGAACCGAACCGATGTGAATATTATTTCGAGTTCGAAACTCCTGCTGCCTGCGATAGCGAAGCATTTACTGCCGCTGAACAGCAACGACACGACGAGCTTTGAAGTAGGCGTAGCTAATGGGGGCGGAGCGATCGTAATTTGTAGTTTTTTGCATCGAAAGAAAGTTATTGAATTGTATTGTAAAGTGATTTGCTAATCATTCCCTATCAAAGGCCTCATTTCGTGTCAGTCGTAGACAAATATTCAGCGCGCGTATGCATTTAAGCCAAGTAAAAAGTTTCATTTTTTAAATATACATATATACTACATTCATATTCGTAGAAAAGTGTTTGTATTTTGATTTGCATTAATCTATAGATGGTGCGTCGGCTTTTATAGCGGTATGTAAACATTGTACAACTTGGAAAAACCACTGCCGATTTTCGAAAAGTATGTATTTTTAGTTGGTTCGATACAGTGGAATATCAATTACATATCCAATTTTTCCCTCTGCTTTTTGGTACAAAATCGTATCCTTTTTATAAAGATATTGAATTCACGTTTTCAAAACGTGCGCTTTCAAGTCAATCGGTTCGCAGTTGGCTAAATTATTTAAAATCTTAAAAGATAGTCTAAACTTGTTGATTCCATTCATTCCCTTCAAAATTGAAAAGGTTTTTCAATATTTTTAAAGCAAAATCAATTGCCGTTTTTCAACTAAGATCGTATTTTAAAGTGTCTTGATTGATATTGTTTTTAAAATGAGACTAAACTAATCTTACTGCATCGAACTAAATAAAAATAACTAATTTTTGAAAATCAGTTCTATATACCGATATAAAAGAGGGCGCACCCTGTGTAAAGCAGAGTTGCATTCTAAGGTTCTGTGACCGCCAGCTTGATGTCCTCCAGGTAGTTATCCACCTGATGCTCCAGCGCCAGGATGTGCCCCGTGTTGCAATCCTCAGCGCCCACAAATGTTAAGATCAATGGCAATTTGTTCATTTGTATCACCTAAAAAGAGAAAAAATAATGTTAAAAGATAAGAATTTCAATTGGATTTACGCCCCGCCCCACCTGATAATTGGAGTACATCGATATAATGGTTTTATTGCGCCCCAGGCCCAATTTGCTGGCCTGGTCGCAGGCGGTCGTGAACGTGGGAATAAACGACGGCATCAGCGAGAAATCCGTGCTCTTCTCCTGGCTGTGGCTGACCCTCAAAAGCGGAACGCCATCTCTATCCGTTATCTGGATGACGTAGAGTCCGCTGACCCTACAAAGCAAAAACAATATAATAATTCACTTATAGTGTTATTATTATCTGCACAACTCACTTGTGCAGCAGACCGTTGAAATATTTCTTTATATCATCAGACATTGCTTTAAACAAATAAAGCTAAGAAACAATTTCTTTATCTTAATCCCTTTTCTTCGCAGCGCAAACCAAAACAAACAACAGAAATGACCTAAATATGGCCAAATACTGACTAGTGCCGTTAGATTGGTTGCTGCTGCCGATAAACAGTGTTGTCAGGCCAGCTATTTTCCCGTCATATTTTGCTTTTATATGCATATATTTATTTTAACGTGTTATTTTAAATGTTTAGCCGAGAAAAAAAAACAGATTATGAGTATGAAAAATAAAAAAAAATTATTTTTCATCTGTTTAAATTTATCAAATATTTTATAACAATAAATATATATTCTGGCTATTTGTAGCGTTTTTTACATCAAAACCCGCTCAAAGTCTGACAGAGAGCCAGTTAAAGAGATTCAGAGAGGCAGTGAACGAGAGTCGAAGGGCCAGTGAACGATATTTAGCGAGTGAACTAGTTCGTTCCATCATTTCAAAGAGTCGTTCAATTGATTCGAATCCAAGCGACTCAACACAATTCAGAAATAGGCTAATTTATGCCAAATACTAAAAAAATACCACTTGTTAAATTTCAATAGACGTGGTTTGTTTTGCAGCTGTAATTTGCGATTTTATGCATTTTTAAGTTAATTTAAACAACAGTTTATATAAAATTAAGATCTGTAGAGGGTGTTGATGATGGTGTCAACCGGCGAGTCGCTTGCCAGCAAAGATAAGCCGGCTTCTGAGGCTGTTCCGGATGATGACGACTACACCTCCTCCATGTCCCAGCTGACGATTGGCGCACAGATTCAGGAGCTGTCGAAGCGGCTGCAGAACACGACGGAGGAGCTGCATCAGCAGGTGAGGGACAAGCACGGCGCGCTGTTGCAGCAGGCGACGCACGCCGGACGCTTCGATGCCGCTCTCAATTCTCTGGCGGATGATGTGCAGCGGGTGAGGGCCACGGGGCATCGCCTGAAATCCCAGGTGGACACGCAGTATCAGCTGGTGGAGAATCAAACCCAGGTGCTGGGACGCCTGCACGATGTGTCGCATCTGCTGCGCTCCGCTGGCACGCTGCTCACGCTTACGGCCAAGCTGAAGGGCACCAAGGACGTGCTGCGGCAGGCGGAGCTGCACTTCGAGCTGGGCCAACTGATCGAGGACAAGGAGCTGCGGGGCATCGAGTTCATACAGCAGGAGCGCGCCTACGTCATCAGCTCCGGCCAGAAAATACGCAACCTAACGCAGATGCAGCTGGTCACCGGACTCCAGGAGCGGAATCAGACGCAGGTGGTCAACGCATTAAAGGTGGGCATCTAAAAATTTTAATATACTATATCAGATATTTGCATATTTTTGGTTCTTATGGTCTCTGTGATCAAGCTAGATACAACACAAAAATCTATATTTTGGAAATTATCGTAAATATTTTAAGGATATTCATTTTTTTAAACAATAATACCGATTCTTGTTCTAGAGAGGCATTGGAGTGTATTGCTTTAATAATTTTAATTTATATTGATAATATCAATATTTGTATAATATTTTGTGATCCAAGTTCCATATGATATAAGTTCATGATACATAACCAAAATTATAATTTGGACTTATTGGAATTTTTTAAGGATATTAATTTTTAAATGCATAAATACCGATTCTTTTAAATTATAGTCCATTTTTTAAAGCAATTAATTTTTTTCCAGTATAACCATTTAAAAAAAACTAATATATTTTAAATAATATTTCTAATTGATTTAAATTTCTAATACGTTTAGATATTTATAAACTTTAACACGCTGGAGAAATCGCTGGACAATCTGCTGGCCACGTTCATAGCCGACATGGAGCAATCGCTGAAGGAATGCTTCGCCGGCACGGATATATCCGTGCTAAATAAAGCAGACGCCAAGCGCTCGCCCACCAAATCGGCGAGTGGGCGTGGTCCTGGCAAGGCGCCCCAGCTGACAACGACGCAGAACTTTCGCGCCAAGTTCTGGAAGTCGTTGCATTGGCTGCTCTACGATGAGCTCTACGAGAGCTGCACCCAAATCAAGCTATTAAAGTCCGCACTGGAGCAGATCAATCAGTTTGGCTATACCTCGGAGTCCTCGGATCAATGCATTCCACAACGCTTCTGGCAGCAGGTGCAGCAATTGCTGAGGAAATCCTTCGATGAGAGCTCGCAGCATGTGAACCAAACGCTGCAGGAGGGATTGTCCAAGCTGCTGACCTCGGCACGTGGCTTGGAGCAGCGTCTCAACAATGAATTCCAGTTCGACAACGAGCTCTTTGCGCCCCTAGAAGTAGGATACGTCGGAAAATGCGCTGCCAATCTGAAGGCGTGCCTGGCAGGCGTGGATCTGCCTGGCAACGAAACCGTTGACAATTTCATACGTGTGGCATCCACGGAGCTGAGCGCCGCCCTCATCGACAGTCGTCTGAGCAACGCGATTGCCAATGTCTACATCGCCTGTGGCAAGGAGCTGTGCACCAAACTGGAGGCACAAATCAAGCTGGGCGCCGACTCCAAGCAAGTTGTGGATCTGCCCAATCTGCAGCAGCAGCAGAACACCCAGCTGGCCAATGTTCTGTTCTATTACAAGGACTCTGTGCGTCGCATGCTCAGCGACTTGCAGCTGCAGTTCGAGAGGACGCCGGGGGAGGCAAGGGGCAACATTGCACGCTCCTTGGAGCAGGCAGATCTGCTAATTGGCACCATTCTGCAGCAGATCATGGAGTCGGTCATAACCACCATCAGCATTATTATCCTCAGCATGCACAGAGAACCGGGCCTGAATACCGACAGAGTAGCTACGACAGGACCTTCCATGTACATGAAGGAGCTTCAGGTGCGTTATGCATTTTCAATATTTATTTATTTACTTCAGTAATACCAATACTTAGATTTAATTAAAACAAAATTGATTTGGGATGGGATTCCAAGAATTAGAGCTCGCGATAAGAACGTATGGAATAAGAAAAAATACACGCAATTGTTCTTGTTATTTGCTTTGCATACGAGGCAGAGCGCTCACATATACGAGCTCTGGCTCTTCCCATAATAAAGAGCAATTGCAAATACAAAAGAGCAACGAGAGCAACGTTTGTGTTCTACATACTAAATAGTATAGTAATCTTAAAAATTATATATTAAAAGAATTGTTTCATTGCAGGAATTTGTCAGCCGCTCCTGGTCGCATCACATCGAGCTCTTTGACGACAAGGAGCTGACCAGCAAATGTGGCCATGAGCTGGCCAAGCGTTGCATCGAGCTCTTCATACACAATCTGTGCATTCTGCGGCCTTTGAGCGCAGCTGGCAGACAACGGATGAAGCAGGATTGCCAGCACATGGAGCAGGCGTTAAAACCCCTATGTCCAAACTTTGCCGAGTTGGGAAAACCGTCGCGATTACTGCGTGCCATGTCCCTCTTGATTGTGCAGAGCCCTCAGGAGCTGGTGAAGCAGACAATTGGCTCCGATTCCTTGGTATCCAGCTATATAGTGCTGTTGCTTTTATTTGGACACGCCGGTTCCGATTTGCAGTCTCCGCACACCACCGCAAATTGGTCTAACGAAAGGTTGATCGAATGGCTCGATGGTCATACAGCAGAGCGAGAGAAGCTGGAGCTGATTTCTGGAGCATTACAGCGATATCGGGACAACGCCAGACGCAAAAATGTTCAGCAATACGATGAAATTTACCCCATGATGGTTGATTACTTCGAGCAGGCCTTGAAGGCAATCTCATAATAATTATACCATTTAAAAAGTGTCTATATATGCAATAATTTGAAATAAATTATCGTTACTTGTAACAAAAAAAAAAATTTATTAAAAAAATAAATATTAGAATATTTGATTAAAAAATGTAGATTTAATAATTTTTGACTACTTTTTAAAGACCTAAACTCCTGTTGTCTAACCATACCAAGGGTCGATAAACTCGATTAACTTTTATTTTTCGAATTTCGGTCCTAAACGATTTTTATTCGATAATAATGCATAAAAAACCAAACATGGGGGTAATTGGTGAAAATATGTAGATTTTAGAGCTAAAAATAATGTTTTTTTGAGTACTTTTTAGAGCCAAAAATGTTCGATTCTTTACAGCCATTGATAATTTTTATTTGGCTAATTAATAATAGAAAATAATGTTATGAACTAATTCACAGAATTCAGAACTGAAAAATAAAACGATTGCAGCCCTGCCACAAAATCGATAACACTAGTTCAGGTGCTGCAGCCCTGGCCTGCTGTTACTCCATATCGACAGTCGCGTGCGATAAACAGTCAACTGCACGCTCTCTTCAAAGTGACATCACTGACTAGATACACCATTTTGTTTAGGAGAAAAGTCGTGGAAAACGTTTGAGGAAAAATAGAAATAGATTTCATTTAAATTGCGACAACCGAGCAGTGATAATGGACAACATTGAGCGTCTGTACAAGTGTTATGAGATATTATCGGAGGCGGGCGATAAAGTGGGCGAGGTAAGCGAAATTAAAGCCAAATCTACACGCATACAAAACACACACGCACACACATACAGATGCAAAATACGCGCGCCGGCTGTAAGAAAAAAACAGTAAAAAATAATATTTAATTGTTTTTGTTGTTGCAGCATGTGGCCGAGTACAAAGAGATATTGCAGGCAGTGAAAGGCGGCTCGAAGGAAAAGCGTTTGGCCTCCCAGTTCATTGGCAACTTCTTCAAGCACTTCCCGGAGCTCGCGAACACCGCAATCGATGCACAGTTCGATCTGTGCGAAGACGACGACACACAGGTGCGTCCAAATGATTTTTATAATTAATTATAGCGTATTTAATATTATATGTTCCATTGAAAACTAAACTAATACATTTTTATTGGCTCCTTTGGAGCTAAATACTCGGTTACTCGATAGAAACCATAACACACATCTCTAGTCAGCAGCTCTCCTCCCTAAAGTAAACATTGTGCGCCAAATTTAAACATATAATTGAACAATATATAAATATAAATATTTATATTAATTTATATTTATATTAATTTATATTTATATTTATTGTACATATTTTAAAACTTAATTTTGCTATAACATATTTAAGCATAGTTTATAATTTGTATCGTTTACTTTTAAATCGAGTATTTACATTTAATTGAATTGCATTATTTAATGTAATTTTATGCTTAATTTTAATATGCATTTAAAATGACTCTGTCGGCATAAAATAAATTAAATTAAATTATTCGTAAGCTAATTATAAACATAAAATGAGGAAAAAGGCTATAATATAGTATGGCAATATGTTATTAATTCCCCCAATAATGAAAATGATTTCTTTCTATGCAGATACGTCGCCAGGCTATAAAAGATCTGCCCAAGCTCTGCCAGGGCAATGCTCAGGCCACAATACGCGTCGGAGATATTCTCGCCCAGCTGCTGATTTTGGACGACTCGACGGAGCTGCAGCAGGTGAACAACTCGCTGCTGAGCATCATCAAGCTGGACACGAAGAGCGCCGTGACCGGTTTATTCCAGCAGATAACCACTGGCGATGAGACAACGCGCGAGCGTTGCTTCAAGTTTATTGCCACCAAACTGTTGACGATGGGCGCCAGCGTTATAACCAAGGAGATCGAGGACTTTATTGTGGAGGAGATCAAGAAGGCGCTGCAGGACGTGACTTCCGATGAGTTCCACCTCTGCATGACTATTCTGGGTGCCACCAAACTGGGCAACACCATCACCGGACACGCAGAGCTTGTGAAATTGGCCACCGAACAAGCCGAGCTGAACAGCGATACGGATGCCATAGCTGTGGAGGATGAGATTGTGGAGCGTTTCATACAATGTGCTACGGCAGCAGCGCCGTACTTTTCGGTAAGCCAACCTTCTAAAAGAAAAAAAAAAAGAAAATTCGTATATTTAAATATCTGTTGTATAAAATATATAAATATTTTAAATAATTTATTTACAGAAAACGATAAAATCCACACAATTCGTTGCCTACGTTTGCGACAAACTGTTGCCAATTAACACGTGGAATTTGATTGCCACGGCTGTCTCCCAGGAGCAGGTGCAGCTGCGGCTGCTCAAAGTGTTTGCCGAGATGATAACCAACACGGACAAGCTGGAAAATGCCAACGAACGCATCAATGCCGTGTACAATGTGCTGCTGGTAAGGTTAGCGCTCTAAACTGAAGTTTAAACTAATATTTATTCCAACTTTAGGAGTATATGCCGTTGCCAAAGCTGAGCGAGCAGGATGTGGCAGATGCCCCGCCCTCATTTCAGTTCTCGCATGCCGAATGTTTGCTCTACGCACTGCACACATTGGGCAAGAAACATCCTGGAAATTTGACATTCATTGAGGATGCGGAAAAACTAAAAGACTTTCGAGCTAGACTGCAATATCTGGCACGCGGCACACAGGGGTAACTACCATCCAAAATATGCCAGAAATGTAGAAACTAATTTGATTTTTATCTGCAGTTATATTAAGAAGCTGGAGGAGGCGCTCAAGGGCAAGACAGCGGAGGAGCTGAAGACGGAGGAGAATCAGCTGAAGCAAACGGCTCTGAAGACGACATCCAACATTAACATATTGATACGCGATCTGTTCCATTCGCCACCGATATTCAAGCACGATATTGTGCTCTCCTGGATTGTGCCCAAGAACGTAAGCAACAATTGCAAACTAAGAACTTAATCATTATAGGTTTTATTTAAAATATCAAGTAGCTATTATAAGCTATTATAGATAAAAACCGAATAACAAGCGTAATATTGAGCATAGAAGGTTGTTATTTGGAATATATACTCTCTTCTAGTATATTTAACTATACTGAAAAGCTCATTAAAATCGGTTAATAAACGTAAGAGTTATTGACAAAACAATGTAAGAAGAAGAAGCATTGCTGCTTGGCTTTGTATGACAATTTTATATAATTGTATTTAAAATATAGGGTACAGTGTATTCTACAGTTAATTATAATGTTTAATGGATATTTTATTATTTTTTGCAGAGCAAGCTGGGCAAACGCCATGCGCCGATTACATTTGGCGACAAGGCGTCCGCCAACGGGAATCAGGAGCAGGAGGCGCAGGAGAAGAAGTCGCGACCATCCAATGAGCAGAAGTTCTACTCCCCGCCATCGGGCAAATACTCCGGCAAAGTGAATTCCGGCTATGGCCAAAACCAGCGCCAGAGACAACGCAACAGCGGTGGCGGTGGAGGCGGTGGCGGTGGCGGAGGCGGCGGCAACTTTAGGAATCGGCGCTATAACAGATATTAAAGCGAAATGAAGCAACAACTGAAGCATGTGGCTGTTGTTCTAGTCCCTTATCAAATACAACAACATCAAATGAACTGCTCCAGCAACAACGTTCCACGTACAAAGCTAAAAACAACGCAAATTTAACTTGGCAGTTGTGGTGAGTATAAACTGCACTTTCCATCTAACTGTCTTTTGTATATTTCAGAGCGAACATCAGCAGCAGACACTTTAAACAGTTCAACAGTTTCCTTATTTCTCTTGCTTTTGTTATTTTCTAAAAAACAAAACATTCACAAACGTATACACGAAACAAACATGTTTGCAAATTAACGCCCCCAATATCCTCAAACAACTTCACGCCTTCAATTCTTCTTTCATAAAATATTATCATGTTTTATCATCATCTTCATAATTCGCACGGCGTGAATTTTGTTTAATGATATCAGGCTCGAAAATTCTAGACTCTGTACAATGCTAACGATACATCAAATAATAATAATATAACAAATAGTTTGTAAACGTTTAACCATTAACTATTTGCAATATTTCTCCAAATAATAAAAAAGAAAACCAACTAATTTCCAAATAAATAAACTTCAAAATATATTTACGCAATGGCATCTTCGAGATTTACAAACATGTACGAAGAGTTTGCTAAATCAAGCACATTTTTCTTTTGTTTAATCATACCAATTATTGTACAATGGCCACAATTGAATTTATTGAACCCAATAAACAGATTTTAAGAAATTGGCTTCCCTAGAAGCCCATAAACAAACACCGTCTTTGATTACTTTCTTTAGAAATAATAAAATAAAATATAAAACGAAATTTTGGATAAACGAAGAGAAAACACTAACGATGGACAAAATATTCTTGGGAATTTATTTAAAATAAAAAAGTTGATAAAGTTCATTTTGATAAATCAAACTTTCTAAAAAAAGGCGCAGGAGAAGAATGAAGTACTAGTACCAAATATTTGTATTATTTTCATAAGGCCAAACTAACCCAAGAAAAGAGAAGGCAAATGGAAATAGTTTTTTTTAAGGACATTCCATAAAAAAGAGCAATTGCAAATACGAAAGAGCCGCGAGAGTAATGGCGTGGAAACTATAACCCTAAATAAACGTAGAACTTATTTTCCTGACGAACCAACAGACTTACGGATGGACCGACGGACAAACAGTTGGTCTGACGGACAGATGGTCCATTATCATTTTGCTTCATGCATGAACGGATGGACAGATGGTTCGACGGGTGGACGGACGAATGGTTCGATGAACGGTCTGACGGAGAGACCGACGAATTATCCTACAGACGAACGATGCGACGTACAATTCGTGTCACGGAGGGACAGACGGACGAACGGTTATAAATATACAAAATTCCATCTATGAATTTCAAATTTACACATGTAGTATAATAAATAAATCAATTTTTGAATATTAGTATATGAAATAAAATAAAATATAAATGGGGTTTTCCTGGAAGACCAAAAATATTAAAAATAATAAAATAAAATAATATAGAAATTGGATTCCCTAGAAAGTCATAAATGAGCACCGTCTTTTATTACTTTGTTTTTGCAAACAGGTAACAAAATAATGTAGAAATCGGGTTGGTTTCCCAGAAAAAGGCCATAAATAAACGCAGGCTTTTCTTTAGGGTAATATAATAGTATAAGAAATAATAATCTTTGGGGAATCCGCATAGAATCCAATAAATAAATGCTATTTTTTTATTCATTTCTGATGAATATTAGAAATAAAATAATATACAAATTCTAAAAGTTCATAAATCAATTGCTTTTTTGTTTCCGAATTTTATTGTATTAGCGATAATAAAAATATACATATATGGATCGTACGTAGTTTATAAGCATTAGAACAAACGCCTCCGGCCTGCCAGCTGCTCCAGATGCGTCTCCAGAGGGGGCGAGGGGGAGTGGAAGCTAGACACTAGGACAACTAGGAGAACTGCGGACATCTAGACGCTCGGAGGCGGCTGATTGCCTGGCTGCTGGCCGCCAGGAGGTGCGCCCGGACTGGAGGCGCCCGGCTGCTGCTGCTGGGCGCCCACGAGCTGGGTGGCGAAGCTTTGGAACAGCTGCAGCATGTCATTGGGCATGGGCGGCACCTGACCACCAGCAGGTGCGCCGCCTGCATTGGCGCCTGGATTGGCGCCTGGAGTTGCTCCTGAAGCACCTCCCATGTTGGCAAACAGCTGGCCGATGGTGTTCATGACCATGGGATTCTGGGTCATGGACTGCAGCTGCTCCAGATCGATCTCGGCGTTGCTGAAGAGATTGCGCACCGTGGGATTCGCCAGCATGGCATTGAGGCCATCGGACAGATGCGACAGCTGCGGCGTCTGATTGTTGCGTGCGTTGCGCACCACCTCCAGATTGTTGCGATAGTCGGCATTGTCCGGCTCCAGCTGTATGGCCTTGCCATACGCCTGCTCCGCCTCCCCGAACTTGCCCAGATTCGAATACGCCACGCCCAGCCGGCAATACGCCTTGCTATAGTTGGCATTATACAGCAGCGCCGACTTGCAATCCGTCACCGCACGCTCATTGTCCCCCAGGCGTATGTGTGCGGCTGCACGATTGCAGTAGAAGATCGGATTCTTGGGATCGAAGGTGATAGCGCGATTATACTGCAGCAGCGCCTCGTTGTACTTGCCATCCTTCATCAGGCGGTTGCCCTCGTTCTTGATGCTCTCCGCCAGCGCCAAGGATTCCGGATTGCGCTCAATATACAGCGACTGGAACAGCTCAAACATGTCAATGTTCCTGGCAACTCCGGCGCCTGCTGCTCCGCTGCTTCTATCTCCGGCGGAGCTGTGGCCGGCGGCATCTGTAGGAGATGCGCTGCTCTGTGCTGCCGATGCCTGCGTCATTTGCGCCTCCATTTCCTGTTCCATTTGTGGCTCCTCGTCGCCCACGTCGAACGCCGCCTGCAGACATTGGATGGCGACTTCGATGCTCTCGCTCTGATCCGGCGACATCACGTCCACCTGCCGCTTCAGGTAGTCGATGAAGGAGCGCACGAAACTCTGCTGCACTGCATCCGGCATTTTGTGTGTTTCACTTGAATTTCCTTCGCCTGCTTTTCGTTATTTAATTGTGGAAATTCACTTATGTGGCTCTTGAATGAAACTCGGGAAAATTCTGTGAGCATGCGACCGATAGATTTACGAAAATCGTCTATCGAGCAGACAATTGCCAGGGCTGCTGTAAGTGGCGCTGCCACTAGCCGAGCCACTATCGATACAATATCGATAATTTCGATTGCCACTTGAAAAAAATTAAATGTCATTGTTTATTAAAACAATTACAATTAAAGTAAAATGTCTAAAATATGCCATTTTCTAAGCCTCAACAGCTAAGCAAAATGGGCGGATTAGATTAGTCGATTGTAGAATAGCCAGCATCCCATAATTGCTATATAATTTTATAAAAATATCATGCAAAGCGCAGCAGCAATGCTTCTTACTTTTTGCCATGCTTGAGGGCAATATTTATATTGAAATATTGTTTATTTAACAGCCATATATGTATGTACATATATACATATTTATTGGGTCTACCAAGCCTCCTTCTACCTGATACATATGTACATACATACATACATTCTACTGAGCATAAAAATAAATACATACATACATTTGTGCGCAATGCAAATAACACCACTCTTGTAGAATTGTGTCCATTTTGTCTTCAAACACGTGGAAATTATGGAAAAGCTCAATGCATTTTAAATGAAAAGTCAATAGTCTTGCGTTTATATTTATTTATTTCTTTAGGTTCATGTTCACTGTTGAAACTGAAAGTTTGTAGATATAGAACATACAGATGTATACTTTTATTTAATTCTTTTTATTGTATAGCCAGAACAGCGCTATTTGCAAACTAATTTTTAATTATTACAATCATTGTTACAAAAACGTGTTTTTGAAGGGAAATGCAAAGTGGCAACAGCGCTTTCTCCTTAAAGCGAGCCGCAATCGGCAATCACGATCTTCTTGTTGGTCTTGCCCGACTGCGAGCCGTAGGACTCGATCTTCTTGACCACATCCAGACCCTCGACGACCTCACCGAAGACCACGTGCTTGTTGTCCAGCCAGGCGGTCTTCACGGTGCAGATGAAAAACTGCGACCCGTTGGTGTTGGCGCCAGCGTTGGCCATCGACAGGATGCCGGATTTGGTGTGCTTCAGCTGGAAGTTCTCGTCGGCGAACTTGTTGCCGTAGATGGACTTGCCCCCGGTGCCGTTGTGGTTGGTGAAGTCACCGCCCTGGCACATGAAGTTCGGGATGACGCGATGGAAACTCGACCCCTTGTACCCGAAGCCCTTCTCACCCGTGCAGAGGGCGCGGAAATTCTCCGCCGTCTTGGGCACCACATCGGAGCGCAGCTCCATGATAATCCTACCCACGGGCTGGCCATCGGCGGTCATATCGAAAAATACCTTCGGCAAAGTTGTCATTTTTACTTTTTTTCAGTTTTGATAATTCCCTGGAATATTCGCGAACAAACGAGTTCCAAATTGCTGCTGCAAATAGTGGTGGCAAAATTGGTATAGCTGGAAAATTGCCGGGACTTATCGATTGTTTTGAGGCATGGCCGATTGTTTTGGACACAATCGATAGTTTTACACCCTATTTTGTAACTTGTATTTTTTTACAATTTAAAAAATTCTACAAAATAATCGTGAACTCCAAAAAGCAAATTTTCAAAGGCATTTTTTTTTTAATAATAATAATTAATTTAATAATAATAATTTTTAGTATAAATAATTTGGTTTATTTGCTGTAACATAATTAAATTATTTAATAATCGCTTAAAAAATACCAAAAAAACATGGCGGTTCGCAAACACCGATGTTTACATATAGCGTTGCCAGACTATGTCAAAATGGCTGGCAAAATACTGCGCGTTATCGTTATCGTTATCGCGCGCGTGAAAAACTCGTTTTCTTCAATGTTGTTGCTGCTTGCGAATGTTTGGAGCATGCTCCCAAAAAGATTTTCAGTTAAACGCTCTCTGGCGCTGTTAGCGTTGGCTGCGCGTCTTTGCCACTTGTTGTTGTTGTTGTTGTTGGTGTTGTCGTGGCGGAATGATTGCTCTGTGTTTATATATGTAAAAGAATAACAAAGCGAATGATTATTTAAATTGCTCTCGAGCATATGTTAAGACATTGCCAAAATTAGCGCAACGACAGCAATTTCTGCTAGTGTGTGTGTGTGCATGCGTGTGTGTGTCTGTGTTTATTCCTTGCGTGACGTCAGTGGCGCTTCCTTTCACTCAATCCTTTCCCTTTTTGACTTGCTGGCAAAGCAGCTTTGACTTCTAACTGTAAAATTCAGTGGCGCCACAATGGTGCGCTGGAGTGCACGCTCGCGTAGGGCGCGTCAGGACCAGGTCGAACTGCTGGCCAATAAAAATGGCGACGAGGACACCGCAGATAACGGTAAGCGGCCAGATTTAACGGTACATGTGCACTATCTCACTAGAAAGTGTTTTCAACACACAAAATTCAAACACGCACACAGTTGTAAATCATTGCAACTATCTAAAGCTATAAAAAAATAGTATGAAAATAATAACTTAATAATGATAAAATAATAATAAATGACCATTAAATAAAATAATATTCAAATACCAATAATAATACCAAATAATAATAAAAGTCAATTAAATAATTTTAAAATAATAAGCAAACAATATTAATATAATAATAAAACAATATTAAAATAATGATTGTTAAATATATATTATAAAATGTTATTAAATAACATGCCATAAAATAATATTAAAATGTTTTTAAAACAATTTTAAACACAGTAATTTTAGAGAAAATTTAAAATTCATAAATAAAATATTATAACATAAATTAACATTTAAATAATAGTAAAATAATCTTAAATATTTTTTTTGTTATATTTTTTTTTAGCGGCTTATCGCAATTCTGCAGATCTTTCGGACACCGATGAAATCTTTTTAAAGGGTCTATTGCTCAGCAATCCATCAACGCCTCACAAGGAGCTTATGGTATGTACTAAACAGGGTCGTTCTTGGCCTTTGGAAGGGCATTGGGCATTTTTCTATAAAGGGCTGTGAAAATTAAATGTAATTTTTAAAAATGAATTTGAATTCTCAACATTTATTTTCATTCTTTCATTTTGTTGCCATTAAGTTTTTATTGTCTTACTTAAAAGGTTTTTAGAACTAATCTCTTTATAAGAAAATTCAGAATTTGTTATTTAATTTTGTGATTTAATTTCGTGATTTAATTTTTGTTTAATAATTTTAAATGCATCATTTTTTTTTTTATATTTTAAAAACCTATCATGACCATTTTTAAGTACTTCCCCAATCGAGGCGCCCAAGATAATCCTGCCCTGTGTAGCTACAGAGATAAAATCGCATACACTGCGTACACTTATTGTTTTGGGAGCATGACCCACATCAAGAATCTTATGAAGTGAAACCATCTGCCTTCCAAAAGCGAAAATTACGGCCGCTTTTCCCCATTATCGAGCATTCGCACACACAGACAAGAAAAATCTTTGTTTATTCTATTGAATGCATGCTGATTACGTATGTATGTATCTATGAATACGTAGTATGTACTTTTTGGGGCGTCCAACTGCGTGTGTTCCTATTACTATGCTCTTCTTTATTACATCATTTACTTGTCTACTCTACGCGTGAATACTTTTGGAAAGGGGTCAGGGCTACTCATTCAATGGGCTTTCACTTGATTTTCTATGATGATACAGCTTGGATAAGTTTGCCGTCTTCAGGTCTTCAAGTCTTGGGAACTACTTAGCACAAGTAATTTGTCTTGTTTTCTTTGTTCTCGCTTATTAAGTGCGACACTCTTGAGGATTTGCAAACATTTTTCTTGGTAATTGTTATAGCATGGTCATTAAACCAAGCAGAGGTTTTCAGAGGTTCGTTCTTAAACCGTTTTGTAAATTGTACTAGATGCGAAATGTAGGATAGGTTGAATATTTTATATAAATTTAGTTAAACCGTTTTGTAACGTAAGCAGAAATTTTATTAAAAAAATGTCTAATATTTTAAACAGTTCTTAAGTTTATTTTAACTAAATACGGTTTACAGCACTACCAATAATATATATTATTATTTGTTCTCACTTATTAAGTGCGAAACCGTTAGGGGACAAGATATTTATGATAATTATCATGGCATGCTCATTAACACTTTTATTTTTTGATCATCTAAACTTGATCTTCATTCAGCTTGGCAAATTTCATTGGCAGCCAAAATGATGTACATCATTAGATAATCTCGGCCACAACTGCTGACCAGGCCAATACTCTCCAGTCATTTGCATGCATAAGACATTACGGGAAAATCAAGAAAACATCTATTGATTTTCTCAGCCACGCCGCCAAGCAATGCATGCTCATGAAACTTGGCTTAAACAAAAATATAAAGTAATACATACATACATACATACATACATTTGTTGGTATTAGGGGCTTTGTTTTCTGCAAACCTCAAGCAAAACACGCGAAAATCAACAAGCCAAAATGTAATCAAAAGCGACGTCGCGTGTCGCAGATAATTAGAATTAACATTCCTCTATATAGTATATAACTCTGGCCGATTACAGGGGCCCGATCCCGATGTTGTCTCAGCAGTGAAAGTAATTAAACTCACAATTCACGCGACTTTCTTGATAAGGCCAAATAATTAACGTACATAGTGGAAATAAAGTCAACTGAAATTCCACACGCCCATAAAAAGCCAAAACAAACGACGAAAATATCAACGCCCTGGGCAGGTTATAAGTAAAAAGTGGTAACAAAAGCTTTTTACGCTCAAACCGGTTTCGAAAAATGTTTTTCAAACTAAATGCGCCTGCATGTGTTAATTATGAAAACTTGATGTTACCTGGGCCCAGAAGCAAAAGCAAACAAATGCACAAGAGACGGGGAGAGGGGTAGAGGGGGTCGCAGAGAGAGAGGCTAAGTGGTTGGCCTACTAATGCAGTTGCTGCAAAGCTCGGAGAGCGGCTTTTAAAAAACCGCCAACCCGCTGTTAACTAACAGTTGCTTAACAGCTGCGTACAGTTGTAAGTTACAGCAAAACAAGTGCCATAGCAAGCAGACACACAACAACACACGCACGAACTCTCGCTGTTAAGAGCGCCAACTAAACTGCAAGCTTGCTCTCTCTGTGTGGAGCTAGCAGTGATGCTCGCTACGCTTTTTTTTTTATAAATCTAGGCTTTTATGAAAAACACTTCAAATAAAAAACGTAAATATACCAAAGCCGGCAAGTTCGACTTAAATTAAAAATTTGTTCGCTTATTCGTCATTTTACACAATTCATGCTAAAGTAAAAAATTCTTATTAGTCAGTTATCAACAATTTGATTTACATTTGCACAAAACACAATAAATTTTATTTTTTTTTTCAATTATTTCAATTTTGTATTGCTGGATTATCTTAACTTTAAAAGTAATGCAATTTTAAACTGTTATTTGTTTTTTTTTTTCTTTTTTTAAATTATCTGTCGGCTGTTCTCAGTTGGCATTCAATAAATAAAATGTGTAAAAGTAAATTTCAAATAATTTAGAACTCAATTGCTATTGAAAAACATAAACAAACTTAAGAATAGCTTAGATTTTTACTGCTTCTTACAAAGCTTAGCTTTTCCCGTGTGAATTTTGGTAAAAATATGCAATACTTAGCTTTTTCTGAGTTATTCAATAATATATTTTATTTGTTGTAATGTATTTTAGCCTTTATTCGTTTTCATTTCGTTGAATGTTGCCAACACTGTTAGCTAGCCCTCGAGCTTGCTCTCTAGCGCTCTCTTCGCTGCTTATTGCTCACACCCAACACTGTGTGTTAAACTGGGTTTCATGTGGAGCGCCAGTTACTTGCGAGCTGTGCTAAGGTGAGGTTCTGTTAAGTTTATAGCGCGCAGTTCGTGTGCGTGCGTGCGTACGTGTGTGCGTGCCTGTGTGTGTGTCTGTGTGAGAGCGCGCTTTGCTCATTTGAGCATGGCTTAAACGGGGCAGCGGCTCAAAATAAATATTCAACAGTTAGTTGCGCTCTCGCGATCGCTGCTTGCTGCCGCTCTCGCTCTCAATTTCAATACAAACGCAAAAAAGCATTTTCAATATCAAGTAAAAGGCTGGCAGTTAAACTTATTGATAATCAATTATCGATATTATGCATTTATCGTTTATCAATTGATGTTGTAATGTACGTTACATTAATCGCTTGGTCGTATGTGTGTCACAAGTAAATAGCACAAGTGTTTTTTGTTTTGTTGAACGCGCGCTGCCTTGGTTACACGCCAAGCTCAACCCAATTTTAGCCAAGTTAACAGACGCTGCACACTTGGCTTGATGACGTAGTCGCGTCGCAGTTTAAGCGGTTCCCTCTCGTTCTCGCTCTCTCTCTCGCTCTCGTATTGTGTAACGTCTTAACTGTGTTTTGGCATTTCCAAAAACAAAAAAAAACTAAAACTTGACTCTGTTGCATGACACAGACACACACACACACACACAAACAGATACTCTCTCTTACACGCATACAGAGGCAAGCTGGCTCTCCGGCTCACACAGACACTTACACCTTTTGAACTGCTGTCACGCTCCGCTCTTCGCTCTTCTTGGCTTTAACGCTGCGTTCTCTCACACTGCGCGTTTTGGGAGTGGCTCAAAAAAAAAGTGAAAAACTCTAGTTAAATAATAAATAATAAATAAAAGTTTAAAACGTAATTAAATTTATGTATGAAAGCAATAAAAAAGTATAAACAAATAATAAAAAAAAAAACAGTTAAAAAAATATTTGAATTTTTAGGTTAAATAACTTAAAGATTCGTCACGCTTAACCTTCGTGTATTTCGTTAAGTAATAAACAATTTCCATTGTTAACTATGCTCAATGTGTAATTATAATTAGCCCAATTAGAGTTAACCTGTTGAATTTGATTGTTTTGCGCAGTTTTTGCGTTTTTTATTATGACAACAAACGGCCAAAGCTGAGGTGAAAGCCCTTTGACGCTAGCAACCAACAAAAAAAAAGGCTAACAGCCAACAGCAACAACAACAACAGCTAACAGCTAACAGCTTAGCCAAGTCGAGTCTCAATAACAGTTGTCATTTGTCTCTGTCTGCCTCTGTCTGCAAGGGTTAGCAGAGGGAATTCAGCATAGGGCTTCTTTTCACACGGAAGAATCGAAATTCGATATGGCTATAACAACAAATGCCATGTGCAAACAAACAAACAATAATCAGCACTTGGCGACGGCTATGAGACATCTGTCTAAGCCCCAGTTCAACAGCTACAAACCTAACAAAAATACAAAAATAAATAAAACCCATACCGCAAATTGACTTCCTTGCAGCAAAAAATTATAGAAATTGTCTAAAATAGATGTACAAATTATAAAAATAAAATAAATAAGAATAGATTAAATAAAACTTGTAAACCAAATCAAATCAATTTTATTCTAAGTAAAAGGTCTTCAAATTTAGAAATACTTATATATAAAATAAATAAAAAAATCAGTTAAAACCGTTTATTCGACATTTTGATAAAAAAAATCTATAACATCTCAAGTCTAAGTTAAATAGATAATATAAAATAAATTTATTTTTTATGTTTTAAATTTTACAACTGTAAAGCGACAAACTCAATTAAAATATAAATATAGGGACGGGGCAGATCAGTGGGACGGAGGCTACAGTCGGACGTAACCGACCGTAGGAGACCCTTTACTTTGAGTATATGTAGTACATACAAACACAGTCAGACGCACACACACTAAGTTACCCGCGTAGGCAAGGCACACCACCCCCCCTCTGCCTAGTGCGGCAAATTGTCTGTGGCATATGTTCGCTGTTTCTTATCCAATCGAAACAAAATTCACAGCGCCGATAGAGAATGCCGTAAACTAGTTAAATACCAAATTACAAATCAATAGCTTTAAAACTGTGGCTACAGCAGCTTTTTGCGGTTTGCGGGGGAAGGGGGGGAGGTATCCAAAATCTAAAACAAACTCGTGCTGCTTGCTGAATAGGGGAACCTAAGTCCCGAATATGGTGTCTCTAGCTCTTATAGTTGCTGAGATCTAGGTGTTCATACAGACGGACGGACAGACAGACAGACGGACAGACAGACAGACGGACAGACGGACAGACGGACATGGCTATATCGACTCGGCTTGTCGTCCTGATCAAGAATATATATACTTTATGGGGTCTGCCACGCCTCCTTCTGGGTGTTACACACATTTCCTCTTTGCACTAAACCAGAGGTGCCCACGCCATAGCTCTCGTTGCTCCGTAGATAGGGCTGTTGCTCTTTCTTATGGGGGAGAGCCACACCGTATGTGTGAGCGCTCTCTCTCGGTATGCAAAAACAATTCGCCTTGGTTTTTCTCATTCCACTCATTTCTGCCTGCTCTCCCGACTCAGCGTCGCCACGCGTCGTCGCTCCACAGTGGGCAATTTAGCGTCGCTTGCGGCATTTAAATAATAACTTGTAAGAAAAATCAAAATATTATTGGGTTTATAAAATGTTTTTACAAATTTGTTTTAATGTTTTTTAATACTTTTATTTTTTTTTGAAATGTTTTGTTATATTTTAATTTTTTATATACATATATTTGTACATTATTTTTTTATAAACAAATTAAAAATAATATTTACAATTGATATAAAAATGATTGACACATTTTTGCTAATAAAATAAAAATTTCTTTGCATAAAATATTATTAATAAAATGATTTTAAAATTTGTAATTAAATGCCGCTAGCGAGGCTAAAACCCCCACTGTGTGCTCTCGCAAGCTAGGGTTTTTTTCTTGGAACTTCATGCGTTTTGTTGTTGTGTCGCCGAAATACATGCAGTGAGCGAAATCAATTCTGTTTATTTATTTCGATCAGAATGTGCGCAATCGCAGAGCACATTTAACTAAAATTAATGTAAATATAAATAATTTGTTGTGTGGATTTTAAGTTGATATTTCTTGATTGAAATGAAAATGTTTATTCTCGTTTCAAATTGGATCTTCACGATCTTTTCATTAAAAATATTCACATAATTTTTTTTCAGTGCAGCAAATTGAAACGAAAAAAATGCTTGCGTCTATGTATTGGTGTTTTTATTTGTGTGTATTAGTGCTTGCTCTTCTGTATTCTCAGTTTGGGCACCTCTGCACTAAACTAATAGACCCTTTTTACTTTTTTAAAGTAAAGGGTCTAAAAACTATTTTTTTCTGACAAAAATTTAAGTAAATGTCTAAGACATCTTCAGTTTACTAGAAGAGCTACAAATTTGGATTAAACTCTATATAGATAAAATATAATAAAATACCAAAAATTAAACTCATTGAAGATTTTGTTGTAAGACCAGAATTCAAATTGTCGATGACATCTTCATTCTCAATTAAGAAAAGAACTTAGTAACTTGACTGACTTTTTAAATGATATTACGCTAATTGATAAAGAGATCTTCATTCTAAGGGCTAGAAATAAAGCCTAAGTTCTAAGCAGAAATAGATCAAATAAATAAAACTAGTAAAGCCAATTATTATTTCTTAGAGCTTAATTAAAGCTTTTGTCTCACAGCTTGAGTCTAAGTCGTAGAGCTGCAAACTTATTCCAAACTCTTAGCAGCAATAGATAGAGTAAATAACACTCATAAGGTAAATTGACTTCCTTTCAAAACTCAATTAGCGCAATTGTCTATAGTTTTCTTTTGCTTTTACTGTAACGAAAGCAAATTGTATTTGTCATCAAAGCTCATAACAGCAAAAACGACGACAGAGAGAAAACTTTTACCACATAAATATTGCATGAATGAGTCTTGGCGAATCGTGGGCGGAAATTGCGGCAGAAATAATAAATACCGAGAGAGAAAGATAGAGAGAAGCGAGAGAGAGAGAGAAGGAACGACGACAGTAAATAAATACAGCAGCAGACAAAAGAATGTTGCCGTTTGCATTAAGTGCAATTGAAGCAAAAAACCAAATTAAAATCATAAAAAACACAAGAGACAACAGATGAATTCACTTTAGGCAAGCGACCTAAATATCCCATCAAAACGACCTAATTTGTGACCTAAGACATGCTGAATTGTCCGCCCAGAGTTCAACGGGGTTAAACGGCAGCAGCCACAGTGGGGCAGAAAGAGCGAAAACTGCCAAAAATAAAAAGCGCAAGCGAATGAGCAGAGCAATTAACGACGGTCGTAGCATTCGGAGCATTCGTCAATTAAGCCGAAGCAAAGATGACTTGACCTAGGGCAGTTGTAGCTCTCATCGAGCTGATGATGAGCTCTCTCAGTTATTTGTCCAACGCCCCAACTGCCCAACGTGGCTCTAAGCGAGCATCTAATTTAATTATGCGCACATGTCTCACAATATTTTAATTTCATTTCGTAAACTCTGTTCTTCTCTTCTCGTTCTCAGCTGAATCCAACCGAGCCGCAGCCCGTGCCCGTCTTTCTGCCAGCCCATCTCAATAACAAGCCCATCTGCGACGATATCATACGCAAGTTCTCGCCCTCCAGACGCTTGGAATCCCGAGAGCTAGCCAAGCTCCTGGCACAACCTCATTTTCGGGTAAGCTCTTTTATTGGGTATTGGGAGTTACAATTAGTTCAATTATAAGTTTGAAAACATCGTGAATGGGAGTACAATTAAAATGTTTACCAATAGATTAGAATGTGTACCTATCTGTTAATCGGTTTTGAAAATTTATCGTTTTTAGAGGTAATACTGTTTAGTACCCGAAAAAACATAAATTAACATCCATCTGCAAAACCAAAACCTCCGTTCCGATTGAGCAATGAACATAGAATACAGAGGATAAAAAGGTTTGCGATTTAGAAGATTTTGTTGATCGTTTTTCTTATAGTAAATCTATTATATTAGATAGTTGAAGTCTATTCTGATTATCCGTAATAAAATTTCAACGTTTAGACAACCTGTAATACACAATACCTGATATAGAGCATGACCTTTTCACTATGATTGTTCTAGGTTTCAGGTTTTAATGTCAAGAGCTTCTTATTCCAAACCTTTCTTTGCTGATTGAAATCAGTTCTTCACTATTTTCCTAAACCGAAATCGATATGAATTGATAATTATTGTCAGCTATCAAACCTTTCTGAAACATCAAAAATTTCTTTAAAAATTTGTAACATTCCGAACTTTTTTTTTTAAACCTACCGAACTAATTCCTATCATACAAAAGATCTTTTAATTTATTTTCAATCCCCTTTCAGGCTCTGCTGCGTGCTCACGATGAGATAGGTTATTTGTACGAGCAACGTTTGAAATCTGTCGGCGGATCCATAACCAAACTCGAGGCGACCAGTCAGCGCCACTCAGGCGGATATCTGTATACGGAGGACATACTGAACAGCAAGATGCCGGTGGAGACGATCAAGATGGTGGGATTGCGGCGGGATCCCAAGCAGCCGCTGGGCCTCACCGTCGAGGTGGACGAGTACAAGCAGCTGGTTGTGGCACGCATTCTGGCCGGGGGCGTCATCGATAAGCAGGGCATGCTGCATGTGGGCGATGTCATACTGGAGGTGAACGGAACTCCGGTGCGGACGGCCGATGAGCTGCAGGTGGAGGTGTCCAGGGCCAAGGAGAATTTAACGCTGAAGATCGGCCCCAATGTGGATGAGGAGATCAAGAGCGGTCGTTATACGGTCAGTGGGGGTCAGGTAAAACAGAACGGCATCACAAATCTTGAGACGGGCAAGAAACTAACGGTAAGTTGTGCTTGCTTTAAATGTGACTAGCAAAAATAAAAAATCTGAACAGAATTTGCTACTTTTTTGCATGGAAAAAACAGTTTTTTGACTAGCTTACATGATTTATAATTTCAAAACTGAGTTTAATTTGGAATAAATAATCTATTATGATAAACTATATATTTTAAATTAAAAAGTTCAACAGCTGATAATTTTTAATCAGTTTTTACATCAGAAATTTAATTTCTTTTAATTTAAACAATTACAAAATAGACCAAAGATTTTGACTAGATTTTTGTCTAGTTGTAAAACATGACAAAATCAAGTCTATGTGATTTTTAATTTCGAAACAGATTGACTTTTATTTGAAATATTTAATACTATAGTCTATATGTGAAATTATATTTTTATTAAGTTGGAAAATTCATTGGAATTTTTTTTAATGGAATTTATTAGTATTAAAATTGTATAAAGTTCTCTTTAGTACAAGACCAAATTCTAAAAACAACTGCAATTCAGTAAGTAGAAATTCTTAGCGACCATTAATTGATAAATATAAAAATATAAATTCAAGCAATATTTAACTAATTTTAAACAATATATTTCCCAATTTCATGCAGTGTTATATGCGCGCCTTGTTTTCCTACAATCCATCGGAGGATTCGTTGTTGCCCTGCAGAGATATTGGCCTGCCCTTCAAATCTGGCGATATACTGCAGGTATAATATAAAATTCAAGATATCTTGTATATACTTATCTTAAACTCAACTATATTTTGTAGATCATCAATGTGAAGGATCCGAATTGGTGGCAGGCAAAGAACATCACCGCCGAATCGGATAAAATTGGTCTGGTGCCATCGCAGGAGCTCGAGGAGCGTCGCAAGGCGTTTGTGGCGCCCGAGGCGGATTATGTGCACAAGATTGGCATCTGTGGCACGAGGGTAAGCGAAGCAAGAAAAATAAAATTTGCTTATAATGTACAACTAATCTAATCTATCAGATATCGAAGCGCAAGCGTAAGACCATGTATCGCTCGGTGGCCAACTGCGAGTTCGACAAGGCGGAGCTGCTGCTCTACGAGGAGGTGACACGCATGCCCCCCTTCCGCAGGAAAACCCTGGTGTTGATTGGCGTCTCCGGCGTGGGCAGACGCACGCTCAAGAATCGCCTCATCAACAGCGATGTGGACAAATTTGGCGCTGTTATTCCACGTAAATACAATAGCTGACGGGTGTACAAATTAGTTTGATTCCTTTTTGAGATCCTTTAATCTATTGATTTTGGATAACAAATTTAATCCGATATGAAGTGTTAATTATTGGCAGATCTCCAACCTTTCTAAAATAGCCAAACACAATTTCTACTTGGTATACCCTGTACTATAGCTGGACTTTGATTCGATTTAATTTTAATCGATTTTTTTCGGCGATTAAACTTACCGGTCTTATCGGTAACAAAAAGTACAGAGGAAGACCCGACTGATGCGTCCCTAATAGTTTTAGTTTGTTTTTCAAACAATATTAATTTAATTTTATACTCTCAGACTAACTGCAAATTTAAATTACCGGTTTTATTTCGATTAATCGATGAAATCGATATGTAGACGTGAATCGATCGAAAAGCTCGATTCTTGAAAATTACAGATCGACCATTCTGGTTAATATTTTCAACAGTCGTGACATATTTCAAAAAACGGATCCAACTAATTTGTGCACCCAACAACTGCAATCTCTTGAACATTATCTTCATGCTCATCTTCTATATCTTTCAACAGATACCAGTCGTCCGAAACGCGCCTTGGAGGAGAACGGCGTCAGCTATTGGTTCATGGATCGCGAGGAGATGGAGGAGGCGATCAAGCAGAATGAGTTTCTGGAGTACGGCGAACACAATGGCAATCTCTATGGCACCCAACTGCAGTCGATCAAGGATGTGATCAACAGCGGACGCATGTGCATTCTGGATTGTGCCCCCAATGCGCTGAAGATACTGCACAACAGCCAGGAACTGATGCCATTTGTCATATTTGTCGCTGCGCCCGGCATGGAACAGCTGAAAACCATCTACGCTGATCGACGTGCCACCGGCTCCAATAGAAATCTATCTGTATGTTAAGCTGGCCTATAAGCTAATCCTACCCTAATATACCCTGTATTGTTGCCCCTTTGCAGTTCGATCGTCAAAGTTCCATACGCTTCAGCTCCCGACGCGCACGCACGCTCGAGTCTTTAGCATCGCTATATGAGGTAAAAAAAAAGCGAAAAATTTAAAAATATTTAGTTAATTGTGATGTTGCATCTATGCCACGCCTACCGCCCGCTGCTTCGCATTAGGCCACGTTTATAGCGCTGCTAGACATCTGCTTGAACACACAAACCTTGCTCAACACATTTGCCATTTCTGATTCCTATTTGCAGGACGACGATCTCGTTTCCACGGTGGAGGAGAGCAGCTTTGTGCAACGAAAATATGAAAAGTACTTCGACATGGTCATCATCAACGAGGACTTCGACGAGACGTTCCGCCAGGTGGTCGAAACTTTGGATCAGATGAGCCATGAGGAGCAATGGGTGCCCGTAAACTGGATCTACTAAGAAAAAACTCTGCATTACAAAACGAATTCTTCTCTAGTACTCGTATCTATGGCATTAATCACAAAGCAACTATCTACATATTTACATATGATATCATAATATCTGCAATATCTGTATAATTGAAAAAAAATCTCCCTCTGCTGCTTTTTAATCGACTTCCTTAAGTTTAAGCGTAATGTTATTATATGAAACGAATTCGTCCATTCGCAAGCTGTTTTTAATTTTAATTTATACTCTTAATTGCTTTGTCCTGCATTTCCTACAATGAAATGTATTTTTTTTATGCATATCATATACATTTGTATAATTTAATGAATCTCTTGAGTACAACCAATTCTATATTTTATATTTACAAACGAAGCTCTGCCAATATTTCATTAGGTTTTAATTCAACGTACGTTTTGTTTCTATTTTGTGCGAAAATAGCAAAATATTGATGACAAATAAATGCGCATTTGGCTCAAATAATTGTGTTTTTTCAATGTTTGTTTTATTTAGTTTCCAAATTATCCAAATTAGCTTAAAGCTGGCTTGTGCAAGTAACTGAATTTGCTCTAAATCTGAATTCCCAGAGACTTCTCCACCACGGCGTGGGGTTGACGCATCTGCTCGTTGTACTCGGGTAGGTTCAAAAAGTCCCCAAAGGAGATCTCATCACAGCGACCGGTCAGCACATCGTCCATCAGATTGCTATAAATATATTTGTTGTATTAACCAAGCATCAAAAATTATAGCCTGTTTTAAGGATTATAAATGAGCTTCATTTGAAATGTAGTCTAGACAGAAATGCAATGTTGCCAATTTTCACAATTACACACGAAAATGAAACTAATAAATTTTATCTGATCTTCCGTAGTTTTACACCACAATTGAGATATTATATTGTTCTGTTAGATTTCTATAGCCGAGTGCGTCCGACTGATCTTAGCTGCATACTTAATTCATCACAAATGCAAATTTCCTCTTAAGATCCCAATTTATAAATAAAGTTTCTTATTTTTGCATGATTTTTGTAAAATTTAGGAAAATACGAAAAAGCTCAATAATTTTTAAGATAAAACCAGAGTTGCCACTCTTCGCAGTTAAACAATTTTTCTAGCAAAATGTTCTCCAAAAAGCCAAATTTGACGGGAAATTGCAGGTTTGCCCCGCTCGCCCTTTAGCGCAGACAAAAAACTAAGGAAATGCATTGCTGCTGTGGTTATTATAGTGCAGGGTACTCTACAGTCGGGCGCATCCGACTGATCTGCTGCTCAATATTATCCCAAATCTCACCTGGAGTGCAGGAAGGGCAGGCGGCCCATTTGGCGGGCGGCAAAGCGGTCCATGCCCATTTTGAGAGGCGCGCCCAATCCCTCGCGATTGCGTAGCATCTGCATATCAATGTTATATCTGTGATCGTAGAAATTAAGCTCCGAATCGCGCAGGCGATGAACGTGGGCCAATTGATTCAGGCAATTGGGCTCCGTGGGCATTACGGCCCTTCCGGATGCGTTCAGGACGGGCACGTCCGAGGGGCGCACTTTCAACGACTGCGAGTTCTGCAACAACAACAGTTGAATAAAAAACCCTATTATTATCTTAAATTAACTCACCATTTTGAGAAATTACTAAATTCCAGCGGATTCCGAATAAAAAACAATTTACAATGACAAAACACAATTCGGCTTGACTTGAAGTTGGCTGCGTTAGTGATGGCACGATTAATCACAACAATCGATTACTTAGTTTCAGAAAACGTTTCAATTGTATCGAATGGGCAGTTGCGATTAATCGAAACACATCGTTTATTCGACAAAATAATTGCATCAATTGTACGCACAATTTGGCAAGTAACAGACAAAAATTATGTATATTATTTATTATTATTATTAAGAAGTTAAAGCGAAATTACAAATTACACTTAACGTACATTTTATAAAGCTATAGCTACAGAGGCCTTAAGCTTAAAAATTATGTAAAATTATGGCGTTATGTATAGAAATTGTACAGCAGATTAATATTCGCAAGCTGCAAAAATTAACATGATTCAATAATCGATTAATTCAATTTGTTTGCCATCACTGGGTTGTGCGAGATTTTTTAGCGCTTTGTTGCACAACGCGCTGTGCTGCCAGCTGGCAACCATGCGCAGCGATAACGATAAATTGAAAAACGTGTTGACAGCAAGCAGCTTTTGTCTGCTACACAATTTTCAAATTTCAGCGGGTTATTAATTTTAGAATATCGTTACAACTTGAATGTTGTGAAAGACAATTTAAAGTAACAAAAAATATGAACTTTTAACAAATGCAATGAAAACTGTAATTTCACGCAAACATCGTGCTATGATTAATTTCATTGCTGACAAAATATTAAAAATCTCGTGCCCGACACACTTGTCTCTGGCGCACTCTAATCAAATCAATAAACAAAAATCGAACGTCACCAAAAATATACATTTGTTTTTGTTGTTGGAGTTGTGTTTTTTTTTATTATTTGTCTTGTGTGTGGTTTTGTTGTTTTTGTGAAATCGCCCACACCTTTTAGCGGCTTTTATGATCTGCTGCTCCACAGAGCACCGAAAAAGCACCGAATATAAATTCAGTTTTCAGGCTTTTGATGTCGGTGGTCAAATTGAGTGACAACTGCTAGAAACAGACGGAGTTTAATTAGTGCATGCCTACTAATAAAACTTGTTGCTTAATTTCCATAAAAAAACACCGACTGCGAGAATTGTGTTAATCAAACTCCCGCATAAAAGGCACAAATTGTGCGCGTACCTCCGATCTGAACTTGAATCAGGTAAACAGAAACCGGATAAAGCCGTGAAGAAACAAATATGTACATAAATATCTACGAATATGTACGTAAACATAAATTAATTATCTCCACTATGCTTGAGATAAGACCCGAGAGACTGAAGATCTGCCTGCAAGATCTTGAGCTCAGCGAAAGGTTGTAAATATTTTGCATTCATTTGAAGTAAAGCTTAAATTGAAATCACGCTCGGAGTACTAATTAGTGGGGCAGCCGTCATGTGATGGCGTTGTGGGTGCTGCTGCTGCTTGATTAAATTATATAAATTATAAATACAAACAAGTTTTATGGGTTTAATCAAATATCGCAATGCCTGTAGTCTAAGGCTAAGCCGATCAGCCTGAACATATAGAAGCACTTAACTGCAAACACTCGATGCAGATAGCAAAAGCCAAGTAGAATCTTAAGTACTCCAAAGCAAAGTAAGATCGCAGCAGATCAGTTGTGCGGAAGGCTGCAGTCGGACGTAACGTACACTAAGAGACCCTGTAGTCGAGCTAATTGTCTGTTGTATATCTTCTGTCTTAGCCTATCGAAATATAATTTAATTATTTATTTATTTAATGCGACTACGACCAGTCGATAGAAATTTAAAATACAAATTAAGAATAAGTATAAGATTTAAATTATTAATAAAATTAAAACAAAAAAAAGATAAATAGATAATCTGGGGATTTACAGCTTCGATGGAGGGTACAGACTCGCCAAATTACAAGTCTATAGCTTTAAAATTGTGGCTGCTGAAGTTTATTGTAGATTGCATATACATACATATACAATACAAAAAATCTGGAATCGGACACACGGATTTGACTATATCAGAATATATATACTTTCAGAGCTCTGCCACGCCGCCTTCTGTGAGTTATACAAATTTCTCATTCGCACTAATAGTACTTGTAATACTTTTTGTAGTTCTTTAAAGTACAGGGTCTAATCAACAACAACAAATAGAAACCAGAAAGAGGCCTCTCAACTCCTGATTTATTGGGGCAGCAGATTAACAAAATCGGAAATGTGCAGACGAATGTGAAACGAATGTGAAAATATACAACCTGTCTAGATTTGATACAAGCAATAGCAATATCAAAGCGAATCGGTTTATAGATTGCTAAAATCGTCTCCTACTCAGCGGGTGCTGCTGTTTCTCATGCAGCCCAAAATATTTTGACTTTTATGTAAGCAAGTTGCAATGCAATGCAAAAATAAAACAGCCAAGCAAACAAGCCATGCCGAAACCCTCCGATAAAAGGAAGTGTGCGCTACATTTTCACACCTACATGCTAAAAAAAAAATTAAAATTAAAAAATAAGAATCAAGCAGAAAAACGGTACCCAGGCCAAAGGGACACGCACATGGATGCGGATACCGAGGGAACGATTGCATTACGGCCACGCAGGCGCAGTTGATATTGAACAGAGGGCAGGGCCGGATTTACTCTCGACTGAGGGGGCCCAAAATTTATCTAAAATTTTACTTTTAAATAATTATCAAGAACCCTAAACAATTATAGAATTTACTGGCAAAGCGATCATTTTTAGAATAATAAATTTTTAAAAAATAATTGGAATTGTGTTGTGTTTTGTATGCCAGTGTAGTTTTTGTTATTATCTTTTTCTTTATCCGGCCTTTGGACTCAAACTTAATATAAGTCCAGTTTTTATTTTAAATTATTATAATTATTTTTTTTTTTTTTGAACTAAAATTCTTCAAAAAATAAATAAATGTTGGGTAAATTTAACTGAATTACATTTTTAAATAATAAATATACATATAAAACAATAAATATAATAGATAAATTTCGAGTAAATAAATAAATATTGTGTAAACTAAACTCAGTAAATTCCATAGCTATTGAATATACTCAGGGAAAATCAGGGCTCAAATCAATCCGAAAAATGTCTTGAAAAATTATATTACTTTTCTTGCTTAATATTTTTCAATTTAAGTAAAAACTTGCTATCCAAAACAAGAAAAATATTTATTTTATCAAGTTGTAAATACTTGAATTGAATTTCTTTTTACTGGAATTAAGCAGCATATTTTTGAATCATCCAGGGCACCTCAAGTAACAAATAACGGCCCTGGCGAAGAGTGTTTGCATTTGTTCATGCCGAATTTCGGTTGCTGGGGATATATTTAAGTTAAATTGGAATTCACATGCAACCCGCTTGGCTCAACTCTTCTGGGCCGCTGGCCTTTGGTCAGCCGGCTGTAACGAATACGAATCTCAAATTGTTTGACTTCAGCCGACTGACTTTTTAGCCAGCTACTGCATTACACAAATACGAACACAAATACGAATACATATACGAATACAAATACAAATACAAATACAAATAGAAATTCTGGATGCAGTTGCAGTTGCAATTCCGGGGAATTCACAGCTTATGTTAAATGGGAATTGCGCCATTTTGTGACATCCTCAAAAATGTATAAAAAGCGAACCAAACGCATTCGGTATATTCGATATAAGTATTCGGTAAAGCCAAGTGATTTACGATTGACGCTCACTTTTCTGGTGAATAGAACTGCAGTTGGTAGCAGGGCTGCCATCTTGGCCATTTTGTGGCTAGATCTAGCCTCTTTAAGAGCTAGTTAGTTATTCTCCATAAATGTAGTCATTTATTGGTTTAATAATAAAAAATTATAAATAAAAATTTGGAATTTAAAGAGTGGATTAGAAAGGATCCACCAAAGCATATTGCTCTTATCATCCAAATGAATTTGGTAAAAAATTAGGTAATTCTATGAAAGTTCTAATCTTAAAAGCAATTTTGGTATTCGTCTAAAATGTATAATAGAAAATATAAAAACAATTAATTAATAACCGAAAATATTACAGATACGGAAAAGTGACAAAAGTCATAGTTATTTATTCCCTTAACATTATTTAAGTTATTTTATTAACAAATTATTGTCTTCTTGCGTATAATAAATTTATTTGTCTAAAATAACGTTTATTTTGGAAAAATAAAAAATAAAGTGATTACTACTAAGTAATTTTTGTACCACTTGCAGATAATTTTAAGCTATATTTTCTTTCAATTTTAGCCACTTGTGACTACAAAAATTTGGCAGCACTGGTTGGCAGCTCCAGCCCCAGATCGAAGGGATGCCATAAAACGTACGCATGATCTGCTTTTGAGATCGGTTAGGAAACGGAGAAAAGTTTTATGATATGGCGGCTGTTGTGCTGTGCTGCTGTCTTAATTGGCACCCAGAGGATTGCCAGGGAATTGTTAGCTGGAGATATCCGATACTCCGATACTCCGGGTATTATGCCGTCCAATCATCGTAACTTCTGCTTACAGCTGCGCCATTGTCGACGTGCACGCCATAAAAGTTTATGGCAGACCAAAAAGTAACGTATGTCTTCGGACGAAATTTGAAGTTGTTCGTTTTTTTTGTTCAATGCAGATCTTTAGATCGATCGCATTCTATACGCAAGCTGTTTTCGGTATGTCTCTATTAGTGACGACTTGCCTCAGCATCCAATGCAAAAAGATTATAAATTTTATAACACATATATGTTTGAGACTTTTATGCGTTTATGACTGTGAAAAAATGTTAATTCTTTCGTTATACTTTTATGTGTTTGACTTTTACATTTTTGTCTCTTTGCTGCATAACAGATATATTATTCATGCACCTATATATACGTATATATAGAGTCAACTCTCTTGAATGAAGCTCCATTCGGAGGTCTTACTATGTATTAATTGCCAGCCATAATAAATCGAAAAGTGTATATCGTAAATCAATCGCAGCGAGAAAGGTAAATGAAATTACCTCAAGTGGGCAACGCCAATTTGGGCATGACTAATAAAGCAGCCAGATATTATGTTTCAGAGTTGTGCTTTATAGTGCGATTCGAGGATACACTTCAATTCGTTCAATTTGTGCTTATCGAACTCTCACTTGCCGAATTCTCGCAGGTTCAATTCTCGCTGGCCTAACTCTCGCAGGTGCAATAACTTTCGCCGACCTAACTCTTGGTGATTCAACTCTCTCTGGCACAACTCTCTTTGGCCCAATTCTTTCTGGCCCAACTCTCTCTGGCTCAACTCTCGCTGGCCCAAGTCTAGTTAGCCGAACGCTCGCTCGTCTAACTCTCGCTGATTATAGATACAGTTGAGCCAGCAAATTGCTTGCTTTTGTATAAAAATAATGTATTAAAATTAAATTGCAGGTGGAATTTTGTTGAAAACTTTTCTTAGTGTGCACCTAAATATTAATTTTAAAATTATAGTAAGGAAATTAATTTTGGGCTGTGATTCGATTCTTAGTTAATTAATAATTCCTTACACTTATGTTCAACTCATTTCCAAGTTGTTGCCCCAGTTAATCTGAATTGATTCACGATTCCATTCCGATTTTAACTTGAATTCGGGAAAAAAAACATATCTTTAGGAGCTTTATTTTAACTTTTTTTTTTCTAAGTGTAGCGACAATCAGGGAGTCAGTGAACGCGATTCAAAAAGTCAGGAACCAGAGGGTTAGTTCATTTGTTTACTCTGCTAAGGTGTTCAATTTAATCTATTGTGAACGATTCGAAACAACTCTAAGCTGCAATGGCTAAGAAATTACTTTACAGAGCGTAACTTGCATAAACACATACATATATACATACATACATACATAAATACATAAAATATGCGTATGTAGATTTGTATGTTTGCTTGTGCAATTAAAGCAAATTAAGTTGCTGCATGCACACAATTACAAATACAAAGCCAAACAAACACACACTTTCCCAAACAACAACACGTCAAATGAATGCAACAAAGCGGCAATCGTGCCGTCACTGTCACACATCAATGGCGGCAGCGTGAAGAGGGCGTTGACAAGAGCGAGACGAAAGGCCAAACCAAACGCTGTAGTTGGAGCGAATCGGCTGCCAGTTGCTGTTAACCCCGCTGTTAACCCTCTGACGCCATTATTAACCCCTGTGAGCCCATTAAGCAAGTTTTGTGTGTTTTTTGTTTTGTTTATTTTAATTGAAATAGCACATGAATTTGACATAAATTAGTTGTAGACATAATTTAACTAAATATTAAATCGCATGCAGTTGTGCCCAGTAGATTGATATGTTATCCATTTAATTAATAATTAAATATTTCTTGTGTTCAGGCTGCTGTTGGTTTTATGTTTATTTTATTTGTAATTTAACATTAAATTGAAATTAAGCTAATCAATTGTTATTACGTGCAAATATTTACAAAATTAAAAAGATATTTTTTGTGGTTTAACTAATTGCTGCTTTTTTGATTTTGATTGATTTCAAAAAGCAGTTAACGTCAGGACGGCTATACAATTGAATTATAATATGTATACATTGGATTAAATTGAATTTGCTTTTGATTGGTTCCTTGCTTACACAACTTACGCGCTAGAATTTTGTTTTTTTTTTTTAGCTTTAATATAGTTTATACTTAGTTGGAATCAATTCTGGTGCTTAACATTTTAAACATTAATACATTAACTAGCATACAAAACAAAAACATAATACAAAGAGAGTGCATAAAATAGCATTGAATATAGCATATCAGATTAATAATAATCAATTACACATAAAATAAAACATAGTACATTTTACAGGGTATATTCATACAGATGTAGCTTTCTTTTATACTGGAACCTCGTTGCATGGTGGTTGGGTGGTTGGGTGGGGTGGGGATCGAGACCTTGTGAAACGCTGAGAATATACAATCACAAAAATTAACAACGTGCAATATTCAAAGACGCCACAGTCCAGGAACCCCGAACCCGGAACCGAACCACTTTTCGAACCACAATAGTCTGACTGTTGTGGTTGTTGTTGTTGTTCTACAGCTAATGGGATTTAGGCCATATCCAACGCCAGATCACTAGGACATGTTGCAAAGCCGGCACTCTGCTGCTGCTGCTGCTGCTGCATGTAGTTGTGCCCCCCCTCGTCGTCTCCGTTGCCCTCGCCGTAGTCAGGTCACATCGAGAGCGCCGCCGACATCTGTGCGCTGTGCTGCAGCTGATGGGAATGCGCCGCAGCCGCCGCCAGGGTATGACTGTGGGCGGCGAGGTGCGGGTGGAGGCGCATAGCGGGAATGTTCATCGCAGCCATCGGATTCATCGGATGCAGCGTGTGCTGCAGATGCAGTCCCGGCTCCAGCTTCGTCTTTCCATCCAGCAGCTGGCTGTAGTCCGTGTGCCCCCCCGCGTGCACGCCGCCCATCACATTCGGATCGCTGCCCTTCTTGTTCTGTTTGCGCTCCTTGGCCCGCCGGTTCTGGAACCAAATCTTCACCTGGCGCTCCGACAGGGAGAGCGACTGCGCCAGCTCGCTCTTGCGGCGTATGGTGATGTACCGGGAGGTGCAGTACTCCTTCTCCAGCTCCAGCCGTTGGAAGTCCGTGTACACCACGCGGTACTTGTCCTTGGTGCGGGTTTTGCCTGCAAAGAAGAAGTGAAAATAGACATTAGTTTTGGGTTAAAATCAGACTAGACATTATCAGACTCAATGCAAAAGAGACATAAATATTTTATGGAAAATAAAATGTGAATTTATCTAAAATAGTTATCCTCATTTCCTTAAACTTATAAAATAGACAGAGCTATTTTGTAAAAAATAACATATATAGTTTATAATTTAAAAACATATGTCTAAGAATATTCTCACATTTTTGTTTTAAATACGCGTAAACTTAAAAACTACAAACATATTTTATGAACGAAATAAAAATTTATAGAACAGATAGAAATACTTTGCAAATATGTAATACAAAAATCATTCCAAAGTAATTCTAGGAATATCCTAATATTCTTAAAATTAAACACAATAAATTCCACAAAAATAGCCAAATATTTTAAAAATAATACATTTCAAAAATGAGATTAAAGCAAAAATAAATTTGGATTTAAAAATAAGCGAAATGTAATTCTGCGGTTGATGTCAAAATATATCTGGATTGCTATAAGTACTAATAAATATTGGCAAACAGAAACAATTGAAATTATCTTGAATATAGCTAATTTAACGAGTTTTAATTCTAGATGGAAAATAAATAATAAATAGAACATTTTTAATCAGAGCAAGTCAATTCTGAAAGGTTTGAAACAGTTCTCTTTGCAAATAAGTACGAATTTCGTGATGTTTTTCCGAGAACAGCAATCAAAAAAAGCATGCTAAATATTTAAAATAGTTATTTAACTCTTGGGGGAACCCAAAAAAGAAAGAAATGTGGAAAGTGCAGAGATTGTGTGCTCGGCGTTGTCGTCATGTGAAACGTGCTGTGAGTGACTTGGCGTCAGTTGGGCAAACACATCAGGCTCAGAGCCATCTACATCTACATCTTCATGATGAGGCTGCTGACAATATTTGAATTAAGATAGGATCGTACAAATTGTGTGTGCTATATGTCGGGATCACGATCAAGAGTTGTCGTTGTCAGCCGTTGCGGTAGACATCAAAAATGTTACCTTTGCGCCGCAAGAGACACTCAGGTGTCAGAGGCGTACATACTGCTATATGCCAGATATAGAAACGGAATTGGGGGCATCACCGTACTGTTGGCAAATGGCGCTGCGCAATTAGTCAATCAAAATTCAAATAGACTGCCAAGACTCCGGCTAAAGACAAGGCATGAAAAAGGCCACGGGATCATGTCATGCCATGCCCGTACCTACGTGATAAAAACACGCTCTATCCCGCGCTTTATCAGCAGAAATAGAAAAGAAAAAAGCAGAAAAAAAAAAACAGAAATGCAAACATTTTTCTTTTTTTCTTCTCCTTCTTCTTCTTGTGCTTGGGATTTTGCTCTAATTTTCTATGTAGCGCGTTTGTAAACCACAATTAAAATCAAGCAAACAACTCGGTAAACATACAAATATTTTCACAGATGATAAGTATAAAATGCAAAGAGAGATACAGCAGAGAAGAGGGGGGATTAGGCAGTGTGTGTAGGTGTTAAAGACCTTAAAATGCTCTACACCTGAGTTGATATATGGCTAATCAGCGCACAATCATTAGTTATTATTTTAACAACAAATTTAACTATCAATAAAATTGTAGCAAAAATACAAAAATATAATGTGTAATGAACTCATTCGAAATAAATCCCAACAAAAACTGCATAGAACCAATAGGCCTTAGTTTTTTTTTTGGGGGTCTGTTATCTTGTCAGTGCTCGCAACTCGTATTTATTTTTTACACTTTTGTTTAGACGTAAATTTATAGTCTCCGGCGTAGTCCTCAACGTAGTCGTCATCAACGCCACTGTTTGCTTACTCAAATGTGGCAATCGTGGCATAAAAGCTAAAGCCTTTATTCCACGATTTTAATCTACAATTCTCCAGCATTTATTTTTCATTTTGTATTCTTGAGTTCTGTTGTCTATTCTTTCGTCATCCTGTAAATCTTGAATTTTATTCAGCTCTGTTTGCAATTTTAGTGGGGATTTAGACCCGTTCCGGCTGGTACTTTTTTTTTGCACGCGTGTGCTTAGCTTAGTCTTCTGATAAGTGGGTGTTGTAGAAGTCATAGAACTTGGGCTGATAGCTCCAAATTGTTTGAATAGAGTTTAGTTGCATAAATATTTGAGAGCAAAAAGAAATGCCCGAATCATCAACACGACTTCAAAACCGTTTGAAAACGAAAACAATTAGAAACTGTCCTGAAATGAACACCTGTGCGGCAAGCATATTAGAATCGGATAAGAAACAGCGAAGATATGTAACGGACAATTTGTTTCACTTAGCTTGTTGTATAATTTGTAGCCTGGATCTTTTACTATCGGTTACGTCCAGGTATTCTATTTGTTATAATCGTTCATTTTATGCATTATAATATTATTATAAATACAACGGATTTGAGCTGTTTCTTTTCATAATTTATTCTTTATCTGTTGGCACTTTCAGTTCCAATTTCTCACACCTGTAACACGCTGTGTAAACTGGCCCACATTGTTGTTGTTATTGTTGCTGTTGTTGTTGGCGGCATTGGGGTGTTGGGTGTTGGGTGTGGGCTGTCGGTGCTAGGTTCTATCTGACCTTCATGGCCATAACCATATAATCCAATAAATTGTGTATACCATATATAAAACTATAAAGTTACTAACCCGTACTGAGTGTTTTATTATCTGCACACACTAAATAAATACGCACACTTTTTCTATTCTTTTTTTTCTCCCCATTTTAAGCAAAGTTGTCTGAGTTGTGGACAAACAGACCTTAGAGACTTGGATCTGGTTGGAGATCTTCGCAAGCTGCACGATAAGATACGTCGCCCGAAAATAAGCAAAAGCCTAAAGTCACTTTGGCAAATAGTCGAAAAAAATAAATGCAAAGCATTTAAGAAAACAAGCAAATATACTATATAATAATTTATATTTAAATGGAGTTTAAACCAATGCTGCTTACTGCTATCTATCTTTTCTCTTTATTTTGTACAAATACACATTTTATTCGTAATTAAATAAAAAAGAATGCTCGTGTGCTGTGCCTTTTCTGCTGGAAAAAAGGTGTGACATTTTTTTATGGCTTTGTCACTGGCACTGGGTAACAGTAATTTATATAAATATATATATGCACGTGCACTGGGAGAAAAACTAGGAGTTTTTGTAATTGAAAGGGGCCAGAAAAATGGTTTATTCTAAAACAAAATTCTAAATCAACATTTATAGGACCGTTTTAGAAACCTATTGTAATTTTTGCATAACCTTTTGATTTCTTCATATTTCTATCCAACTTTAGTTCTATAGGAAAACCCGATAAATTTAAGATTTTTATTTCGTAGATCAACTTGTTGTTAATTTTTCTGAGTGTCTACTTCCACACGCTGTAGGGGCTTTCAACGTGCCTCGACTGGGACAACGTCTTGGGGCAAATTACCCGTGCAACGGCAATTATGTGTGGCAATGATTTGTAACTGCGGTTCTCCGATGCATGATGGATGGATTATGGTTGACATTACATATCGTAGTTGATAGTTTTTCCTATCAATTGCATACGCATGTGTCGGCATAGTTCAAATGCGCACGCACTCCCTGCTCAGGCCCAGTAATCCCAGTTGAGGTCTATATCAATATTAAACTCCGGGCTCTTATATCGGAATCAGAGCTGCAAATGTTATTGCATTGCAGCCGTATAACTGTTAAATGAAGTTGCAGGGCTTTGGCGATAAGCTTTAATAGCTGTTTGTGTCGCATATCGAGTGTCTATATAGCATTGTCGGCCAACTTGATGGGAGTTGAGGATCAATATAGAAAAAACGCACTTTCATTCACAGTGCTAACTACACTGCTAGAAATACTATACCATATATTTTCTTGATTTACTATTTTCTCGACTAATTTAAATTCAACGTTCTTTATTAAGACGCGTCTGCATTTAATTGCCAATCGGTAATCGAAGCGACCGCCACAAAGCTTTAGCGCCAATATTGATACTTTTAGTTGACTTATCGATTAATCATATTCAACTGGTTCATGTGAAACAACAAATCAAAGTTTACAGAAAATAATTATTACTAATAAATAAAATCTTACAAAAAGTTGTAAATCAAATAAATCGCGTCTTTCACTAAAACTGTGTAATAAATATTAATAATATATATAAATAAATAATGTAAATGTTTGCTAAACACACTTGCTAAATCTTGAATTTCCTGTCCCCCTATCAAAAACAATCTAAAGTGCATTTAGCCCACACCCTTAATGCTTAATTAATTCCTCAATTTATAGTTTAATTTACAGTTTTACTCTTTGCACTTGTTCATACTATATGCAATAGTATTACTAATACTTTTTCGACTTTGTACTCTGCCATTAATAGACAATTTATCTGTTTGTCTTGTGCTCCTTGTTGCCCCTGACCTTATCAATAATGTTTCTCAGTGTAATAATTCGTAATTGTTGGCTCAAATGGTTTATGACTCACAGTGTATCTGTATCTGTATCTGTATCTGTATCTATAGATGCCGACAAAGGCATCGGGTAAGTGTAAATAGCAAATGCCAATAGCAATCGCTGGGCTTTAAGATTTTTATATAGTGCATGCGATTATGTAATTTATTTATATACCGCAAATTGATTGCTTTTCAGCAGCCGAGCACACACAAATTGGAGCAGAGTTTAACTCATAAATGCCTGTCGACAGACAATTGACAATTTGGGTTATAAATTATATGTATATTTTAGATATATGACCGGTAGCCAGGTAGTAATAGCTTTACGCTGATTTTCTATTTATTGTAGCCAAAAAATGGGTGAGAACAGGATTAATAATATGGGAATATCGGAAACTAAAAGAGCTAGAGCAGCGGATATTCAGAATATAGATAGAAGTATTCCACAGGAAGTTCCACTTGATTTCATATTTCGAATGCAACGCCCCTTTTGGGTTCTAATCGCTAAAAACCACACCAAGCGTTATGTTGAACCTAGAAGATTGTTATTCGGAATATACATTATTTACCAATATATTTATCTATACTAAAAAGATTATTAAAATCCGATAATAAATACAGAAGTTATTACAGAAACAATATTGCATGCTTTTGGTGTGATTTTGAAACGTAGGATACAGTGTGTGTGCTAGACGATCCCTCGTCATTTTATTTAACAGTATAGGCTTTGTCGATTGCTTCCGACTATCTACATTTTTAAGAAATATTATATGTCTGAACCGGAAGGCAGACAACTATTATATCGTTACGCTGATATTTTCAAACAGCTGTTTGGACAGCGACATGGATGAAACCCAGAGATTACCACAATTAACTGCCCAGTTCCCAGCGGGCAAATCAGAGACAACAAGATGCGTTAACCGTTAACTGTTAACAGTTAACTGTTGAGGTTAGTTACGACACGTTGCGGTCTTTTGGTGGTTGACATTTGGTGGTTGCGACCACTGACAGCGTCCTTAATGTGGACTTGGCTGTCGGACGGCCTGTGGTGCGTTAATTTGTCACATCTTTAACTGTAACTGTGGTGCGGAGTGCGGAGTGAGATGATGACAGGCAAAAGGACTGCGACATCAATTGCTCCGAGCAAACCTATTGGGAGACATTTGTTACCTGCCACAGATTTGCTTTTGCTTTTTCCCTGTATTTAAATTCTCTTATTAAAGCTGAGGATTTTGGTCTCTTTTTCTCTTTCTCTATCTCTATCTTCTTCGCACTCCACACAGCAGCAATTTCAGTTATTGCACCCCTGGGATGTCGCACAGCACTGACAGCAGCCACTTGACTTTTCTCCACTTTTCTCCGCTTTTCAACACTCAACAATTTGTACTGCAACACTTAAAGTTGCGCTGAATTTTGGGGGTTCACACTGAGTGTGGAAAAGAGAGAGATGAAGACAGAGAGAGGCAGCATCTGACAGCATCATAAATGTGGCAAAGAGACAACAACAACAATAACAAGAACAACAGGAGAAGGAAGAACAATAACAACTACTGGGCAACTCACCACCCAAGCGACAATATAACAATAACATTTATTTGGCATTTTGCTGCTGTTTTAGCTGCTGTTATATCGTAAATATTAGCTCAAATTACATCATAAAATCATTTGATTCGATTTGACGTTTATTTTATTTTGCCTTTTGCTCCTTTTTGCCTTTTTTCCACAGATTCCCGCAAATTTACTGCCTTTGCGCCCGCTCTGTTTGCCTAATTTAAAAGGGTTTTGGGGGATACAGCATGTAAATCAATGTCTTCCAACTACACTCGGAAAATAACTATGCTGAAAAATAAATAATAAATAAAAATAATTTTGTTTTAATATTTAAATGTAGCTTAATTTTCATAAAGATTTTGGCGATAAAATAATTGGCAAAATAAAATCGTTCTAAAAGAATATAATAATTCAAATAATCAACAACAGAAAATAATTCAATTGATTTAAAAATTAATATCAAATAATCTCTTGTGGAAACTAATCCAAAATTATAATTTTATATTATAATAAAATTGAAATAATTAAAACACACCTTCTTCCGTAGGTATTAATAATGTTTTACCCATTTTTAGTGAATATAGGGTATAAAAAATTCAAAATTTAAAATATATAAGATTAATTAGAAATACTTTTAAAATGAAGTCAATTTAAATCAAAATATATTTTATGCTACAAGAATTTGAGCTTTAATTTGAGAAATATAACCGTTGCCCAGTTATAAGTTCTTAATTTTAGATTTTTTCCACAGCCAGTCTTACAGTTAATTTGTCTAATTGGAAATTCTAGTGACCGACGGCAAATACCCAATAAATGCAGGTTTATATGAGCTTTGAGGAATTCCAAGCTAGAAATGAGATCAGCTGCATAATTTCCATAAAATTTCCACTAATGCAATGAGGGGGCATCAATAAATAACTCTTTCTTTACACACACACGCACACACAGACACAGAGTTGTAAGAGAGTGAGAGAAATTCAAAATGGCGCACATCAAAGCGGAAACATGCGACATGAAGGCAACGCTTTATGGTTGGGTTTCAGTTGAGCGTTTGAGTGTGTGGCATGCATATATGCAAAAGAAAAAGCAACTACTTGCCCCATGCCCCTTGCCTGTTGGTTGCCCCCTTTTGGACTGAGGCAAGCCGCGCCCTGGCACGCAGCATTATAAATGCCAAAGGAGGCAAAAGCGAAAAAATATGATCAGATCGCGTGCAGAGACGACGTATGTACGTGCCGCATGTGGCAAATGCGGCAAATGCGGCACGCAAGCCCAGAAAGAGGCGGAGTTGCGGCATGACTATTGTAACATGGCCAGCACGCCATTGGCAGCGACTGCTCACCGGTTTCTGGCCACATTTATGGCCAAAAGCAAGATGGAGACAGAGCAAGAGAAGGAGAGAGAGAGGTGGGGGGTGGGGCAACATGAGTTTTGAAAATGGCTGTCGTTTGGACGGCATTTGACTGCCAGAGCTCAATTCCAATTCCAACTGGCAAGTCAAAGTCATAAATTCTCAAACATGGCACGCAAGCAGAGGGAAATGGCGATGGAGAGAGGGGGAAAAGGGGCAGCGTCAGAGTCTGAGTGCTAGGCGCAGGCAAAAAATTATTTTCAAATTTACGTTAATTATTTTGAATGCGAGTCCGAAAGGCATGCAATAAACATTTACAATCATATATAGAGATATATGTACATATGTGATACGATACGATACGATATATGTATGACTTCAGCTCATTTATGAGCTCCACATGCAAGCCAAAAATTAAAAAACAAAAAACAAAAACACCGAATTTTAACTGAAAACACAACGCACAACAACGAGCAAAAGGAGCATAGCAAATTTAAGAAAATTATCAAGTTAACTTTGCTTTGGATAATAATTTGAAATCGTACCACCTGCTTCCAGTATATCTGTAAAGTCGTCTAAACTGGGCGTGCTGCAAAGCTCTGCGGATGGAATTGTTTTAGAGATAGTTGCTATATAGTAGATATCAGATGTAGAAGTTACAGTATAAGAAACTAACCTAGCATTGGGGAATATGAAAAAGTTTTCAATTATATATTAAAGATTCAATAGATCATTTTGTTGAAAATTCACATTATTATTCGGATTATTTGAAAAAGGTTCAATCATATTGTAGATATACTATATTATTTACGATATTTTTATTTTACAATAAACTCGAAAATTTACATTATTTAACATGAAATAAAATTATAGATTTCACAAAACAAATGAAATATTAAATAATTTAATATAGACTAATAATTTATTTCAGTTTATGCTATTCATTTAATTAAACAATTAAAAAATCTGTTCTCAATTTGAATCTCAAGCTCCAACACTCAACCTCATCAATCATTTCTCCAACTATAGAATAATTGCGATCCACACATAATTGATAATTTGCAGTTTATAAAAGTGTAAAAAAAAATTATAATGCAATAAATTTAGTGTTCCCTACGAGTTGTCTGTGTGTGTGTGTGCACTTCTTGGTGTGAACTATAAATTTTGTTCTCTTTGCTCTCATTCGCTCTTATCTCAGTAGGTTAAATGCTTTGGGTCAACGCGCAACAATATTTGAATAATCTTTGAGGCCACAAATGCTATGCAAACAATTGCGACAGCCCAGATGCAGCTGCAAAGGAGTTGGGTGAGAATCTGAAAATCTTTATTTAGTTTTTGTAGTTTTTTGTAGTTCTGTTAATTTGAATTAAAGATAGGGAAACTTGTTTCAGTGTTTCAATGGGCAATTTATGAATGGGAAATGAAACGAAACAACAGCAAATCCGGGCTAATAATCATCACAATTAAAGTGGCATAAAAATCAGAATATTGCTACCATATACAATATTCATTCATTGTTATGGTCGGGCATATAAGTAAATGACGAGGCTTCAGTCTCTGTTGATTCTTGGCCACAGTAGCTGGCATGATATAGAAAACATTTAGTTTAGTTTTTTATAATTATTGCTACTTTATTGTATTGTTAAGCGATTAACGGTATTGCGACCACAAAAATATAATATATGGCCGTAAATGGTCTATGGAATTGGACTGCAAATCTTGGCCATAAAAAGAATACCGAACGTATCTCGTTTCTCATGCTCCATTTCATAAAGGAAACGTGTACGCAATAAGCTTGACACGTTTCACTCAGTCAGACAATCCGACAATCAATCAGTCAGTCAGTCAATCAGTCAGTCTGCCAGTCTGCCAGTTAGTCAGCCAGTGGAATTATGCCAGTTGATATTCTGTTTATACTCACGCCAAACTGTACAACGCGTCGTATGCGCAATGTTGATTGACAATCGGATTTGAATGTCGCTGATGAGGCTTATGAGGCCGAGGCTGGTGCCAGGTAACATATTTTTTAGTTTATGACTAAAGGAAACGATTCTGCACGACTCATTAAAATTTAATTTTAGAATTTCTTGTTATTTGTTTGCAACGATTAGCTGATAAGCGCATAAACAATACGGAAAGGCCCGCGATACACGGACTACATGTCACAAATGATGAAATTATATTTGATTAGATATAAAGATTACTTTTTGTTTACCACTTAGAAGAGATCTATTAAAGTCCAACAGAATTTCCAATCATTTCATATTAGGGATTCAAATCGACATTTATCGACCTATAAATAGTACTATACTAAATTTAAAAATTATAATAATATCGATATAAATCGATATTTCTTACGTCCTCAATTTCGATTGCTTTGGAGGCGCTTTTCGTTGACAAATTCCCAAAGCTTCTAAATCCACGGCGCCTCAAATGATATACCATTCGAACTGTACATTTAGCACCTTATACCGTACATGTGTATAGGTATTACTATGAGAAGGGCTTTCCAGCTACAAATTTCAGTTATTACCAATATCAATGCCAATACAAATAACAATAACAACGCGCTCCACATACAAACATATATTTATATTTATTATTTAAACAACTAAGTCCAAAGCAAATGAGTCGTGTCATAGAGCGACTGACGGCAGACAGATGGACGGACAGACGGAGAGACAGACTGAGGTGTATAGGTGTGTGTGAGAGGGCAATATTATGGTTAGAGGGAGAGGAAACTGCGCTAATCCTGGCATGTCAATCATAGTATCGTTTGTCAGACGCAATGTCGCTTTTGCCTGCATAGATGATGAACTGGGCTAATCAACAAACGGACTTCATTTTGACACATGCCTTGGTACCAACTCAACAACACTAACAACAACAGCAACAACAACAACAGCAACAACAATGTCAACGGCGCACAAAAACCAAATATTGATAGCACTGATAACGATCGACATCGACAGCGACATCGACATCGACGAGAACGGAGCTCTGACTGCAGCAACAGCTAGCTGCCATTTTTAATGGCTTATCATGCAACAAACAAGCGGGCACGACGCTCATATCTATGGCTGTACCTATGCCTATGCCTGTAACAGCCAGTGTTGGTCAACGACCAACAAAACACGCTAGTTATAGTGTTAAATATTGTTACTTGAATAACTTTTGTGTTTATTAACCAATTTGGATGAGCTTCTTAGAATAGATAAACATAACGATTGAGAGTATATATTCCGATTAACAATCTGCGATGTAACTCTTGTAACTTTTATAGCCTGTATGACGTCTATGTATATATCGTAAACTCCTGACCTTGTCAACTTAATAAATCCCTTAATCGTCTTTTATAATAAGGCATCTTAAGGTCCTTATAAATTCGGCGATAAAACAGTCAAATTGACAACACCGATATATACCCATTATGACTTCTATATTAAGTACAGACCTTCATAATAAATTTGGCATCTTAAAGTCTTAATAAATTTGGCGGCTAAAGAGTTAAAGAGCCAACACTGATACATATATATACATACCCTGTATGAGTTCTATATATCGTACTGTGAGTATCATAATTTTTATTTCGATTTGGAGCCCAGACATTTGGGCTACAGAAATCTATGCTATGTCATATCATATAAGCATGTCTGTCTATATGTCTATATGTATACATAAGCCACAGATAGTTCTCTATAGGGTTCTATGTGGGGTTATATAAATTTTGTGCTTATTGACATATTAAATCTCAATGTGTCATGTGGCATTAAGTTTTATGCCCCAGTCTGATGAAACATAAAGACATGTTAAAGCCACTCGCTCCAACTACAATATGTATTATATTTATTCAGTTAATTGGCATTGTTTCTAAGCCAACTCAAAATCCAAATGGAATTACTCGCAATTCTATAATGAGGCGTTAGGTTTCAATTTTTGTTGTTATTTTTGTTGTTGTTCGTTTTTAATAATGATTGCAAAGATTTGGCCATAAATGTCGCTATTTAGTTTTTATTGGAAGTAATACTAATTTTTATTGGTTTATTGGCTATATTGTTTTAATCAATACGACGGGCGTTATTCTTATCATGCGACAGCCATAGCTGGGTTAATGATAACGCACACGTTTTGATATTCCTATCAAACCCACAAAAAAAAAATGAAAACAGAAAAAACGAAAAATATTGTATAAAGCCAGTGACGTCGCTGATCAGTCGGATGCACGCGACCGGTGAACACTTTGCACCCTATTCTGTAATAGCTTACGAAGCGGTACTTCACCACGTCTCTCTTTTTCTTTGAGAGAAAAAAAAAAACAATGCGAGAGAGACCGTAAGAAATTGAGATAGAGCAGTTTAAATAATTTAATACATATTTTTTAATTGTATATGTAAGATTAAGTAATTCGGCTTATTAAACGGCTTTTTTTAATTGACGGCCAAATGCTGCGTGGCATCTATAATTTTAAATAAATTTCAAGTACGTATTCTATATATCAGTTGCATTCCAAATTTTGTAGCTGTAGCTTTTATAGCTGCTGAGATCGATGAGTTTATCGATTTGCACAAAGTAATAATACCAGTTTTTTCCAATTTCAATGGGTGCAGGGTATAATTATTGGAGGACCAATGACAGACAGGCGGGACAGACGTTGATTTCACAAAGGTGAACTATTCTGTTGCTAATCTAATCGCGAAAACCCCATTGAAACAAAAGTACAAGCAACAAAAACAATTGTTAAAGAACTTTTATTGCCACACCCTGGATATGTATGGTGGATTCCATTGAAATGAGCCTGACGCGTACAGTCCACCAATAGACCAAGAAGAAGAAGAAGAAGAAACATAACCAAAAAAATTGCATTCAATTGTACTACAATATACTATATTTACTATAGATCCATTACTTAATGCTTGTTTATTATTTATACGAATAATAAATAAAAATGCATAATCTTTAATTTGTCGTCTTGACCCGTTGAGGGATTAAAACGAACAACGGCAACAACGGCGGCCATAACCGTTAATTGCATACCAACAGATTTTATGGGCTTAATGGATATCGTCGATATCGAACGTCGTCAACTTGAAACGCTCTCGGGTCGTAAATTCTGAGCGTTTGCGTTTGCGTAGCGCACGTGTTTCACTGTGTGCGTGTGTTTACAGTACATGTACAGTACTGAGAGCGTGTCTGTGTGTCTGTGTGTGTATTGACATTTTACATTGCTGTAAATTAACATTCACTTTGCGGCGAAAAGAGTTCACCATATATGTAAGCAGCAGCAGCGTGAAGAGCAAAGGTGATGCAGCACAACAACAGCAAGCCTTGAGTGCAGCGTTGCCAGTTTTTTTTGGTGTTTTGCAATGTTTACTTAACTTTATTGCAATTAAAATTATAAAAAGGTAAATAAATTTGAATATGGTATAAAAAACGAAAAAAAAAAAAAACAGTTAATGAAAAATATTTTTTTTTTATAATTATTAGCTTTTGATGCATTTCTAATTTTCTAATGGCAAGCGTGTCTACGCTTTTGCATTGAGAGCGTTTGCCGAGAGGGAGAGAGAAAGAGAGGAAAGCCTGCACCAGTGTTGCGAATTTTGTCGACTAAAAAAGCTTTTTGTGAAGGAAAGAGCACGATCTTAAAAACAGCCAGATCTGACGATAAAAAGGCGAGTTTGGCAACAGTTGCCTGCATTGAAAGCTGTGAGCAACAACAACCGCAACTATGCAATTCAACAGCTATGGTTATTGTTCTCTTTATTTTAATAAATCTAAACAAACCGCGCACACACTAACATAATGTAACATAACATAGCATTAACATATGCATTCGCAGCGTTGCATTTAACAGTTTGGTGACTTATTAGAAACACTTCTCATGCCGCTAATTGTTGTGTGAGCTGAAACACTGTGGACTGCTTTTATTTTGTGTTCTGTTTCTCTATTTGCATTTTTTATTAGAGCCTGGAGAATTGATCGACCCCATTGAATGTTGGCTTTTATAGTAAAATTGATTTACGACACAAAATTAGTCAACATAGCCGACAAGTTTGTGATTGCCAGCTGAGAGCAGAGCTAAAAGCAGAGCCTGGAACATAAATCAAGGCGTTGTGCCCAGCTCCAGTCATAAAATGAAGACAAACATTTGATTTTTATGAGCTAATGGCCCTTGGCCTGTCTGAATGCAGGCAAATTGCTTATTGTTAGTTATAAAATTATGTTTTATTTTTCAGCTCTTTCGTGAAGCGCGAACAGCACGAGTTTTAGACAAGGCGGACGCACTGTGCTTCACGGATGCGGGGATAAACCCAAAAAGGTGACTAAATATCGCCATACAAAGCCATCCGTTAGTTGTCAAAAGCTCAAAGCTCTGCTCAGGGAGTACACTTAAAAAACATATTGAAAAACGAAAAAGTTTCAATTTTTGTTAACTAGAATTTAATTTTTCTATTTCAATTTCCTAATGCCACTAGAAATTTATTTTTAGTTGGAAAATTTTTTTCATATTCAAAGAAAATAAGTTTATTTTTCTGTTCAGTTAATTTGCTAATTTATGTTATTTAAATCTAGAGCGCTAAAAACAACAAGTCCATTGAACATTAAATTTCTTTTTCAAGAGAACTACTTATTTATTAAAGCTTACAGAATCTTTTTTATACATTATCTATTCCCCGGAAAAATTATTTTTTTAGTGCATTTTTTCAGAATATCTATTCTATTATATAGAAGAACTGTCTTCAGTTTAGTATTTAGTTATAGTTATTGAAGTGTATGTAAATTGAACTCTAAAATAAAAGACTGAATAGTTTTTGCTAAACACTAAAGGATTTTATCTGATATAAGGTCAGGGAAAAATAAATAAAATTTATTTAACACGAAAAGCTTGAATAAAATCTAAAATCTTGATATAAGAATGATTTGGGTAATTTTAGGGTAAACTTTTAATACTACTAACCTAAAGGGTTTTTCTGATATGAGGTCGATTTTGATCCATTTGGGGTAAAAATAAAATATCTTTGGACGAACTAAAAATCAAAAGGTTTTTTTTACTAAATATAAGATTCATTTGGGTAATTTTAGGTTAAACATTGAATACTGCAAAATACTCGACTAAAAACTAAATGATGATTTACCGGATATAACGTTGACGTGGGCTAGTTTAGGGCAGTTTGTTTGTTGAGTGTATATTTATGATTTTATATGTATAGATGTATAGATGTTAAGTCTGCTTACCTGGCTGAGGTTGCGCTGGATAGGAGGGCTTCTTCATCCAGTCGTAGTACTGGGCCTTGGCTGGCGACGTGCGATGGTTGTTGTTGGTAGTGACACTGTTGTTGTTGTTGTGGGTAGATGGGCTGTTGTTGTTGTTGTTGGCGCCCGCTGCGCTCAGATGGTGGGTCAAGTGATGGGGGGAAGAGGCGGAGGTGGGCGCACCCGGGCTGGAGATCTCGCTGCCCGAAACGGTTATCGGAGGCGAGGGCAAACCCTCGGCAATATGTTGCTGCTGCTGTTGCTGCTGTTGTTGCTGCTGTTGCACCTGGGCAACGGTGTCGGTTGCGATGCTGCTGTTGGTGTCGTTTAAGTGCGTGCCACCCGGAGTGGCGCCACCTACCGGCGCCGAGCTGCTGCTGCCGGAACTAACCGAACTGCTGGAACCGGCGCTGGCCAATCCGCTATTGATGTGTGCGTGATGCTGATGCATCAGCTGATGCGCCGAGGTAGGCACGTTCTGAGTGAAATTATCCCCAGCTGCGGTGCTGGAGGCGGGGGAATGCCATTCGGCATTGGCAGCGGCCGCTGAGTGGAACATGGAGTGATGGTTGTAGTACATCTGATGGGCGGCGGCGTGGTGGGCGGCGGGGGAGTCGACATCGCCCAGAAACTGATGGTTCGGGGTATGATGGTAGTTGGTGGTCCAGTTCCAGGGCTGGCCGGCGGCAGCGGCCGAGGCGTAGGCCAAATTGGCGGCATGTGTCTTGGGCGCATAGGGCAGCGAGTTATAGTAGTGGGATACCATTATGCAAAGTGAGGTTAGGTCACAATCAAATTAATTTTATTTATCAAATTGTTTTGTTTGTCAACTGATATTTTTGCGTTTAATTTTTGTATTTGATGCACTTTTATTTTTCGTAATTTTTAGCACATTTTGCAGGCACTTTTTCGATTTGCTTTCAACTTGTTCGATTATTCGCACTCTGCTTTGCTTCTAATTCTGCTTACGCTCTCTTCGAGTCTCTCACTCTCTCTCTCTCTGTTAGAAGACTGTAAGCTTGTAACTGCAATTTATCGATAGTTCAACGATCGCATAATCGTTTTCAAATCGTTGTAACACTCGCGCTTGAATTGATTTATGTTTGCCTCTATTGAAATGAGTTTATTTTTTATGCTTTTCAACTGCCGTTGCGTTTGGGCTGTTGCGACGTTAACCGCAGTCGGATACGTACTGAAGGCAACCAGCGACGTGCTGATAAAAAAACCAAAAATTATAAGTCGCAATCTGTGAGCTGTGAGCGACACTATAGTCGTGCTGCTCGCACGCACGCTCGCTTTTAACCCTCGTCGCCGGCGCATTTCCGTTGCGAGTTTGAAATTCAAGATGGCTTATGTTTTATTGCCGGCTCGCTCGCTCAGGCCATGGCTGGCTGTGTTGGCTCCGCCCCTTTTATGGCCTAAACCCGCAGCAGGTAAAATTGGTAGGAGTTTTGAGACGATTATACGAATTATATAGGAATCGTTTCGTTTCGTTTCCTTTGCTTTCCCCTTTTCCTTTACGACTGCTTCGATTTGTGCTATAAACTAATGCCAACGTTGGCGTTGGCGTTAGCCTGGCCCTAATTAAGTAATTTCAATTCGAGTGTGCATTATGCAATTAGTGGCTGTAAAATCATGTTTGTAATGCCATAACATCGGATTTATTTTATTATGCACTTACAAACCTGAAACGGCTGAAATTCATTGAGCCTTTGGCATTTCCCTAGCGCCAATCAACGAATTTATGCCCAGATTTTTATATAAATCAAAATATAATTATAACTCTAGCCATCACGCTAATTGCATCATAAGTAATATAATAGCAGGTTATCATAGTACAAAATACGATCAATAAATTCGCTACAAACTTAACAAAATATTTTTATTATTTGGCCAATACAATGAGGAACAGAATAAACAATTTATTGGCGTTTTACGGCCGAAGTATAAAGCAGTTTTTAAAGCTCATTAAAAGGTATTCTAATTTCCAGCTAAACAGCACAAGAACTAAGGTAGAAAGTCTCGAATTTTGGCAATAATACAGCCTTCAAACCACGATTAAGTAATCCCTTTTCAGTTAGCCGATATTCCCAGAATTTTGGCCTTGGTTTAGTTAAAAAGCGCATTCATTGATTAGTTAGTTTCGGCCATAAACATTGTGCCTGTTCTTGCACGGTGAGCGCGAATAATTAAAAATGTGTTCAGTTGACACAATGGAAAATTTCACACACAGACAACCAGAAGAAATTTTGAAAAATAGTACATACTTAAATTTCACTTATTAACGCGCAGCAGGAACTCGAGATCGGAACAAACTCGAACGCGATCTTTGGCCTGTGCAAACAAAAAACCCCTTAATGCCCAATACAAAACATTGTAAAGTTTTATGATCGCGCGAACGCGACCTAGAACAGGCCGAAAATGCAACAAACATGGCTCAAAGAGGGTGAGGGGGAGGGTTAAGATGAGGCTGAGGGTGCAAAAGATGCTCGCAGAAGATCATAAAGTTCGCACTACTCTGAAGCGGTTGCATTTTATTTTTCAGGTTTTCCTTTTTTGCCAGAATTTCTGTGGAATTCGTGCAAGGGTGTCTGTATCCGTATTTCTTTTTCTTTTTCTTTTTTTTTTGGTTGTAGGTTCTTGGTCAAGTCATGTAATCGGCCAGGATGCACCTTTTAGCTGGAAGTCATTAGAGGCGCAATATGCTCGTGCCTCGGGCTGGCGACACGATTCTTTCAAATCAACAACTTCTGGAAAAAACCGTTAAAATGTCCACCACATCATTTAAATATTTGTAAATCGACAATAAATTTGAAATATTTGAAAACCCTTTCGCCGTCCAAATGCATTTTATATCGCATTATGAGTCACTTTTGTGTATGCGTGTATTAGAGTTTGTCGTAAATTAGAATATGAGCAGACAATTAACAACAACGCATAAAAAACTTAAAATTTTAAAATGCAATTATGTTAATAAATCCATAAAAAAAGCCCAGCGCCAGCACAAGCCAAAGGCGCCATAAAGCGGCCTCAAAAACTGAAAAACTCAAAACTCAAACAGCAATTAGATCGAGCGAGAGCAGAAAAATAAGACGGCAACCAAATACCAACAGATATATACACTGAGAGAAAAATAAAGTACTTGAATCAAGAATTTGCGGTGTCAAAAGTTCAATAAGTCAATAAATTCTTGATCCAAACACGAAACGCTTTATTTAAGCGATTTATTTAAATTCTTATTTCTATTTTCAAGAACTTTTATGATTGAAATACGATTCTTTGCACTTAATTCTAAATCAATTTGATTTGTTCCCAGAATTAAACAGAATTTATTTACGATTTTAACAACATTCATTTCGGAGCTTCATCTTTTTTATCGAATCATTTTTTATTTTTCCGAGTGTAGCCATATATCAAACATACCTACACCTTATATACATATTTTATATGCCTATATCATTTGCCGTCGTCAGACTCAAAATGCTGTGATGTTTGATTGGATTGTTGTGTTTTTTCCTTTCTTTTCTTCACTTTTTTGTCGCTTGTCGATGTTCGTCGGTTTGTTAATTTAACATTAACGTTGAGGCGGTTTTATAGCCATGACTCCAACGAATTGCCCCTTTGTGGCATGGCAAGGGGGACGGGCAAGTGCATTTATGGTTGCCGCGGCGTCATCAATGATAAAAATGTCTTTGTTAATAAAACAAATTACAATTTTTGCCTGCTGATAAACGTTAGAGAAAAACCCATACAAATTCTTCAATTGTTTCAAAAATATTAGTTTTAATTGCTCAATTTGTATAGTTGCTAAATCGTAATATATAATTATTTGAAACACATACGATCATTGTCCAAAAAATATGCATAAATTAACAATAGTATTTATAGTATACAGTATGTGCTATAAGTATAGCACAGCGAAAGGAAAAACAAAGTTAAAAATAGTAAAACGCAGCAAATATAGTATAGTTAAAAATGCGACTTAAGATCAAATTAAATACACAAGGAATTCTACAATAAAGATCGTTCGTTTCTTTTGGTGCACCGAAAACGAAGTGACAACAATAATAAAATAAAATATATATTTAATTCAAAGGAATCTGAAACAGTATTTTGACTAAAAGTTTGCACCGTTTGCAGTTTTAAAAAGCGTATCAAAAATAGTATATATATATAATTACTTGTGTTGGCAAAACATGAAATATTAGTCGATTAATCGGCTGCCATGCAATTATTTAATTATTAATATTCCAAAACATTTTACAAATTCATTTTATGATCATTAAAGTTATATATATTGAAAGGTAAAATTAGCATACAACAGAAAGATACACTAGGAAAACTTTTCAATTTCAGGCAAATAATTATTTCTTATCAAAATTATATTTCTATATAAGATTTAGGCAGTCGATGGTCAGTTTATTTCATTGATTGTTTTGCCAACACTACTTTCATCGATCGATTAATGCATAGAGGCTAGATATAGCGAAGTTATTGGTAGTTATTTGTCTGCAGTTAGCGTTGCTAAAGTCTAGAACTTAAGACGTCTATATAACTATTTATATATGTACACGGCGGGGCTCCCGATCTGCAGATCTGCGACTACGCGGAGCCCAACACCTCGTTAAGTATCATCTCCCGCGTCATCAGCTGCCCGTTGTTGACCCGCGTGCGTGATCGACTCCTGCTGAGCTGCGCTCTTCGCTCTGCGCCCGCAGGACGCTGACGACGCGGCTGACGGTTGCGCTGACCGAAGGCGGAGCCCGTTTGCAATGCCTCCAGGAGACTGTCCATGACACCCTCCTGCGCCTGGGCGGCGTCGATGTCCACCACAGCCGTCTTGCGCTGCTGGCGCTCCATTTGCTCGCGTTGCGACTGCTCGCGTGCCTCTTGCATGCGGCGCTTCTTCTCCAGCTCCTCGCGGGCGCGCACATTGTCGTTGTGGGCGGACTGGAAGGCGTCCTTGAAGGTCTTGATGTCGCCGAAGAACTCCTCCATGGTGTACTTGCTGGGATCGAAGGCGTAGTATTCGCTCAGATCCTTGAACAGCTTCTCCATTTGCACCTGCATTTTGCCTGTAAAGATGTGGAGTGTTTAGAAATCAATAATATAATATGACATGTTCGATCTTTTTCACCAATCTCTCAAATAAAATCGATATAGCTTGAACACATTTAATGGAATTCGATCGATTTGAATCGCTAATCTGCTTGAATATAATTCCATGGATCTCTTACCCAGCACGTCCACCTGTTGCCGACAGTCGATGGCAAATTTGCCCATCACATCGCAGAACTTGTCGTCGTCGCACTGCGGCACCTTGTTGTTTTGCAGATCGGTTTCCAGATTCTTGACGGCCGAATTCATCTGTCGCATCGCCTTCTGTATGGCATCCAGATTGACGCGCGAGGCTTTGTCCACATGCGACAGATCAGCGTAGAAATTGAGCGCATCGGGGAATTTCTTCTCTACCAAATCGGCCAAATAGTGCAGCAACGTCTGCTTGTTATCCGTATCCTTGGTGTTGCTCAGCTTGGTCAGATAGGATATCTCAAAGCCGAAGGCAGCTTCGTTCTTGGAGCCAGAGTTCATGTAGTTGCCCAGCAGTAGAATCAGCTCCAGTATCTTGGAGAACTTCTTGCTGTTCCGCAGCTCCTCACAGGCCGCAGTTCCCGCCACAATATCCGGCTTAATATCCTGCACCATGTCTGCGTAGGTCAGCTTGAAGTTGAGATTATGCAGACGTGGGGACAAGCGTTTGATTTCACCTAAAAGCAGAGAGAATTAGCAAGTAATCGAGGGGAAAAACTTACAACCTAATCAAAACCAAATTTCTTAGCGTTTTTAATAGGTTATATTTCAAAGTGTCTTGATTGATATTGGCTTTAAAGTTAGCCTCGCTAAATTCTAATGAATCGAACTCAATAAAACATCTTCATTTTTGAAAATTGTTAATCTATATCTAAAGTTATTGAAGTTCCCTGTAGTGCCACTTACCTATGGTTGCTGCAAACTGCTCAATGGGCGGCAGGGGCTCCCCCTTTGTCTTGAACTCCTGCAGCCGCTTGAGCTGCTCGGGGGGCGGCAGATATTGGATTAGATTCTGCAATATATTGGAGGAGAGTATGGCGGTATCACAGCGCAGTAGACAAATCTTAATTTGCTCATAGGACAGATGCTTCAGCGAGCCACCAAGTAGAATGGCCAGATTCTGTGCTGACTTTCCATCCAAGACTTTCAGGTCGATGTTCTTCTTGGTTAACGTTGTGGGCTTATCGACGGAATCCTTCTGCTCCTTCTTGACGGGCTTTGAGGAGAATTTGATAGCGAGCTCCTCTAGGAAATCATCGGAGGCCAGTTTATCCTCCTGGCACTTCACCCAGAAGGCGTTCTCTGACATTTTGGCTGGGATGATGGCCTTCCAGTTGGCACGCTTCATGGGGGTTTTGGTTTCCCATTTCTTCTTGGGTTTCAGACCGTAGGGCAAAACTGGAGCCATGGGCATCATCATCATGGGCGGAGGGGGTGGTCCGCCAGGTCGCATCATGCCGGGCATAGGCGGAGGGGGTGGACCGCCACCCATGCCGGGCATTGGCGGAGGTGGCGGTGGGCGTGGACCGCCCATGCCGGGCATGGGAGGCGGAGGAGGAGGACCGCCACCCATGCCGGGCATGGGTGGAGGAGGTGGTGGCATGGCACCACCGGGGGGAGGCGGAGGCATGGGTATGTTCAGTTTGGGTAGTTTATTGGGCGAGGGCGCCGCGACGCCGTTGGCCTCCATCAGCTTGACCTTCTCCTCGAGATGCGCCGCCTTCGCCTCCGCCTCCTGTTTGGCGCTCTCGAGTGCCTCGATCTTCTTCTCGTACTCCTCGGAGCGCTGCGTCTCTTTGGCCTTGGCTTTCTCCACAATGTCGTCCAGCAGCAGCGAGGTGTCGATGTTGAAATTGCGGTTCTCAAAGTTCGGATCGCAGTAGCCCTTGTGGAAAACAATCTGCGCTATGCACTCCTCGATCAGCTGATAGTAGGCGGGACGAAAGTAGAAATCATCGCGTATGTACAACAGATGCTGCAAAATCGACAGGAAGTACGGCTCCGAGGTGGTATCCGTAACCAGATTTTTGACAACCTCGAAACAATCCTGCGCATCGTCCATATTAAAGGTGACATTATCGAAGCGCTGCACAAACTCCTCAAAGTCATCGTCGCGTATCTCCTTGAAGATCTTGAAATGCTGCTGCAAGGATTCGTTGTTGCTGCCCTCCACGATCACACTAAACTCATCGAGTCGCTCGTAGAGACCCATGCGCATGATCTCGCAGCGCAGATGCAGACGGAAGTTGAGATCTGGGGGCGTATTGATCAGCGTATTGATGAAGATGAGACTGTGACAGGCGAGCTCCCGCTTCGGATCCTGTTTATCCGATGCAAACAAAGCGTCCACAATGGGCCTAAACCGTTCACTTGACTTGTACGACGCAGCTGCGATGGTCGTAATCGCTCTCAGCACCTTCTCATAGCCATTGCGCTCGAACACCAGACAGAAGGAGGCCAACAGCTTGAGGGCCTCGCACATCGTCTGTGGCTTACGCGGATCGAGGGAATGCGCCAACAACAGCACCACACTATGCTGATCCGGAGTTAGGACCACATTCAGACCCCAGGTATTGTTCATGATCGCCTTCAGACATCTAATAGCCTCGAATTCGATGCGATCGTAGGTGCGATCCTTCTTCGCACGCGACAACAGCTTCTCGATCTGCCCAATGCCCGCCTCCCCGAACTCTTTGATCCAGGATATCGTGTTGCTGGTGAGCGCCACACGCAACGACTCCACGCACTGATAAACCTTGTGCTCGCTGTGCTCCCCATTCTGCAGATACTCGATGTAGTCGATGGGCTTCTCGAAGCGGGAATTCGCGCTGCGCTCCAGCGAGTTCTTGCCTGCAACGAAGCCAAGAGAAAAGTGTGAAAAATCATGAAAAAATCTCATCGATTTTTATGTTTTAGAGCGCAAACGATGCGTAATTAATGTGAGGGAAAATGGGGTTAGAAATCAGTTGAAATATTTGCAATCTTAACGACAAAATTCCAGCAATATATACAAAAATAAATACATACACAACTATCTTAAAATAAGAATAGACTTTCTAACACTTAATTCTTGAACTAAGAATGAATATTCTCTCTTTCTATTCAATTATTGTCGCTATCAACAAATATAGCTATCAATAGCTAATTTCGTAGCTATTTTAACTTCAATTTTAATAGCTGTATATAGCTATAATTCTCCCTCTCTCAATCTCAGCAGCTGTTGAGCTTATTTTGAGCAAGAAACTGTTTGGTGATACCACTGTACTTGCTACTTAGTAACTGTAAAACGCAAACCCGCAGAGCTTACAAAGTTTTCGCTCCAGTTACGAGTAGAGCGTAGACTTTATCAGCCAGAGGAAATGCTGCTTAGCGTCTGCTTTCAATATAACCTTGACTTTTTTTTTTTTAAATAACCCAGCAAAAAACCTCAAAGAATCCGCACAATATACAATCATACAACTGTACATGAACATGCATACTTATACTCGTAATTATTATTAAATAAAATACAATCATTGATATGTATGCATTCAAATTACGTCAAGTGACTTCAATGCAGACGCCTTGACGCTACATTTGTTGCTGTTATTTTGCGCAATTTTCGTATTATTATGAGCAATAACAATATAATATAATATGCGCTCTCGAGAGCATGTCTGATCAGAGCTGCATTTAGTATACATATATATAGAAACAAGTGCATAGATCAGCGCTGCGAGAATCTTGTGATTTTTCTTACAAGTATAGCCGAGTATCTATGACAAAATCAGCCTAAAATAAACGCTGGCAATGATAAATCCGTCAACTTGTTAATAAACATACATAGAAGGCGTTTAAAGCAGTAAAAACAGGTGGAAAATGCGCTTGACACAATTGCGCTTTTGGAGCTAAATTTGGTGTTTTTCAATTCATTTTTTCTATTTTCTTTTACTTAATTAATATACTTATAATTCATTAATTGTATAAAGTTAATTATTAGTATTTTATTTTAAATTTGGTATACATTCAATCAATTTTCAGTATCTATTTTATTTTACTGTTTTTCTACCATTTATTTAATATAAAACTTATTATATAATTTCTTCTATTAATATTTAATTTTTAATTGTGATATTTTAATGAATTTGTTGCTTGTTTAATTGATTTTTCGTTTATATTTTATTTTATATTTGTCTATCTTATATATATTTAATATGCAAATGATTCAATATATAATTATTTCTATAACGTTTCTATCAATATTCATTTATAACTTTGATATTATAATTTAATTTACTACACTACAGTAACAGTATACCATTGAAAAAAAAAATAATAATTTAATAAAACTGTTGCTTTCTTATATCGTTTTCAGTGCATGCTTTTCATTTCCATTGGCAACACACTCAACAACAATACAGGGTATATAAACACAGTGGTTTTTGTGTTTATTTTTATAGCAATAGCTACGTGCGTTGAAAACGTACTCTAGGTTATTGTTTATCTTTGGATTCATGCTATATAGCATATAAGTGTAGTATATATAGTACTTAATATTGTGTGTAGATATACCCTGTAATACGCAAGCGTTTAAAGAGCATGCTCAATGTCAATATATAACGGCATAGTCATTTTGGGCTTAGAATAACTCTAGATTTATCTAGTTGTCATAAAATTCTATTAAGCTTATCAGCATTATGTGCTAATTTATTCTAGACAAATATCTATCTCCACACTTCTTAATGTCTTCGGATATCTTTATGTTCAACTGGCTTTATTATTCAACGCATGCCAAGTCAGATAATTCTGATTAAATCAAAAAGCAAATGAGCATGTTTAAACTACGCCTACGATGATGACACAGGCTATATCAATCAGGGCTGCAAATTTAAATAATTTTAGTTCCGGTTCCGGTTCGCTATACATTTTTTTAACATTAAATAAATATATTATTTAAATAGTAATTAAAATGTAAAATTAATTATTATTGCGGTTCGGTTCAAGGTTTGGTTCGTCAAAGAAACTATGTAATCTAAAATTTAAAATAAATGTAAAGTAAAAATTTATATGTACAGTAGAATCCGGTTATAACGACGCCGCTTATAGCGTCCGACCGGTTATTGCGTCGAAAACTCGATGGCTTGGTTGGTCCCCATACAAACTTATATGAAACGGCCTCCGCTTATAACGTCTCCGCTTTTAGCGACAAACCGCTTATAACGACGGGATTTTTCACAATTCAACCGGATATTGCGACGTGCCGAACAAAAAAAAAACTTTAAAGAGGAAAATTTGATTTATTCAACAATGCTAAAAGAAGCAAACAAAATCATGGATTTTGTGTTTTTTCAATACGAAAAAGAAACAAAATTATGGATTTTGTCTTCCGGATATAACGACGTAAAATCGTCGATCCCTTTAATGTCGCTATAACCCGATTCTACTGTAAGTTTAAATCAAAAATTTATATTTTATTTACATAATTTTGTTTCTCTGTAAATTGACTTACAGTTTTGAACCGGTTCGGTTCTTGCCCATTTTGCAGCCCTGGTATCAAAAACTAATTAAAAGCAACAGAAACAAATGTACATATGCGTATGTTTCTATATAAAAAACTGTTCATTAAAATGCTTGAATGCAGCGTACGTGCGCCGCTTGAGTTAATTAATAAAACGGTTTTGGTGTTGTGGGTGCTCCGCACCCTCTCACAAACATGACTCCGACAGGTGAGAATGGGAAAGAAATAAATTTAACGGTTGCTGCTTGAAATCAGCAGCGTTTTGGCCTTGTTTATTGAAATGTGTCAAGCGCATAGGAACTAAAGAATGCGGTTTGTCCCGCTGGAAGCTATTTGATAAGCTCTCTAACCCAATTTGGTTTTAATGCTTAGTTGCAGTGTCGGAGATAAGGCGAACTATATTATACAAGTGTATGATAGCATTCCCTAAATTCCTATGAGTCATACACTAAGCGAAAAATTGACAGCAAATGACAAATTGCAATCGCTGCGATAACAACAACTCAGCACGCAAACAAAGCACAATTAAAAAAGTTCGGAAAGTCGGAAGCTCTACAGTCGTAAGCAACCTACAGTAGAAAACCCCGATTTTTATAGCACATAAAATATATAATAAATATCAAAAAAATTCATTGAACATATAAAAAAAATTCTAAAAGGCTACAGTCGGACGCGACTTAGAGAAGAATTATTACTTTTTCCTTTTTTCTGAAACTCGCTTCGTATAAATATTGTTTCTTTAATAACTTTGGTGATAAACAGCCAATTTTAATATGCTTTTTGGTATAGATAAATATACTGGTAAAGAGTGTATATTTTCAATAACAACCCTCTACGTTCAAAATTGTTTAATATAAGGTTTTTATCGATTCGCTGACAAACTAGGTGTGACATCCAACATTTAAATTAAACTTGAACTGCCTCTGGTATACCTCTGTCTACCTACTGAATTTGGCCTGTCACAAATATATTATACCCTCTTGAACTTATTTATTGGGTACAGGCGATATAGCATTAGAATTGACAGTTTTATCTATCGATTCTCTCACACACACACACTCACACTCGCCGTGTGAGTAAGTTTCTTTCTGTCTTACCTTTTAGGTGCATGAAAATCATCTTTTGTCGCTCCTCCTTGGGCTTGTTGAGCAACGGTTCCCGCTTGTCCTTGGGTATGTTCATGTCCTCGAGTATTTCGAGGAACTTCGCATCCACCTGCGTCTCGGTTAGCTCCTGAATTTGTCGCTCCAGCTCGTCCACACCGAAGCCTGCATCGTTGTCCGTGGATATGGGTCGTCCGCTTGCCCCATGTGGCAGGCTGTGACTGTTGTAGGTGCCGCTGCCCTTTGACTTGGAGGGGCGACCGAACCAGCTCTCCAAGAGGCCCCCGCCTGTTGACTTTGATTTCTCATGCCGTGACATGCTGCAAAAATATTTATTTAATTAGTTGAGCTTTTTAAAAAGATGAAAAAAAAGGAAAACTCGTCCAACCTAAACCTTTTGAGACGCATTTTGCTTTACAACTAAATGAACACAAGTGTTCTCGATGCATCGCGTTGTTTGTTGTTGTTATTGTTGTTGTTGTGTTTTACGGACATGCGCAGCTCTTGTGTTTCACAGCTGTTCATTGTTTACACATGCGATGAGGCAATAGAGGCATTACCCATCTCTTTGAACTGCACTTCTGCAGCTGCAATGGGGCACTAACGAGCGAGCATCGATCAGGCATGCCCCAAATCAATAACATTCTAATTATCACCGATGCTGCAGCAGCTGCTGCTTGTTTATCTGCCTATTCACACTAACTAGGGATAGGGAGAGGTTCTGATTGGAGATGGGCTCGTGACTATGCAACTTGTTAGCGCTTCGACTCGTTTAACAAGCTCAAATCGATAATCATTATGTTTGTTTTTCAGAATATTTAATAGACAATATTACCAATCAGTAGCTTTACAAGCTATATCATTATTCCTAAATTTAATCGAGTATATTTACGATAGTGTCATCTCTAGCAATCAATTAGCAAGTAAATAATAGTGCGAGGGTGGAGGAGTTGGAGGTGGGCGCGTGATGCGTGAAAACGGTTTATTAAAGCCGCAAACATACATATAAAATATGTAAACAAAATGCAAACCAAACAAACTAAGTACATAAATATGTAGTATTATTATTTTTATTGAACGATATGAAAAAAATGACGCGATAATTACCAAAATAGGAAGCAATCGCAATCAACGAAGAGAGCGAAGAGAGGGCAAAAACAAAATAAAACGATAAATAATTGTGCGGGGTCATTGCGATTCAGTGTTGCCCGAATTAGCTAGATATGCTATAAAAATAGCTTGAAATAATATTTTGAAAAATTAAATAATAATAAATAACAAAAATAAATTCAAAACACAATTAAAAATATTTATAGATGTAATTTCTAATCGATTTAATTATTAATATAATTCTAAAACCCGCTAAATTGTCAACGCTGCAAATGCAATTCTGGCAGTTGAGTTTGAATTCGAGAATTTCCGATTCTCTATCGCTGAAGCTTTGATGCTTAGAGGTGTCTACGCCTAATGATTCATGCCGCAGACAGGTTTTGCTTGACTCGATAATAATGATGATGTTGATAGTGATAATGAAGATGATGTTGTCATCGCGGCAGCTACTTTGAATGGCCCGAGACGTGTGTGGCTGCAAAATACTCTCTCACAGCACATAGACAATTACAGAATTACAGTTTCAGTTTTCGTTTCATGCAAAGGGCAACAATTTCTTGGTTTTTATCGTCAAGGCAATGGAGTAGGAAATGCTTTCAACAAGATTTCCACAGTCCAAGAATTTACCGCTGTGCCTGTTGCAACACGCTTCGCTGCCTCCTCTGTAGGCCAATGCATCAGCGCAACAACAACAACAACAGCTACAACTTTTTGTTTACAAAGCCCAGGCAAATGCACCAGAGTTGTGCTTTTAGTTCAACTCGAGCAACTAGTTCAGACGTTCTATTTGGGGCAAACGAATCGTTCAGTGATCTGATCATTCAAAGAACGAATCGTTCAGTGAACGAATCGTTCAAGGGACGAAACTTTCACTGATTTAATCATTCAGTGAACGAATGGTTCAGTGATTAACTTGTTTAAAGAATGATCGTTTAGTGATCAAATCGTTCAGTGATGAAGATCATTCAGTGAACGAATCGTTCAGTGATTAACACATTTTAAGAATGAATCGTTCAGTGATCAAATCGTTCAGTGAACGAATCGTTCAGTGATTAACACATTCAAAGAATGAATCGTTCAGTGATCTGATCATTCAAAGAACGAATCGTTCAGTGAATGAATCGTTCAGTGAACGAATCGTTCAAGGGACAAAACTTTCACTGATTTAAACATTCAGTGAACGAATGATTCAGTGATTAACTTGTTTAAAGAATGATCGTTTAGTGATTAAATCGTTCAGTGCATGAATCGTTCAGTGATTTGATCATTCAGTGAACGAATCGTTCAGTGATTAACACATTTTAAGAATGAATCGTTCAGTGATCAAATCGTTCAGTGAACGAATCGTTAAGAGATCAAATAATTCAAATAACAGTATCGATCGATTTAGTTTATTCATTCACTTTAGTCAGTTGTTCAATTGATTCGATTCCGATTGCGAGCGATTCGACACAACTCTAGAATGCACTTTGCAGACGCCTCAATATCGTGTGAATATCTAATGAACAGCAAACAGAAGAAGGCAGAAGAAGCAGCAGCAGCAGCAGCAGCAACAACAACAGCAACAATTATTGTAAACAATGGCAATGTGGCGGGCTTTCAAATCTATTTGTTTGAAAATTATAACGGCCAGCAAATGCATGAAACGTGTTGTGCCAAAAATTCCAAGAAGGCCTGATTAAAAACAACAAAAAAAACAATACAAGAAGAGCAAACAAGACTCGAAAACGAATTCAAATCGGAGACTGAGTGAGAATCGGAGAATCAGAGAATTCACCTTCGTTTCTATAGCTTTGTGTGTGTGTGTATATGTGTCGCTGTGCTCACTTTTGATTTTTTTGGAGGTTTACGTCATAAGACAGAAAAATAATGGCTTTGGCTTGGTTGGCAAAGGCGCGCACACCAACAAACACACACACACACACACGCACACACACACACTCAGATGCACATGTACGATCAGAAAGAGCAGTCAAACACCAAACACCCCCCGTTACGTTTACGTTTGTGTTTGTGTTGTTGTCGCAGTCGCTACCCAGTGCACCACGTAGCGAGAGTATCGCACAATTATCGCGATGCGCGAATCGAAAACTCTCGTATACGTAGCCGAATTTGATATAAGGATGGGGCAATGAATATCGGAAACAACTTGTGAACAGCGTTGCTAATTTAACGATTTATAGAACTAGATTTATATTTAAAATAAATAATGAAAATATATCTGGCTCCCAAACAATTTTTTATGAGCCATCGTTGCATTTTTTAACTACTTTATTAGCAGTTTGAGAAGTTATATATACAGTACTTTAAAAACATTTTTTTTTTTCAAACTTTTGGTTTACTGGGTAGACAGTCGCTGCTGTCACTGCGGCTGTTGTTGTTGTTGGGTGCGCTGGCCGATTTTTGTTTGTTTTACTCTCGCAAACGCCGCGCCGCGCTGCGACGCTGGCCTAAACAGAGCTGCGCAGCGTACTCTAAACACACACACGCACACACTCTCACCGACGCACACATAGACACTCACGCACCATAGACACTGCGTGGTTGTTGCGAGGCAATTTGATTAAAAACAACTACGCAAACTTGTGAACAATATCGTGAATAGTTAGATTTTTTTCTTTTTAGAAATTCGCTTACTTTTTGATTTCGTATTATTTTTTTTTGGGCTTAACGTTGATTTCTCGACTGCTGTTGTTGTTTTTGCTGCTTTTGTTGTTTGTGGTTGTACCACTTGTTGCTGTCTCGTTGGCGCATTAAATGACACATGAAACGCAACAATCCCGAGTCTCGTCTACGTGCGTTCGCCTATCGAACAGCTAGCGCACAAATTAACACGTAATTATTGTGCTTCGGTTTGCCGTTTGTCGCAATTACACAAAAAAAAACAATAAATGCAAGCGTTGCGCAGAGCGTTAAGTTCAACAATCGTTTGGCAGTTCAGCTCATTTCGTTCGCAAAAGTGGTTCAAGTGAAATGATCGATATCGATATCGATAACTGACTTCATTTATTCAAATCCGTACAAAACTTGAGTAATGTAACAAATAAAATATACTACTACTAAACACTATTACAGTTTCGCATACAATACATATTATAGATATATTAATATCTTAAATTAAGCAATACCCAATTAATTCACGTTGCCGGCTCTTTTGCAGCCCTGGCTCAACAAAAGTTCAAAATACAGCGAAAGTTGAAAATACATTATATTATGAACATACAAATGTACGTTATTTATTAAATTATTATAAATTGAAATCAATTCATTAAAGATGGCTTGCAAATTGTTTTCAAATATCGATATACATAGGTATCGTTTTATAGTGCACTCTACAGTAATCGGCGCGCAACTTAAATCAATTAAATCCAATTCATATGGAGTTAACTCATGCTTTTAAAAACTATTCCAGATTTTTCTTTGAATCAATTTTGTGCTGCTGCGTATAACGACAAAGCTGCTGGTAATTCGGAATAGCTTTGCCAGTGTATGTGTAGAGAAAATCACGAAATTCCTCATTATCTAATACATGTAATGGCACTCGAACATTATTCAAATTCTCGCACAGATCCACAACAAATTCCCTATCGAATGGCAAAGAATTTTCCGATGTATTCTCCACAGTCGATTCCGGAAGCTTCTTAAAGTGAGAGTTCAGATGCCGCGCCACCTGACAGCGACGATTGGAGGTCACCTTTAGACATAAAATAATATTTTATATACAATTACTTTACGAGATCAATTTTCTTACCATTTGATTGCATAAATTGCAATACAATTGGCGGCCAAGCACCATCAACAAATCCTCGCCCAGCTCCAGCTTCCATTTACGCAGCAAATGCAATTGGGGTCTCGATCGCCTCATTTTATACCCTGTAATTTTTTAAATTAAAATTACAACCTCAAACACACATGCATTTACATACATACACATACACAAATTAACCGTTGCTTTTTTAGAGTTTTGCTTTTGTCATATACCAAAGCGTCGATTTAACAGTTTGAATGAATATATGTATAACTTGCAAGTACATGCATTAATGAATTATAATTCACTAGCAAAACGCGATTTTCACAACTTATAATCGCGCAATTTCTTCAATCTACAAATTTACGCGGAATAAATGGACGCAGCCACGCAACTTGACTTGTCGATAGTAAAGCCCGATATTATCGAATTGCAAATAAAGTATCGATGCTTTCGGCAGGGCTGCAACTAGCGTTGCCATTTTAGCGGGTACCAATAGATTCAATTTGAGCTTATCGTAAATCCATTTATTTTTATTTATTTTTTTATTTACAATATTTTCTTATATGGCTTTAATTATACTTTTATTGAATTTTATGTTTATTTTGTGCTATTTTATTTTATTTTTTATTTTATTGCACATCTATATATTTATTTTAAGTTTTGATAAATTACTTAATAAATAATTGTAAGCTAAATAAAGGTTTAAGTGACAGACAAAAATAAATCTCACTTTAAACACTTTGCACATCTAAAATCTGGTAAAATTTTAAACCATTCGCAAAAAGAATAAAAAAAATCATTAAATAATTATTATTATGCATAGACTTATAAATATTTTTTATTTCTTAGTTGAAGTAATTTAAATAAATAATTTAAATTTGACTGTATTATTCAGACCAATTTAATTTAATTGCATTTTTTTCTTGCCCAAGAAATGTTGTTACTCCATATAATTTTAAAAACACAAACTGTGTTAATTTATTGCTTTACGGATTCTACACTTAAAAAAAAAATTAAATAAAATTGATTTTCGATATGCATAATTTGCTTAAAACTTTACAACTTTGTCAACATATCAGCAGCTGCAACTATGACCTAATGCCAGTAATTATTTTTTATGCATTTTCTGGCAAGTAATGCATAAATTTGAAATGTTTTTTGTCGATGTTTTTCCCACCGTATCAGCCGAAGGTAACTGCGTTTTGTGCTTGCATTTTCATTAAAATTCTTTATTGATTACAATTCTACAAAAGACAATAATAACGTTTACGAATTAACATTTCAAGGTCGTATTTTGCAATAGATTCCACATTTTAAGCTGCAGCTCCGGATTAACCGTATGAATGCTAATTGCCCCACGTATCTGACAAATATCCAATTTGGTTTCGCAGTTGAGGAATTTTCCAGCATGGACACGTCTAATGTGCAGGGCCTGAGCCACAATTCCTGTGATGAAAACATCCTCGAGCTTCATGTAGGTCGTCTTCAACGATCGTTTATACAGATCATTGGCAATATCTCCAGTTAAGAGGTAAGCGGGTCCAGTGGTAAACGGGGGATAAACCTTTCGAGGGAATTCCTTAACAGAAACATAATATTTCGACTGCATATTTCGCACAGTGTGCCAATGCATCGCCAATCGACCATAAATCGACCGACGCCTTTGACGTTCATCAAACTTGTTAATGAAGCGCAAAAGCTGCTGAAGATTAACAAAAGTATCATCGTCCGCTTTTAGTATAAACTGGGCACGATTACAGTACCGATCCATCCACTCCAAAGCTGAGATGGTCTTCAGCGTCAGATTGTTGTAGGAGTCTATAAAGTTGCCCCTTATCAGATCTCCATTTATGAAGTTCTCCTCATCGAGCGCACGATTCAAGGTCTCATTGAAGCCACGACCTAGCACAAAAGCCATGCCAATATCCTGATGTTTTCTACAATATCCCCAGGTCTGTCGAATGGCCAATCGAGCTTTCCCATGTTCCAGCGCCGAGGTTATCAGCATCAGTAGCTTCGTCTTTGTGCCGTTCTCTGGGCAAATACGCTCCATATCAAGCTGATCTATCAAATGACCTTGCTCATATAAATATTCTACTCTCACTAATGGATTAGTGTAGGCTTCCGATGTTGACTGGGATTTAATAGTAGTATTTATTTTATAATTCTTCAAGTCATTAGCAGCTTTTTCTTAAAGAATGTAAATATAATAATAATATAATATGAAATAATAGTATAATATAAGACCTGTACTTGGTTCCTTTCGAATGTTGTAATCACATGGAAAAAACTCATTCGTGTCGTTTAGCGTTTTCTCCAAATCCTTACGCTTGTTTAATTCAGTTACCGATATTCGATACGATGGGTTCAGATTGGTAGTTTTGGGATATGTCTTGCAGATAGCTCTGATAACAATTAAAATCATCGCTGCCAGCATCAGCTGCAACCAGCAGGTTAAATTTGAACTGTTGAGATTAACCATCTTAAAACTATATAGTATATGTTATATATATGAAAAGCGAATCGGAAACGACAATTTTGTACATACAGATTTTTAAAATGTTACTTGATATGCAGAAAAGCACACTAACTTTTCAGTAGAGCTGGGTTGGATATTTAATTTTGTAGAATCGATCTTTTGATACGATTTACGCTCAATCGATTTAATCGATTAATCGAAATAAATTTAATTTGTTTGAAAAAAATCAAACAAAAACAACTAAGGACGGAACTGATCCGTCGGATGGAAGATTACAGTCGGACCTAACCGACAGTAGCAGACCCTGAAATTCACATATTATCCGAAAATAACCGAAATAACTTCTTTATTGATTACAATTCTACAAAAGACAATAATAACGTTAACGAATTAACATTTCATGGTCGTATTTTGCAATAGATTCCACATTTTAAGCTGCATCTCCGGATTAACCCTATGAATGCTAATTGCCCCACGTATATGACAAATATCCAATTTGGTTTCGCGGTTGAGAAATTTGCCAGCATGGACACGTCTAATGTGCAGGGCCTGAGCTATAATTCCTGTGATGAAAGCATCCTCGAGCTTAATATAGGTCGTCTTCAAAGATCGTCTATATAGATCGTTGACAATATCTCCGGTTATGAGATAGGCGGGCCCAGTGGTAAACGGGGGATAAAACCTTCGGGGGAATTCCTTAACGGAAACATAATATTTCGACTCCTTATTTCGCACAGTGGGCCAATGCATCACCAATCGGCCATAAATCGACCGTTGCTTTTGACGTTCATCGAATTCGTTAATGAAGCGCAAAAGCTGCTGAAGATTAACAAAAGTATCATCGTCCGCTTTTAGTATAAACTGGGCTCGATTACAGTACCGATCCATCCACTCCAAAGCTGAGATGGTCTTCAGCGTCAGGTTGTTGTAGGAGTCTATAAAGTTGCCCCTTATCAGATCTCCATTTATAAGGTTTTCCTCATCGAGCGCACGATTCAAGGTCTCATTGAAGCCACGACCTAGCACAAAAGCCATGCCAATATCCTGATGTTTTCCACAATATCCCCAGGTCTGTCGTATGGCCAATCGAGCTTTCCCATGTTCCAGTGCTGAGGGTATCAGCATCAGTAGCTTCGTCCTTGTGCCGTTCTCTGGGCAAATACGCTCCATATCAAGCTGATCTACCAAATGACCTTGCTCGTATAAATATTCTGCTCTCACTAATGGATTAGTGTAGGGTTCTGATGTTGTTCTCTGAGATTTAATGGTAGTATTTATTGTATAATCCTTCAAGTCAGGCGCAGCTTTATCTGCAAGAATGTAAATATATTAACAGTATAATATAAAATAATAGTATAATATGAAACCTGTATTTAGTTCCTTGCGAATGTTGCAATCAAATGGAAAAAACTCAGTCGTATTGTCTAGCATTTTCTCCAAATCTTTACGCTCGTTGAATTCAGTTAACGGGATCAGTTTAGTAGTGTTGGGATATGTCTTCAAGATAAGTCTGATAATTATTAAAATTATCGCTGCCAGCATCAGTAACCAGCAGGTTAAATTTGAACTGTAAAGATTAACCATCTTGAAACTATAGAACTATATAATATATGTTATGTGTGAAAAGCGAATCGGATACGGCAATTTTGTACATACCGATTTTTATAATGTTACTAAATATGCAGAAAAGCAAACAAACTTCGATAGAGCTGGGTTTGATTTTTAGTTTTGTAGAGCCGATATTTTCGATCGATTCACAAATAAACATCGATTTAATCTATTAATTAAAATAAATTGAATTTGTTTGAAAAAACAAACATAAACAACAAACTGAGCTGATGCGTAGCGTGGAAGATTGCAGTCGGACGTAACCGACAGTAGTACACCCTGAATTTCACAAAAAAATGCAAAATCACATTGCGCGAAAAAATCGATAATCAAAAATAGTATCGATTTAATCGCCGACAAAAAGAATCGATTAAATCGAATCGTAATCGAATCGAAGCACAGCTCTACTTTTCAGCTCTTTGCTAAAAAAAAGGAATCCAGAATTCTATTCAACGGCCAGCATTGGAGGTATTTTGGTTTTGCAGAATTTGGCAAGAAAACAGCTATACTAAAATTTGGATCATTGCTTTTCAAGTGCGGAAAGAGCAGCGGAAAGAGCAATGAGAGCATGAGGAACAAGCTGTTTCAGATAAGGCCCCGACATTATAGTTATATAATATACGCATCTGTTTTATTCTATGTTTGAAAAGATTCTCGGGAATTACAATTGAAACACAGTTTGGATTCTTATAAGAGTTGCCTTTTATATATTTCGAAAACACAGAGTAATTGATGATCGCAATTATTCGATCGTTTTCTTCTTAATCTTCTTGTTTGAGACTGTTTCGTTTAGGTAAAATTCTGTTTGATTTTACCATGGATTATGATGCTAGGGTTGTCTTTGTGTGAGTGTTGTGTGTGTGTGTGTGTGTGTGTGTGTTAACATACTTATGACCATAGTTAGAGCTAATTATCAGTTAAATAATGGCATTTATAATGCTAAAAGTAGACTACCACACATAATTGAAAACATATACGTATCTGTATAGTTTATGTTTATCTCGAGCATAGATACAAGATACGATTCACGATTACGTACATTCCTAATGCTTAAGAGCTAAAGTATTCAAGTATTTCTAGTTCCATTGCTCTACCATATAATATAGTTTAGTTTAGTTTAGTTTAGTTTAGACTCACAGCTTAAACCTAAAATACTATTTACACTTCGTGGTCTGATCCAGCAGCTTCTTCCACAGATCGAACTGCTCGTTGGACTTGATCATGTGCACGCTGATCGCGTTGCGTATGTTGCACGGATTGAACGAGATTCGCCGGTTCACGAACTCATTGACGTGCAAACGCTCAATGCCCAGACTCTGGGCCACAATGCCCGTGGTGAAGACATCCTCCAGCTTCAGATAGACGGTTTTCAGGGCACGCACATACAGATCATGCACAATATCGCCGGTCATAACGTAGGCGGGTCCCGTGGTAAACGAGGGAAATACCGCAGCGGGAAACTGATCGATTGACACGTAATATTTGGACTTCTTGTTGCGTATTGGCTTCCATTTCTTGGCCAGTCGACCGAAGATGATGCGCTTATCCTTGTGCTTCTCCAAGTTCTTGACAAAGGTCAGCAGCTTGGGCACATTGATGAACATATCGTCATCGGTCTTCAGTATATACTTGGCACGATTGCAATGCTGATCGGCCCATTCCAGCGATGAGATGGTCTTCAGCGTCAGATTGTTGTAGGAGTCGATAAAGTTGCCCCTTATCAGATCCCCATACATATAGTTCTCCTCACTCAGCGCTTTGTTCACGGATTCATTGAGGCCCCGACCCAGCACAAAGGCCATGCCAATATCCCGACGTGATCCGTAGTGTCCCCAGGTCTGTCGGATCGACATTCTCGCCTCCGCATGCGTCTGCGCCGAGGTGATCAGTATCAGCATTCGCGTCCTTGTGCCGTTATCCGGACAGATGCGCTCGATGCTGATCTCATCGTTCAGATGACCGCTCTCGTAGATCTTCTCGGTGGCAATGCCCTTGGATGGATCCATTGGCATGCTGGCTGCTTTGCTTTTGCTCTTCGCCTTTGTGGCACGCGCTATGGGCACGGGTGGCTTCTCGGGGGCAGGCGGCGGCTGCTTGGGCTCTTCGGTTTCCGGTTTCACAGCCATCACCGCATACGAATCGCTTGCGGGCGCAGCAATAATATTGTTGCCGTCCAGCAAATTAATTTGCAAGTCCTCCTGATTGGTCTTATCTGCAAGTGGAAATATAAATTGGGTAAATTGCCATGCACAACGTTGGGCGGAGGAAATTTGATACATTGATATGGTAAGTGCGCTAAACAGTGTTGCCAAATAAAAATAGCTATTTTTGATGGCATAAAGCCAAAACTCTTTACAGAAAAGAGCCAAGTTATTATTCAGATTTTTAATGCTTCTTTATATTCATTGAGCAGTTCGATATATCGAAGTAATTTTCATTTTTCTCTAGAGATTTCATTTTTAGCAGTTTTTTGACGGAGCGTAAAGGCAAGAAGAGAATATGCTTCAAACGAATTTTGAAGTTCTTCAATAGAGTATATAATTATATTTACTTTTTAAATATTTAACAATTGTTAAAAATATCGCTTTGATATTAATTTCTTTTAAATTAATTGTGTGAAAAGGCTAAATTCTTGATACTAGAATTCTTGCTTCAAAAAGCCAGACTTGACTTGAAAATAGCCAACTTGGCAACACTGGTGGCAAGTGTGTCTGAGTGTAATAAGTTACGTAATGCGGCAAGCGTTAAACAAACAGCAATTGCCGTTAGGAAAGGCGACACCTTCGGCTAGTCTGCGTAAACAAAGCGCTGAGCAGACCTTCAGACTTTTAAGCTGGTGTTCTCTTTGTTGGCCACATAACTGCAACTATTTAACGCCAACTGCCACTCCCCTTTAGCTGCAGCTGTATATCTCTATTTACAAGGTGCGCCTTTCTCTATGTCGGTATATAAATATTAAATAACTCCCAACATAAACATACAATTTTGAAAAATCAGCTAAAATTGGTTCGAACATTGGTTCCAATTTGGCATGTTTCGAAGTAAAAAGCATGCTAATTATGAAGATATTAAATTAATGTTAATAAATATTAAATAACTCCTAACATAAACAATCGATTTTAAAAATAAATAAAAAATAAGATAATTTAATTTAGCATCCATGGTGTTTATAAAGATATTGAATAAATGTTCCCCAAACTTTTTGATTCAATTCAATCGACGAACTATTGACAAAGTTATTCAATAAATTTAACCCTTCGAATATAAACAGTGCTTATTTTAAAGTTTCTTGATTGATATTGTTTTTAAAGTTAGTCTGAAAAAAATTTAACTGTAACAAACTGAATAAAAATATTTCTTTGTCGAAAATCAGTTGTCTACTTTTAAAGTTATTCAATGTTTAAATGATGATATGATATGATAGACATGAGCTATGGCGCACCCTGTATAAATGATATACTACAATATAGATCTTTTACTAGATTGTGCTACGAACCCGTGCGCTGTTCAGTGGGCAGGGAGGCAACTCCCGCTGCTGCTGCTGCCGCTGGGTTGCTGCTGTTTGATGTCATGTTCTTCAGTATCTTATCAGCGTTCTCAATAAACTTTTGCAAATTAGAAGTGGGTATCATTAGAATCTCTGCGTCTGATGGCGATTGTTGTTGTTGTTGTTGCTGCTGTTGCAGTTGTTGTTGTTGTTGCTGTGGCTGTTGTTGTTCTTGTTGTTGTGCTTGCTTTAAAGTCAGCGTCTCGTTGTTGTTGCTGTTGCTGTTGATGTTGCCTGGAATCAGAGCAGCAGTTAAAAAACACAATTCCCCACTTAGTAATATTGTGATACAACACACTAGAGTTGGCCAAGTATCGAATAAATCGACTATCGATAGCGACCGTCGTCGATAATAAGCGATTAATCGACAAGCAAAAAGATATATTACTTTTACTTTATTTAAAATCATTTTTTTAGAGATATAAAAACCTTTTTTTAACTAGTGCAAAATGTAAATAAAGTTGAGATCCATTTATAAAATTAGTATTATGATATTACAATTTAAGGCAAACAAAATATGATGAATAATTAAAATATTTATTCCTCTTTCGATTTATCGATTGTAGGACTAAAGTTATAAAATGTAATAAATATTTTACAAATTTCACTAATGCTTATTATTTATCGCTAAACTTTTCAATTCAAGTTTATAATTGAAAACAAAAGTAGGATATTTTTTTATATTATTTATTAGAAAACTATCGATTGCTTTGCCAAGCCCTGATTGTAGCCAACTCACCTGTTATACCATCGATATTCTGCAGATATTGCTGCTCCTCCAGCAGCTCATCAGCCATCATATTCTGGGCCTGCTCGCTTCCCGGCCCTCCCATGGGATTCGCCCCCGCCGCCCCGCCATCCAGCAACGCGTCCTCATCGATGGTGGGCAGCCGATGCGCTGGCGACGACCTGTGATGATATTCGGGCTGTTTGCTGAGGCTTTTCGTCTCATCAGCTGGTCCAAATTCCCCGGTATTATTCTGTGGAATCGAGGGCGCTTGGGCGCTCAGCTGCTGGGCTGTGGGGGGTGCGGCGGGGGTGTGGATGTGCGTGGGCGTCAGTGTGGTTGTGGGCGAGTACGAGGCGTAGATAAAGATCGTGAGTATCACAACGATCAAGACCAGCAGAAAGCGCAACATGCGCGTATTATGCAGATTTCCAACTGCAACCATTTTTCCTACTTATTTGTATTTTAGTTCAATTTACGAGTATTGTGTTTGCGTTGTATTCCAGCTTTTCCGCCTGTTCCGCCTCTTCCGGCGTACGTTTAGCGACTGAAACAAACAATAGAAATCACCATGCATTAGCAAACGTTATTACACAGCAAGAAATCGTATAGTAAAAAGCCAAAAAAAGACATGTTTTATTATTCAATTATTTCTTTCATTAGTGCTACCAAAGTCAGCATTTAGGTAGTAAGAAGAGGCATTGCTCCAGCACTTTATATGATGCTGAAGAGTAGCGTGCATTCGACTGTTGTATTGCCGCATTTTACAATATTTTTAGAGGTGATCTAACAGGCGCATAACAAATTGATTGAACATAAATCAACGTAATTTATTTGGCAATTAAACGCGCTTATTATGCATTTCGCAATTCGCAATTCGCGTTTCTTTGTCTGCAGTTGTTTTGGCTGCTGAAATCAAGATAAATCCCTGAGATACAAACTGACAGCCCGATAACAAGCAGACGCTTAGGAGAAAGTTAGTAAAAAGCGGCGCACGGAAATGCAGTTAACTGATAAGGCCAAGACACAAACTCGTGCAGTTTTATGGCCGTAATAAAGCCCCCTTTAATTGTTATAGAATATGCCAACTGGTTGCTTTTATTGAACGTTAGATTGCCCTATAAACAGGCCTACAAATCTATAAAAAGCTGTCGGAAATTCGAAATAAATAAATAAATAATTTCAAGTTTTTGGTAGCTAATTAAGTGTTCTTGAGGGTTTCCTCTAATAAAAAGTACAGTTAGAAATTCTAATAAAAAATGCAATTAAAAATAAATTGAAGATATTCAATTTTTTTCTAATTAAATGACAGTTAAAAATAAATTTTGGTTCTTAAGTTTTTTCTTAACAAAAATACAATTAATAATTTATATGATTTAAAGACATAAATGGTGTTTTATGATTAGGAATTACGAGTTAGAAATGATTGAATTGAATAAAAAAATGTTTGGTTCAGGAATTTGGTTAATGGCTGGTTCGGTTCAAGGTTTGGTACAAAGCAAAATAAATTTCTGAGTTCCATGTCGGTTCAAACCCGATTTGCGGCCTGATTTAAATGTTATAGAATATACGAACTGACTGTTAAATTGCCTTGTAAACATTAGAGTTAATTGCACAATACTGCAGCCGAGCTAAAGAATTTTCTATGGCTATAAAAAAAGACAGAGTGTATGCAAATATTTGCTTGGCCATAAAAAACAACGTTAGAAATGATTGGAGAGATATACAAAACACGTAGTTCGCGTATGTCTCTGACGCATGGAGAGCAAATAATTTTGGGCATAAGAGCGAAGCGAACTCTGAAGTTGGACGCGTCTCTGGGCATGCTAATGAACCGGACAAGCGTCAAGAGCGAGAGCACAACATCTGGAGAGCACACCCAGCATCCAGAATATGGGTCTCGAGTGTTTGCTCTCGCTGCTTTGTATGCTGGAGACATAAAGTTAACATTCACGTTCACGTTCAAGTTGAAGCCAAAGTTAACATGCTTGACCCGTTTGGACGCATGGCACAAGAACTTGTCAGCGACGCCTTCCTACCAGCTAGTGTTGGCAAACATCGATTGTGGGCGTTATCGATAAGAATCGATTAAGCACATATGTATAATGATTATAACTGTTTGGACGCATGGCACAAGAACTTGTCAGCGACGCCTTTCTACCAGCTAGTGTTGGCAAACATCGATTGTGGGCGTTATCGATAATAATCGATTAATCACATATGTTTAATGATTATAACCGTTTGGACGCATGGCACAAGAACTTGTCAGCGACGCCTTCCTACCAGCTAGTGTTGGCAAACATCGATTGTGGGCGTTATCGATAATAATCGATTAATCATATATATATAATGATTATAACCGTTTGGACGCATGGCACAAGAACTTGTCAGCGACGCCTTCCCACCATCTAGTGTTGGCCAAACATTGATTGTGGGCGTTATCGATAATAATCGATTAATCACAAACGTATAAATCTTCGAAACATAATTAAAAATAACTTTTGTATTCGCTAAACGCAAGGAAACGAAACATAAATCCGCTAATCAAATTAAATCCATTTGCCTATAAAATACAATAGTAATATATTATTGCCTATTTCCCAACTATCGATAATATCAACAGTGCTATCGTTTGCTTTGCCAACACTTTTACCAACACTTGAGCTGACTTGGCCTGACCCACATGCTTAATTCTGAAGCCTCAGCTACTACAATGTCAATAAAGCCGCAATCTAACGGCGCGCTTTTTTTGCTTATCGAGCAATTGATAAGCTACTGATTACAGCTCAAACGCCTTGTTCACATTTTAGCCAAATCTGAGATAAGCAATTTACGTTAACTGAAAATAAAGCTCATTGAATGTCTAATTCCAGTCACAATTTAAAAAATTTTATAGAACATTTACTTACGCTTATCAAGAATATACAAATTTAGATAGGCACACAGTAGCGCTTCTCTATGACTTTATCTAATCTGCTGCTAATTAAAAACTACCCAACTGCTCGTCAGCTTGCAAAACAAAGTGAACTAACTAACTTAACAATCGTAGTAATCAGTGTAATTGCAGTTACTACTGACAAGATAAGACTTATTACTGTATGCATTCTACTACAAGCATCGATTTATATTATACAAATACAGAACGTCATTCAAATGACGTTGGTATTTTGGTATTAGATGAACTGGTTCGTCATTTGGATGAAGATTTTAGGGACATTTTAACGCCTGAAACTTCTGTTTTCTCACCATACCGAGGGTCAAAAAAATCTATAATTTTTATTTGTCTAATGTTGATCCTAAACGATTTGTAATGAAGGTATTGGTTAAAAAAATGTAGAATTTAGAGCCAAAAATTGTGTTTCTAAGAACTATTTACCGCCTGAAACCCACGTTTTGTGAGCTTAACAAGGACCAAAAATCTCGAAAATTTTTAATTGTCTGATTTTGATCCTTAACGATTTGTAATCGAAAATAATGTATAAAAAACCAAACATGGGGGTATTTAGTGAAAAAATGTAGAATTTAGAGCCAAAAATTGTGTTTTTAAGAACTATCTGACGCCTGAAACCCACGTTTTGTGACCTATCAAGAGCCAAAAATCTCTATAATTTTTATTTCTCTAATTTTGATCCTAAACGATTTGTAATCGAAAATAATGCATTAAAAAACCAAACATGGATGCATTTGGTGAAAAAAATGTAGAATTTTAGAGCCCAAAATTAGGTTTTTAAAAACTAAGAACTACACTACTCTTGAACGATTTATTTTGTATTATTTAAATTTTAGGATCAATAAAGTTGTCTTTTAGGTTAATTTAAAAATCATTTGTTTAGCTAATTGTAGCTTATTTTCTTTGCTAAAACCCTGGCCACTCTGCTTAGAATATTATGTGATGTATGCATAAGGGTTAAAAAGATTTTGCTAAGCCCCGAGCTTATCACTAAGCGCATAAATTTAAATGATTTTATGACTTATTTTAATTTATGCTCTAGCATGCTTCAACAAATTGTTAGTTTTAAAATGAACTAAAATTGTTGGCAGACTGATAACAAATTTGTTAACCTTTCTGTGGAATCTCTAGCATATTATAATAAAAATAAAAATAATAATAATTATTATTATTATTTATGTATGTTCTGTTGACGAGCTTATCGCGCTACGGAACTTCCTCAAGCACACAAAACTAATAAACTGTTTATGGGAACCCGCAGCATGACGCGTTGAGAATCGTTCGAAAAGCGAAAGTTCCGCCTTATCAGTGGGATGAGGATGATCTAGGTTTAACATGAGTCAGACCAACTGATAAGCAATTTAAAATATAGTATATACCTAATGTTAATCAATTAGCAATTGGCAAATTCATTTCCGCTTATCAGTTTCCTGCTCTTCGACAATTAATATGTCAAGTGGACACAGTTATTTGTTTAATTAAATTCTCCCACAATAAAATCAGCACAAAAAGACATTTTGTTCAGGCTGCTAAAAATAAAACCGCGTGGCATAAATAATATTAGAAATTCCGCGTATTATTCCCGAAACTTATATTGTAATTGGTTAAAATCATAAAATCTGAAAAAATTAATTTTTCCACTTATAGATAATACAACAATCAGGAAATAATTATATAGCTGGGCTGATAATAAAAAAATATTAATAAAATACAAAATAATATTAGAAAATGTGCTTATAATTTTTGTTTTTTTTTTCGATCTAAAGTAAAGTCCATTTAAATCAACTAATCTACAAAAAATACTGGCATATTTCTTCTTATACATAAATAATAAAAATATACATCGATAAATATATAACTAATATTGAATATGATGTCTATAACTTCTGTTTATTTCCCTCTAAATTACGTATATCTTAATTGTCGATAGAAATCAAATAATCTACGAAAATTCGTGCATATTTCCATTAAGAGATAATGCACCAATTTTGGGAATTTCCAGGCTATCTGTCATAATCCAAGTTTACTGTAGCTCTGGTGCTAATTACAAATTTTCACGTATTCATTAGAAGGCGATTTCCAATTTGTTGTGCTAAAAACTGTGAAATGACGTAAAGCTGCAAGGGCGCATAATTCAAGTATACACATATATATTGTCGATCTGTTTGATAGCCAAGTTTAAAGTTTAGTTCAAGTGTCTTAAAGATGGGAGAAAAAAAGTATGAACCCTGATAAGTACGTTGAACCGTAGATAATCAAGCAGCAACCGTTGAACTGTGAGAAAACGGGTTTTTATTTTGGATTTTTGGACAAGAAAAAATCTGTAAAGTGAAGCTGACCGAACCACGTTACGTTCGCCGTTCGTAAATATCAATCAAAGTGGCATCAAAACTGAGCAAAAAGGGGGCGTTGACCAGGCGACAGTCTGCTAAATCCAACAGATATATATATTATATGGTGGCTTATATCCGCTTCTGTGAGTTGGTCCAAAAGCCTAAGCTCTTGCTTCCGGCCAACTAAGCCAACCTTCGACTAGGCAAATATACGCATATGGGAAATTTGGTAATAATCGTGCGCGCTTACCAAAAACTATTACTCAACTTTTAAGCAATAAACAAAACAAAACAACAAAATGCGAACGCAAGGCTTATGTTAATAAATTAACGAAAAAACGCCGTAAGAAAAATACAAATAAAAATAAAAAGAGCGCAGTCATCGCTGGCCCATTGCATTGTCACTATCTGTGGCGTGTCTATTTTTTATAATTTTTTTATTTATAAATTTATTTTTGGCTGAACTAAGTAACACACAATCACTCTCTGTGTCGTCTCTCTTGCTATACCCTGTACCCATCAAATGGCTAAAGAGAGGTTTGCCATGTGCCAAGGCTTCAGAGATACCACAAATAATAATTCTTGCATCGATTTTGCACTGTGTATTGTCGACTTTTTTGTTGCTTAATTTTTGTATTCATTAATTTATGTTTGGTGGAGCAAGTATTAACTGTCGGTTGCGCCCGACTGCAACTCGTTCCCGAAATTTTTGTTGGATACTTTTTGAAAAGCTTATTTTTGGTTAAACTTCCTGATTTTTTTATATTTATATAAAAATTGATTTGTAGTTAAGCTAAGTATTTTACTGTCGGTTGCATCCGACTGCAAATTTAACGAATTTGTTGCTGTATAATTTTTTCTAAATTTATTTCTGGCTCAACTATTTTACTGTCGATTGCGCCCGACTGCAGCTTTCCCGAATTTGTTGCTGTTTAATTTTTTATAAATTTATTTTTGGTTGAACTAAGCAACACACTCACCTGCAGCTTAGTCGCGACGTCAGCGTCAGCGTCAGCGTCGACGTTGACGAGTAAATTTGTTAATTGAAGCGGCGGCGTTGACGTCGGCGTCAGCGTCAACCCGAAGACAGCAGCGACGGCGGCAGCGACGTTGGCGTTGGGGCTATGGCGATGGCTATATCTATGGCTATTGTTGGACCAGGGTCAAGCATAATTACCAGTTGGCTCTCTAGTAAATCTGCCTTATGCTGCTTCTTCTCGTTATTGGTTTATTTATAGTATTTGTTCGTAATTAATTTGCGTTCTGTTGACACTGTTAAGTTGTTTGTTTGTCCCACTGTGCGAAGCGTTGTCCCTCCGCCCCTCCCCCAGGGAGCCTGCGCTTCACTTTTGAGTATTTTATTAGCCTAATTTTAGCGCAGTTTGTAACGCCATTGGACATTAGCGCTTTCATTAGTCATACAGGCCAGGTAGCAAAAAAATATGCGTTTATTTCTGACCACGTTTGTGTGTGTGTAAATACACATAAATATATATATATATAGCATATATATGTACATATGTTTAAAGGTTTCGCGTTTTTTTCTTAGTTTTTTTTTTGCATTCGGTTGCTACGGCGATTATGAACTATTTTTCAGTTATATGCACTTTTGAAACATTTACAGAATATGCATGCACTTTGTCGGGAGCACTGCTGCAGATCTATGGCCTTATTGTTTGGGTTTTAATCTCATTAAATTAATCTCGAATACAGTTTTTGTTTACTCCGTGTTTAGCGACGGGTTCCGATTCCGTCCGTCCGTCCTCTCGTCCGCTCGTCGTCTGGCTCTCGTCTGCTTCTTCCTGCAGCACACAGCCCTGAACACCCTGTGCACCAGCGCAACGTTATCGATGAATTGTATATCGATGTGCGATTGTTGGCCGGCAAAAACGTTCATACTTGTTCGAGCGGTATTTTTTCCACTGCATTTAAAAACATGGATATATGCAATAAAACTATTATTTTAATTTTTTTCTTTTGTTGTTGAAAAATAAAGAAATAAAGTATAAATTAATTAAAACAAAATATATTCATTTGTTGCAAGTTTTATTTATTTAAATTAAAAATACCAAACAGCGCGCCAATATACCAAACAACGACAGCAATGATGTAAAAGACTCACTTATCGTGTTTAAAATAATAAAATAAATAAAACAAAGCAGTTAAAATAAAATTTGCTTTATAAATTCCAGCAAATACACAGAATGCAATATGGTTGGGAATTTTTTGAATATCAATTGGCAACAGTTGTGCAACTGCTGCGAGCGGCGAACCAAGGCGCGACTGCGCTTATCGATAAACTGTGTACGTCAGCTGCATCGGATTTTCAATCGAGAACTTTTGCGACTAGCGAGAATTGTTATTGTAACTTGATTGCGGAATATTGTTTTGGACCTGAGCCTAAAGTGGAACGAATCGCAAATGTTGCAGCATAATTGTGTTGCCTAAATGTTGCATGCATCTGATGCACCAAGTGTCGCACGTCAGCAGAGCACATACCGCTGTTCGAGCAGCCGAGAAAAAACAACAATAACTGACAACGCATAACTATGTCATTTGTGGGCGGAGGAGGCGGGGTCGGGGGCACCGATGTGCACAAATTCGTGGAGGCCCTGCAGGCGGACTTTAAGACGCTCTCACTTGAGACCAAGAAGAAGTATCCGCAAATAAAAGAGGTAAGTGCGCACTACAGCCACGGTCATGCCACATGCCACCTGCTACCTGCCACTTGCCACCTACTGCATCTCTTGTTGACGTGTGCAACATCGTTTCCCTCTAATTGCCGCAATTTGTCATACGTACTTACAATGGGTAGGGTGCTTCATGCGAGTGGGTGGTATTTTTATACAACCACTAAAAGAGGGTATATTAACTACAGCAGTGGGCGTAGTATATGTATTCTTGATCAGATTGACGAACTGAGTCTGCAATCACTCCTCGATCTCCGGAACTACAAGAGCTAGAACAACGAAATTCAGAATATGGTTATACATCTACCATACGCTGATGAAATTGTTTTTAAATTTTGACTGCCACGCCCACTTTGTTCGCAAATCGTAAAAAACTGTAGAACTTGTACAATTGAACGCAGAAGCGTGATATTCGGTATATATACTCTCTTCTATTATATTTAACTAAACTGAAAAGCGCATTTGAATCGAATAATCAATACAGAAGTTATTTAAGAAACAATATTACATAATTTTTTTAGCTTACACTATGGCAGCTCAAGAAAAAAATATAAATGAAACGAAGATGTTTGAATAATGTTGAAAAGTAGGCTGCAGAGTATGCTACTGTCGGTTGCGTCCGATGTAGCTTTTCCGATGGGTTTTCTGTGCCTGCGCTGCACCTGATTGCATGTGTGTGTGTGTGTGTATGTGTGTCGAGTCGACGCAATTATGAAATTGATATCGAACCGGCGAGCAGACATAAAATTGATTTTATGACAATTACGTTAATTGAATTGTATATGGTCATTAAAACACTTTCCATCCGCATTTACATTTTCCCATTACAGGCATGCGAGGAGGCAATCTCCAAGCTGAACAGCGCCGGCAGCAGCCAGCAGAATTCTGTTTACTACACCGTCAACCAGATACTCTATCCGCTGGTGCAGGGCTGCGAAACCAAAGACTTGAAAATAATCAAGGTGAGTCATGCCCATAAATAATGCCCTATTTCCACGAGCAGCGATAAGAATGTTCACATTTGGTCTCATTTCCAAGGCTGCAAGTCGGGGGTTTCCACCATGTAAATGGAAAACAAATATTCAACTGTTTAGACTACTTGTTATTTTAAACATTATTTACATTGTAGCTTTTATTTACACATATATACTGTCGAATAAATAAATAAACTAGACCCTATACCTGAAAGAGGTGCAAATGGGGTGTATCACGTTTAATTTAGAAATGTGTGCAGCACCCGAAAGGAGGTGTGATAGACCCCTCAAAGTATATAGTATACTCACCATCAGGACGACCAATCGATATAGTATTGAGTCGATAATGAATCGATTGGCATTCTCCATTTATGATCGGATAAGAAACAGCAAAGATAGGTTACCGACAATTTTTACTCGATCCCTTGCGCATTATTCAAACAAAGAACAGGGTCTCCTGCTGTTGGTTACGTCCGACTGTAGCGTTTTTATAATGCTGTGAATTACGATCGAATAAGAAACAGCGAAGATATGTTACAGATAATTTACTCGACTGCTTGATTATTATTAAACACAAACTACAAAGTCTCTCACTGTCGGTTACGTCTGACTGTAGCGTTCCAACCGACTTATCTGCTTCATTCTTACTGCTTTTATTTTGAGTATGGAAAAAATCGTAACATTTGTCAGATGTAATCACCAAACACAATTAAATTTAATCACTTTATTACTGACCCATTTCCTGTTTCCTGTCGTGCAGTTCTGCCTGGGCATGATGCAGCGGCTTATCACACAGCAGGTGGTGGATCAGAAGGGCGCACTGTACATCACCAACGCGCTGTGGACGCTGATGGAGCACAACATCGAGGAGGTGAAGGTGCTGCAGACGGTGACGCTGCTGCTGACCACGAATCTTGTGGTGCATGGCGATACCTTGGCCAAGGCGTTGGTGTTGTGCTTCCGCCTGCACTACACGAAGAACCCAACGATTGTCAACACAGCTGGAGCCACGATCCGACAGCTGGTCTCCCTGGTCTTCGAGCGGGTTTATCTGGAGAAGGACACGGTGCCCACCTTGCAACAGCAGCAGCAGCAGCAAGCCGGCTCAGATACCGATGGAGGCACACAGGATGGACAAACCTTTGCCCTGGACGCCTTTCATCTGTTCCAGGATCTGGTGCAGCTGGTGAACGCCGAGCAACCCTTCTGGCTAGTGGGCATGACCGAGATGACGCGCACCTTTGGACTCGAGCTGCTCGAGGCGGTCCTAAGCAACTTCAGCGCAGTGTTTCACGAGGTAAGCTTGAATGTAAGTTTGTACCATCGATATTATCGATATTGTATTACTTCAAAAATAGACGAAGGATTTCAAATAATATAATATTCATGCGTTTTTCTTTGAAAGAAAGCCAATTCGTAACAAAATTATCATTGTAATGCAGAGTGCTGAAGAATGAGGGGAAAACCCTGACAAAAAAATGGAATATTTTATTGAATATATTTTTTATTGAATATATTTATTGAATAACTTTGCCAATTGTGAACCGATTGAGTCGAATTAACAACTTATAGAAACTATATTTCAAGATCTTTAAAACCATTGTGCATTTTACTAAACTATATATTTATTTCACTCTAGAATCAGGAGTTTCGTCTGCTGCTGAAGGAACGCGTTTGCGCCCTGGTCATCAAACTGTTCTCGCCCAATGTGAAGCATCGTCAGCTGCCTGCCCCGAGCAATGGCACTGCAGCTGCGCCTGCGGATAAACCGTACTTTCCCATAAGTATGCGTCTGCTGAGGCTGGTGGCTATATTGATACAGAAGTATCACACCATACTGGTCACCGAGTGCGAGATCTTTCTCTCGCTGATCATCAAATTCCTGGATCCCGATAAGCCGCACTGGCAGCGTGCCTTGGCCCTGGAGGTCATACATAAGCTCGTCTCGCGCTCCACGCTGATTGCCTTCTTCTGCAAGTCGTACGATCTGAAGAATCATGCCACGCACATTGTGCACGACATGATCGCTGCCATGGGCAGCTACATCCGATACTCCTTGATAAACGCCTCAGCTGTGCTGAGCAACGGAGGACAGCAGGTGGCAGGAGTCGCTGGTCAGCAGCCGAGCACCCTACAGGCATTAGCTGGAGGGGGCAGCAACTCGTGCGGTTTCATGTTCCGCGGCGCCTACCTGCCCCTGGTGGCCACCTTTGCGCCCGGTCTGCCCAAGGCGGTCTAGTAAGTATAATGATATATTATTATATCCGCATAACCCATCGATATCAGTAACTATCGGAGAATAGTAAAATGTAGAATGCAGATAGATATTCGTGTGCGGAATACAAGGATACTTCTATATTCAGTAAAACTTTCAAGCCAAAAGTACCAAAATTCGACCGTTATCAACAAACGAATCACCAGCCCCCGAAATCACCAGCCCCCATTGAATCTCATCGTCCTGAGTATGCCGAAATTCTTACGTCTACAGATATATCTATACTAGACGGTTTTTTTGTTTACTGCTTCCCTGGCAGTGATCAGCCAGTGAGTGAGAAGAAACAAGCAAGAAGACTGCAAATTATTATTATTATTAGATGGTGGATATATTTGAGGATTTATTGGTCGAGGAGAATCCAAGCTTTTGCAGCTTCCCGAAATCGTTCTGGAATGCGAATTTCTAATGGACTCAGAGCTGAATGTCCATAATGTGGTCGAATATTATCAGGCGGCTCGTCAGTATGGTCTGGAGGGTGTCGATGATTTGCTGGAAGGCGGTTGCTTGGATTCAATTCATAATTTTCATGGGCTTTACAATGTTTCCCTTCCATGCGCCGAATCTATGGAAGATATGCCAAAACAAGGGGACGACAGTTTAATGCTTGGTTGAGCTCTGAAACTATATAGTTACTTACCCTTCTCTTCAAAAATATATTTTATATTCATCTTCAATTAATTTGATGTTGCTCGGTTGAGCTCAGGAACTAAACTGAACTAAATTTTAACTGACCAATATAATGATGTGAATTGGGGAATGACAGGAATGTCATAGATATGCCAATTTAGTATTTATTCAAACAGTTTAATATAGTTTCTTCCTCTTCTCTTGGAAAATATATTTTATATTATTATTCAATTAATTTGATGTTGCTCGGTTGAGCAATACGCAGCTCAAGTTTATTTCAAATTTCGAATGTGAAGTTCAGTTTGCCCTGAAATCGATAAAAACTCTAAAACTTGCATTTTTCAGCGTAGAAGGTTGTCATTTGGTATATATCTATTTTGTCATAATATTTATCTATTATGAAAAGATTTTTGATATGGATTGATAAACACCTAAGTTATTGAAGATTCAAATTTTCTAATATTTCCTATATATTTTCTTTAAATTATTTATATTGTATTTACTTTCTGTATAATTTTCAGCTTGGAAATGCTGGACAAAGCTGATGCACCGAATATACCCGATAGCTACGGCATCTCGCTGGCCTATGCCATATTGCTGGACATGACGCGATCTATTGGAGGCGTCATCCAGCGCACCCCCGAACCGCATCCCTCTCACAACACGACCGTCATTAGCGATGAGGAGCACAAGCCCCTGTGCCTGCAGCTGGTGAACTCGAGCTGGTCGGGACTGCTGAGCGCGTTTATACCGCTGGTGGAGACGTCCATAGATGAGGGCACCACGGAGAATATACTGAAGGCAATGCAGAACTATGCAGCGCTCTGTGGCATGCTGGATCAGTTGCAGCCACGCGATGCCTTCATCATGGCCATGTGCCGCGCCTCCTTTCCGCCACACTATGCCATGTCCATCTTTGCCAACAGCTTGCAATCAGATGCGGATCCCAGATGTGAGTGTTATGATTGCAACTTGCAACTTGCAACAGTGTTGCCAAATCAAACATTAAATATTGATGATTTAAAATAACTTTTATGCTTTTACTAATTTATTGGCATTTTCAGGCCACACTCGCAACGGCAGTCAGGATCTGAGCAGTCAGTTCATCAACAGCTGCAACGCGGACGGCGGCGACTTTCGGCCACAAATTGTGGCAGTGGGCACGCCGCTGCCCAGCGCCTCCTTGCCACACAGCGTGATGCAGGCGCCGGTTATGCTGACCAACAAGAATCTGCAGTGCATGCGTGCGATTCTGCTGCTGGCGCATAACAATGGCAGCATACTGGGCACCTCGTGGCACATTGTGCTGCAGACGCTGCAGCATTTGGTCTGGATACTTGGCCTAAAGCCCTCGACAGGCGGCAGTTTGCAGGCAATGCCCAAGCCCGCGGTGGAGGCCAATGTGGGCATACAGACGGCTGTGATGGCCGATCTGCCAGTGCTGTCGCAGATGATTGGACAGCTCTTTGAGTCGAGTCAGTATCTGGACGATGTCGCGCTGCATCATCTGATCGATGCGCTGTGCAAGCTCTCCCACGAGGCCATGGAGCTGGCGTATGCCAATCGGGAGCCTTCGCTGTTCGCTGTGGCCAAGCTGATGGAGACGGGCCTGGTCAACATGCCGCGCATCGAGGTGCTCTGGAGGCCACTGACCAATCATCTGCTGGAGGTCTGCCAGCACAGACACATACGCATGCGCGAATGGGGCGTGGAGGCGATTACGTATCTGGTGAAGTCCGCGTTGCAGTTCAAGCATAAGCAGCCGCTCAAAGACAACTTGGTAAGGCTGTTGAATAGTTATTTTATTTTATTCCCAGTTAAAGAGATAGACGACCTAAAAGATAGACCCTATGACTACATATTGAGATTTTGTTGATGCTTTTCAGGAACTGCAAACGATGCTGCTGAGTCCGCTCTCTGAGCTGTCCACCGTGCTGCATGCGGATGTGCGTCAGCGGCAGCTCGACTGTGTGCTGCAAATCCTTAATACAGCCGGTGAGATCTTGTCCTTCGGTTGGCCCGCCATCATCGAGATCATTGGCGCTGTCAACGATCATCATGGAGAGCCCTTGATACGCACCGCCTTCCAGTGCCTGCAGCTGGTCATCACGGACTTTCTGACCGTCATGCCCTGGCGATGTCTGCCCTTGTGCATCAGCACAGCGGCCAAGTTTGGCTCACAGACGCAGGAGTTGAATATTTCGCTGACAGCCATCGGACTTATGGTAAATATTTATTTATTTTCTATTAGGTCAAATATATTATAAAATAATACATTTAGGATAATAGTGTGGTAGCTACTATAGCCTTAGAAGTAAATAGATTAAGGACTTTTTAAGTAATCTTGATATATAATAATTTTTCTTAAGCTATTTTTATTTTATTTTCTGGATCAACTTTATACAATATGTATCTCAGCCTAAAAATATGCAACAAAAAATATTTATATGCAATTTTTGAGATCAGAATTTTAACCATTCTTATGCTATCTTTTGCAGTGGAATATCTCGGATTTTTTCAATCAAAACCAGGACAAATTGATGTCGACACAGCTGGAGGATGTCGCCATACTGCCCGACTTTCCGGGCACCGTCAAAATGCCGCAGTTCGACAAGTTGTGGATGTGTTTGTACGCTAAACTGGGCGAGCTTTGTGTGGATCTGCGTCCGGCCGTGCGTAAATCCGCCGGACAAACGCTGTTCTCTACCATTGCGGCGCATGGCAGTTTGTTGAATCCGCCCACGTGGCAGGCGCTGGTGTGGCAGGTGCTGTTCCCTCTGTTGGACAACGTGCGTGCTCTGAGCAGCTCGGCCAGCAATGAGAAGGTTGATGCCAGTGGCAACATTTTGATACATCATTCACGCAACACGGCCCAGAAGCAATGGGCTGAGACGCAGGTCCTCACGCTCTCCGGTGTCTGTCGCGTGTTCAACACCAAACGGGAGCTGCTCCAAATGCTGGGCGACTTTGAGCGCGCCTGGTCGCTTATACTGGAGTTCATACAGAATGCAGCGCTCAGCAAGAACGGGGAAGTTTCTCTGGCAGCGCTGAAATCGCTGCAGGAAATCATGTACCACAACAGCGCGGAGCGTGCGCAAAAGGAAGCGGCAAGCAGCCAGCAACAGGATGAAGAAATATGGACGGTAAGCTGCTGTTGACTTTAATTCGAGGGAGATATTATAAAACCACTTTTGTTTAACAGATTGCCTGGAACATTTGGCTGAGCATTGGCATGGAGAGCACCAAAATGTCAACAAACTCAAGACAGCTGCCTGGTAGTGGGGGCAGCGGGGAGAGCCAGGAAGACTTCTACATTCCTAGTCAGGCGTTTCTAACGGCGCTCATACAGATCTTCCCAGCCATTTTCCAGCATATACAAGTCAGGTAAGCAATTATTTAACAGTTTTGGTCACATCCCGACTGTCTAATACTCTGTACCACAGCTCGCGCTCGCCCTTACAGTACACAATTTAAAATATTATCTCATTAACGCCTGCAATATTATTAATTTATTTAAATAAATTTTATTTAATTTTTGCGCAGATTCAGTGCCTCGGACTTTGACAAGTTCTGCACGGTGCTGACGAATGCGGTGTGCATTCCGGTGCAAACGGATGCCGTGCCGTACATAATGTCGACGGTGTCGGATACGCTGCTGACGCCGCTGCACGATGGCATACTGGAGTGCATGGAGCTGATACAGAAGGAGGCGGTCAGGCCGGACATCGATACGAGCATACGGCAGTTGATACCCGCCATCTTTCGTCAGCTGCTGATATTCAGCAAGTTCGCCTGTGCCCCGCCCACCTTCCAGCAGAGCGTGGAGCACAATAAGTACGGAAAGTCGGGCGGGCATTATGCCAACAATGCCTCCATCGAGGTGGTCAGCATGAACTACATTCCGTTTGGCGAGAAGTCCATAAGTATTTGCGTCAAGTTATACCAAAGTACGGCCACCGAGGAGTCCGTGGTGCAGGAGCAAATCCTGCACGATATAATCAAGGCACTGCGCACTCCCCTGGCCATGAAATACAAGTGTCTGTCCTCGAGCACCTGGAAGTTGGCCATCTCCAGCCTGATCAGCGTGCTGCACACGGGCCTCAAAGTGGCCCGAGCCAAGCCGCAGCATTTTGCCAGCCTGTGGGACGATTTGGCAGATACCCTGGACAAATTCTTGTTCCCAGTGAGCGTGTGCACCATTGAGGATCGCGGACTCGAGGAGATTGTGCTGGATGAGACCATTGATTGCCAGGTAGGCATAACAAAAAAAAATAATAAAAAAAATTTACCATTATCAATCTCTGATGGATGTTTGTTTACGTTTCTATATGCAGGTAATCGAGCTGCTGCGGGATGAAGTCTTGCCCCATGCGCACGAGATGCCGCATCAGTTCATCATGCAGATTGTGGTGCTGCTGAACAAGGGCTCCATACACTCCGCATCGGACAGCAACATCTGCTACGAGTCGGACTGGAAGCTGCGCGAGATCTTTGCCAAGACGTGCTTTGAGACCTTGCTGCAGTTCTCGCTGCTCGAGGATCAGACAACGGCCTCGGCCTGCAATAACAATCGCCTTAATGCCAATTTGTTGGCCGGCGGTGCAGTTGGCGCTGTGAACAAGGACTTTGCCGGTCGCTTGGCGGTTACAGCGCTGCTTCATCGCTTCCAGGAGGTGCTGAAGCGCTTCAACGATGACGAGCGACAAAGCGGCAAGTGTCCGCTGCCCAGGTGCGCAACAAGTTAACAATTTGTTAAGCTTTTCTCTAACTGTAGTTGAATTACAGATTCCGCCTGTCTGAAATATCGTTTGTGCTCAAAGCAATCGCCACGCTGGTGGTGTCCATGAAGAAGGCTCCGGCATCCAAAGGTAAGCTAAGCGATATTTTAAAATATCGTAGGGTCGATATATGCATATTGTCAATATCGAAGTTTTCGAACAGAGGTGTCCACTTCATAGCTCTCGCTGCTCTTTCGTATCTCCAGTTGATCTTTCTAATATAGTGAGCTAGCTCGTATGTGTGAGAGCTCTGCCTCGTAAGCAAAGCTAATTAGAAGAACAATTGCGTGTAATTTCTCTCTCTTAGAATTTCCTGCGCTTTGTTGTTGGGTTTAAATAAAACTGTAAATATTAATATACTCTCTGAATTCTAGTCAATAAACCCGCCTGGGATCTGCTGATCGGTCTGTATCCGTATCTGGTGGACTGCACCACAACCACATCGCCGGAGGTATCCCGATCCTTGAGGGAAGCTCTGCTGCAGTATACGGATCTGCTGCAGGCGCCACGCAACTCCATGGATGCAATACAGGCGAATGGACAGCAGTAAGAAGATGAAGCATAAAGAGTTTGTCGAATGGAACAGTGATTAAGCAAATGTCCTTTGGAATATATATATATATATTTATATATTGATAAAGCTAGCTATTTATATTTTGTTTATTTTGCATAATAATGTTATAAACTCCAACTACTTCCCTCCTTTTGTTAATGCCACATAAAAATATATTTATATAAATAATAGCCTACAGTTAAGAACATGTATTATCTAACTTTATACACAATTATATATATACACATAAATATATCTGTATGTAAGCCAGTTGCAATTAAAGTTGTCAAGAGCTCAACGGCTCGATAAGATAAGCGGGAAAACCTCTTAACCTGCTCTGCAGCAGCATTATCTGCTGAAAGACAAACAGCGAGGAGACGACGGCAAATGTGGCATGATTTCTTTAGTACCTTCGTGAAACACTGTTTACTGATATGATATAGAACGAACGGAAATGATGATATAATATGATATGATGCGATATGATATGATTTAACTACACAATGAGCTATGCGTGTAGCGCATTTTAAACAAACCTACCTAGAAATTAAATAGACTTGCGTGTTATCTGAATCAAAAACGAATACGAATACGAATACAAACACACACTTAACCATGATGCAACAACTTTGTAGTGACGTTTTTAAATAAAGCAAAAATTATAAATATTATTATATAAATACCAAGTAATCGCATTTTTACTAAGCAGTACCTAGATAGCGTTTGACGTCATCAACCGCAAAGGTTTTAACTGGAATTTAATGTCTGACACTTCAAGTACGACGAATAAATCTAAATAATACGGCACGATAACAAGTGCGAAGTATTTTTATAGCCTGTGTAATATACTATATTTATATATCTATGTCGGAACTGGGTTTAATAACTTCCCCATTTATCAGACGGCTGTAATAAAGCAATCAGCGCTTACCTTTTATGGAGCTGTGGAATTTGTGCGAAATCCATGGTCTTGGAGAGTGCAAAGAATTGTAATCTAAATAAAATTTTTATTTTAATTTGTTTTGTTTTCATTTTAATCGGTATAATAAGTATAATAACATTTTTTTGTTTTGCTCTTCTTGGTTTTCCTTTTATCATTCATTATTATTTTACCTGTTAATTTTAATGTTTTTTTGTTGTTTTTGTTTTTTTATATAGTTTTCGGTTTTGTTTTTTAATATTAGAATTAGGCAATCGAGTTAATACTACCTTCGTTTTAAATATTATGCAACGAATTGGGTTTTTCTTTTGTTTTTTATATTTATGAATTTTTAAATGTATATTTAATAAACTCATTTCCTTGCTGGCTAAGCAACATATTGGGGTCTCTAGCGATCCACATGTTGCTTCTTCATCTGCTTCCTTTTTATTTTTTTTGTTTTTAATTTTTTTATATTATTTTTAATGTTTTGCTGTGCCTTTCAACTCTTTTGTTTTTCTTGATTTTTTATTTTTTAATGCCGTGGGCGCTAAATGTACAGTTGTCTTGTAAAAATGTACAATTCAAGCGCTTGCTTTTAAAATATTTGTTTTTTTTTTTTTGTGGTTTTTTGCTTTTTTTCATTAATGTTACAATTACTAATTTAGTTTTTTTTTAGCTGAAAGTCGCAATCACCTTAATACATAGCCGCATTTATATATATATTTATATATATATAGTTAGCGTTAATTAACCTTGTGTTCTTATTATGTTAAATTTCTCGGTTTAGTTTTAGTTTATCTATGTTTTTGTTTTCTTTCTTTTTTTTAAGGTTCTTGAGGGAGGAGAGGGACTTCTTAGATATAATACAATTGTTGTTATTACTGCACTAACGCTCGTGTGGATTGCAATTTGATTCAAGTACATATATATACATATATATATATACTTGGTTTCATCTTCTTGTTGTTGTCTGTCTTGATTTAACAATTTTATTTAGTGATTAGTATAGCACTTCATGACAGTGATGCCGCTTTATTTAGCTTCAGTTTCCTCTACTTCCTCATTTTCCCCTCTGCCTGCTTTTCACTATAAAAACTTTGTACATACATACATATTTGTGAATATGTGTGTGTATATGTATGTATATATTAATTAATTATATATATACTAATTAATCAATATATATACGTATTAATTAATCAATATATATATAATATATTAATTAATTAGGTGTTTAGTATTTAGTTAAACCAAAGTTAACGCAAATGTTTTCGTGCTAAAAACAAGTGTGTCTGTGTTGTAATACGATTTATTATCATTATCATTATTATTATGTATGTATATATATATCGTTATTTAAATGTGTATGTATATATGTATGTAGCATGTATATATACTATATAGAAAGAGAGAAGTTCGTTAGATTTTTGAAGAACTAAGGAGCGCAATTTGTATGAATCTCTGCGAAAGTTGTTTGAGAAGAATTTGGAATTTTACATGTTTTCTATGTTTATTTGAGGGCTGCAAATCTAAAAATATATCTCGGAAATTTCCGTGGGTTAAATGGGTAAATTAAATCAAAAATTCAACAGCAAATTATCATAGTTTTGGTCCTGTGACGTAAAAAAAATTTTTTAATTACAGAGAAATTCAAGCTTTCACAAATTTAAAGATATTTAATTAGAAAACAAAACTTGGAACCAAACAGAAAAGTTTGATTCGTTTCATAGTAAAAAATTCTTGGGGAATTCCCTTTCAAATCGATTTGCAGCCCTGGTTTATATCGTGTTGTATTGTTTAATTAATTGCTAATATATCATATATTTTTATTGATTTACTTGTGGTGTGTGTATTGATGTTTTGTGTATATTGAATTTGTTAAACTCTTTACATAAAATTACATAGCTAAATTGTTGTTCTGGTTTTTTTTAGCCATACAAAATGTCGTGTTCTCGTATGTATATATCTATTTATATATATATATGTATATATATATGTATATATGTAATTAATTTGTTTGTTGTTCTTGTGGTTGTTGTATCGTTTTAGTTAGTTTAATGAACACTTTGTTGGGTTCAATTCAATATTAGTTTAAAAAGTTTTTTCCATAAGTTTTTTGTTGGTTTTTTTGTTTTTGTTTTGTTTTTTGTTTTGTTTTCTTTAAGTTTTAGTTTATAGTTATAGTTAGTTTTAATGTAATTTAGTTTAAGTTTTCATTTAGCGTTGCTTTAAAAAAGTTGCTCATCGAAATGAAATATATTTAAATAGTTAAGACGAAGCGCTGTGCCCTGTTGACTTGTGATTCATTTTCATGTTTTCCTTTTTGGTAATTCGTATTGGTAATTAGTAATTAGTAAATGGTAATTGGTAGATAGTATTACTATTTCTCTATATAAATTGCTAAAAATAATATAGTTCTTTTATAGTTTCACGTAAGTATCTTTTTCTTTTTATTATTTCTTGCCTAGTTTGAAGACGCCAGATTATTCTCTTCAGCCAAAAACGAAATAAAACTTTTGTCAAATTTAACTATATAGTATGTGTGTGTGTGTATGTGAGTGTGTGTGTGTGTGTGTGTGTGTGTGTTTGATATATTCATCGGCTAACTATCGCGTTTGGATTTTAGTTAAATATTTTGAATATGTGGGCACTTGATTGATTTCATCTCACAAAAGATTTGCTTCTATTTTTGGCTGGCCGTCGGGATATTTCAGTTTCGATTTCGATTTCATTTGCTGCACATAATGTATATCGATATATGGCTATATCGATAAATGATTTTACCCGTAGTTATAACTGGATTATAGAGTATTTCATACAAATTGATTATACGCCTATATATGCATGTACTATGTCTGAGAGCAAGTCACACGTCTATATAATATATAGCATCCAATTCATGTTGAAATCAATATGAACGTTTCTTTTGTTTTTACTTTGGTGAGAGAGTTTAGCAAAATTGTTGTTGATCTTGTATTTGTTGTATTCTACTGAAACCCTAAGGCATTTTCAATTTGTTATGCTAACTTTAAACGCTACGAGGTGTGTTCGAAAACTTGAATGTGTACAAATCAGAACTACGAACAGAACAAGACGAATACGAATACGAATCTATATAAATATACATATCTTATAAATGGCATTTATTATCTCAACTCTGCCAAAGTGCACTTGAAGTTGTCTTGGCACAGTTTTAAGAACTTGGAGTAGAGTGTGTTGAGTGTTGAGTGGTTAAAACCAATTCAATTATTCAGTTAGCTGGCCTATCGATAAACGTGTGACTTGCCATCGATCGATCTGGGATCATCGATTCGATTCGATTCGATTCGATTCGTTATTAATCGTGCCTACAATTGTTTTGTAACTAAATTTGTGTGGTCGATAACTAAACAAATGTTCAAGATTGAATCGTTTTCTTTTATCGGTTTAGCGATTATCGATTTTGCTACATCATGAAATATGTGTAGTTGTTGTTCCAATTTGCATTGTTGTAACGTGTCTTAGGGCTAATTAAAATTACTTGTTTATAATTAATTATATGTATATATATATATATTATTTATATATATATATATGTATATAAGTTTTACTTAAGTTAATTTTGGTTTTAGTATGAAGCGCTTAACGCGGGAGAGTAAAATTGTGTGCCAGTTGTTGTTGTTGTATCGATAACAATCGTAAGAGATATCGTAATGTAAACAATCGAAAAGAAGGCGTAAATAAATCGTTTTCAAATATATACTGAGGATTTATAGGATACACGATTCGTTTGTTTTTGTCAGGCTTTGTTGTTCTTGTTCTTGTTGTTTTTACTGTACAAAATAAGAAAACATACAATACTGCGTATGTACTTGTTGTATATAAGTGTATATATATGTATAATGTATAGTTTTCCTTTAGTATATATAGCAATAGTTGACGAGTGTTTCAAACTTCTTCGCATTTTCATTCATTTTTTAAGTATGTTCATAATAGTCGTTCCTTCTTGTTCTTCTTCTTGTTCTTCTTCTTCTTGTTCTGTTGTTTTGTTGGGCAACATTACGTCATACATTATAGCAGTAAATAGGTATCGTAGCTGTACTTCATTCTGGTACAATAGATATCGCATATATGCAAACGATATACAGACTTTTTTAGCAAATAAAACATAATTATATAGAATAAACTGTGCCATGGTTTCAATATTTATTTCTAAATCAACCTAATTTACATTTATTCAACTCAATAGAAATTACATTTTTCATATAACCGATATCTATTGTATATTGATGTTCTGTGTATTAAAGCTGGTAAAATCTCATCTCAGATATATCGTTTATATTAGGGTTAAAGAATTATAAATTTTATAAAGTAATTTAACGATAATTATGGTACTAACAATTAAAATTTTCCTTAATTGAAATAAATTAATCAATTATGTTATATATTAAACTTTATTAAAAGATATAGTATAGGTGGAAACGGTAACAAATAAATTAAATTTTTATTTATAAACTCAAAATTTATTTGAAAATGATCTTTAGTATAATTGGACTACTCAAAGTTGATTTGTCTTTAACCTATTTCAAATTTCGATATTATCTTCGATATATCGATATTTTGAATTATCGAATCATCCATATATCGATATTTACCAGCTCCACTGTGTATGTGTTTGTGTGTGTGTGTGTGTGTGTGTGTATAAGCAACGTGGGTTCACTTTATCAGTTCAAGAGGTTAGAACATTAGAGGTTAGGTCATATACATGAAGAAAAGTAGTATGTGGAAATGTATGAAATAATAAAAAGCAAATGGCGGCTGTTGGCTGCGTTTAACGGGTGTTTTGTCATCAGTTTTGTACACAATGCACATAAATCGGTTATGTACTCCTATATAATATATAGTCACAAATAGTCGTTACACAAATAAGCCACAAACTGTACAACAATTGTACTTGTACAATAAAAAACTTATACACAAAAATCCTAAATTTCTTGTTTCGATTTTCGATATCATTTGATCAATCGAGAGTTTTGACGATTACGACGGTTTCAAAGTATCTATTTTTTATAATTTATATTATTTTGCTAGGCTATTTAATTGTTTTCTCCCTCTATTTATATATTATATATATATATATATATATATATGTATAATTATTTATAAATATCGATATACATATATCGATAGCGAACATACACACACGATGATTTAGTTTCGTATATAACAAGAACGATTATTATTATTGTTATTATTATTATTTATTAGTTTACTATACAAATTTCTCATGTTTTAATGCACAAATTGTGCACTTGTAACATAATTTATATCATCATCATTATTAATTTTCCTTTTACTGAGAACACAGTTTTCTATATAAATATTTAAAGCTTTGGTGGCGGCAACAAATTTTGTGATACTCAACGAAAGATGAATGAACGAAACTGAACGAAAGAAAAATGATCAAATGAAAGAAAAACCAACTCTTTGAGAAAGGATTCAAGGATTCAGATTGAAGACCGCTTTAGTAGTACTATATTAAATGTTTTTCTTTATACACATACATACATATACAACCAAAGGTTTAACAACTAACAGAAATTAGTTAAACAATCATTCAATCAATCAATCAATCAATCAGTAATCATAAATAACAGTGTATGCATTGTTTTAAGTTTTCTCTTTTGATTTTTGATTTCTTTGTGTTTGTTTTGTTTTGTTTCGTTTTTGTTTTGTTTACCGAAAATGAGGCAAAGTCGTCATAATCATAATTGATTCATAAGAATTATTATCAGGGCTGCAAAACCAAATCATTTAATAGGAGTAACAAAATTCATTCCAAAGTTTCGTTAATTTCGTTAAAATATCAACATCTTTTAGGTTTTCCTTTGCGAAACTGCAACTCCCAAGGCTTTACAGACCTAATTATAATTAGAATAAGAATCGTAATCATAATCATAATCATAATCGTAATCATATATCATATTCAATACATAGTAGTTTAAGCAATTAGTACTGAACTTTACAAGTTTTGGCAGTACGCATTTTGTTATTTGTTTTCTTTAGTTTTGTTTTTAATTTATGCAAATTTACAATGTATGTAGTTGTTGTTCTTATAATTTGTATTCATATCATAAATCGTACAGCATTTGGTTTTCATGCATTTTTATTAAAATATACTCATAACGCGCTACTTAATTGTTTAAAAAGTTCTTTATTTTATTATTAACTAATATTATTAATATAAACAAATTTCAACATTTTCTTCTTTTTTTCGCATTCAACAGTTTTTTTGTGTGTTTTTCTTCTTGCTTTTTCAAGTATTTCCCTTTTTTCTTCGTTTATTTTTATTCACTGATCGTTCGCACCCAAAGAACTCGAACTTAAACACCCCGAAAAAAACGAAAAAAATAGAGTTAACTAGCTACAAATTATGCATTTCATATGTATATTATTATAATAATAATAATAATAATTGGTAAATAAATATGCGAGTTAGAAGACGGAACCCTCAACTATGTCATTTTAAGGTTATGTACAACATTTCTGCGACCTTCGTTTTGCAAGATGGCGGGCGTATTAAACTACGTATGTGTGTATGTGTGTGTGTGCAGTGATCGTTGCGAGTGCGTAGGGTGGGGGGGAGCAGTGGCTAGGGGGGGAAGAGACATCTTTAGTAGCAGCTGTAGTATTAGTAGTAGTAATAGTAGTAGTAGTAGTACTGCGGCTCTCATCAGCTGTCTCTCATCGTCATCGTTATCGTTATCGTTATCGTTATCGTTATCAACAGCATCCTCGCTCGATATTAGATTAGTTAATTTCTAGTGTTCCGATTTAGTGTTCATTTAACTGCTATCACTTGTCATTTGTTAATGTTAATTATTTTTATTTTGCTTTATATTTAGTTAGGTATTAATTTCGTTTTTATTTTGCATTTATTTGTTTTATCATAAAATACAATTTCACTAAACAATATTTGCAGTAATCTCAAGTTCTTTTGGGTGAGTGTGAGTTGTGACAGTTGGGCAAGAGTATGAAAGAGATAAAGTTTATTATATTTTCTATAGATATTTTGTTCGTTTTTTAGACTTTTTGGTTTTGTTTTGCTTTTGAGGGGGAGTTTCAGTTGAGGGATCTACACTCATGCTAGTTGTATGTATATTATGTATATATAATGCTTTCATTATCTTTATTATTATTAATATTAATATTATTATTATCGTTATTAATTTATTTTAAGTTGTTTATATGTTCAATTATGTCTCGTTTTTAGGCTGTCTTTAGGAATTTTAATCATAATTTCTCCTTTTCTTTTTCCTGCAATAAGAAACAAATATGCAAAATCGCATGAGTCAACAGATTCGATACAACTTTTATCGAGTTTAGATCTAAAAAAAAACCAAATGCATAGTATATACTACTGTAAAGGGGGGAATCGATCCATTGGCAATCAATCGATTAAATCTCAATCATTACGGATACAAGAACGAATTTTACTGGTAGCAAAAACAAACTAAAGAGAAACGGAAATCATAATCAAAGTACATATAGTATCAAAATTAAATTCAATTTCAAATTTACGTTTTTTCTTGTTGCATTTTACTTAGACTACATTTTGTTGCTGATTTTTTTTTATTGTTATAATTGTTAATTTAGCGGTTAGTTTTGTTATCGATCTGGTTGTTGCTTTTTCTTCTTGGTATTTTTGTTTTCGCTTAATGCTGGGCACACATTTTTCGTTACGTTTTCAGAGGTGAAGGTGAAGTTGAAATTTGAATCTGATGCTTGCGGCTGTTATAACGAGCACAAGAGTGAGGGGGAATATATGTATATAGATAGAACGATAGCGACAACAATCGATTGCAAACCAATATGTCAATCAATCAATCAATCAATCAAGCTGCAGGCTGTTGCATGTGTTTTTTTTTATTATTTTTTTCCTATTTCTTATGCATTAATTTTATTTACTTATGGCGAATTTTATCAACTACATTTTGACAATTGTTAATTTTCGATACGATTTTTGTATTTATGTAATTTTTGTTGTTGTGGTTCATATTTTTCGAGATGGGGGGGGAAACAAGAAAAGAATGAAATACAATTTGATTAGCTTCTCATGTTAATTAACTACGCAATTTGTATTTTGGCTTGGCACTACGACAACTCTGCAAAACTCAAAATGGAAGCGCACAAAAGCTTACGATACACACGATACACAACAGAGATGCTTCGACTTCCAACCGATAAATGCTTATCGATAATAGCGTTAGCGCTGTAGCTCCAACTCTATAAGGCAATAACTACAATTGGCAGCAAACAATAACTATAAATCCAAATAATAACAAGAATAATCAGAATAATACACATGACAAAGCTACAAATATGCGGAATATATCGAAAATAAAATACATACGATACATAGAGACAGCGACAATAAAAATGCTTGTAATTTTTACATTTGTTTTTGTTTTTTTTGATTTGTTTTTTTGTTTTTTTATTATTATAATAATAATTTTTGTTGTTGTTGTTCTTGTTTTGTTGTAGAAGAAAACAATCTCAAAACGCACAAAATCATAAACAGGAATAAAAAATAGCACAAAAGTTTATACGATAATTAAATTGTGAACATAATAATAATCATATAGACGGCAAATCATAATATTTATAGTATACAATAATAAACATAATTATAATAGAACTTTTACGGTTTTATTATTCACAAAATGTACAAGAGCAAGAGAGAGGTAAAAGTAATCGGTAATCGGTTCTGTTGTAGGGTTGCAACGGTGTGGAGTATTTTCAAAATCAAAATGAAAGAAAAGTGCGCAAAGAAAACAAATACTTTTGTGTGTGTGTGTGTGTGTAGTCAGTGTGTGTGTGTGTGTGTGTCTGTGTGTGTCGTCTGTGTGTGTATTTTGTTATGTTTAGACTAATTTGTTAGAGGTATAAGCCGGATCAAGGGTCTGGAGCTCTACTGCAATAATCAAAATTGGCAAATTTCAAAATTTCTTTAACTAATTTGTTGTTTCGTGTTATGTTTAAACAAAGAATTTATTGGCAACGTTCTTTAAGCTTAGATAGTCGTAATAATAATATACATAAGTAACAATAGCAATAGAAATAGAAATATCGTGTATTTTATAGGCACTTTCCACTAGTATGGGCAAAACAATCGATAGCTCTATCGATATTGGCGCTTGATTGTTTCCAGTTACAGTCGATTAATCGATTCCACTATTGTGGGCAGAACAAGCGATAGCACTATCGATACCAGCGATAATTAGCATAAAAATGAATCGTTGATTGTTTCGGCATACAATCGATTAATCAATTGTAGACAATTTTATAGAATTATAATTTTGAAGACGTTGGCGTTCAAGCGCAATTAATATTGAAATTAATTATAAGATATATTTAATTTTTTTAAATCAGAAACCAAAGTAGGAAAACTGTATAAATTTTGATAAATTCGTAACGATTTAAAAAAAGGTTTTTATCTTTATTATTTTATTTTATATACTAATATTTATTTTATTTATAATAATTTGCCAAATATTGAAAGGTTGCGCGATTGATCGCCTGTTATCGATAGTGCGCTCTATCGATGTTTTGCCAACATGGTCGAAGGGGTCTATCAATCTAGCGTGTTGTTGTTTGTTGGGTGTTGTTTTCAAGGCAATTTGTTGTTGGTTTTATTTTAAATTAGAATTAAACAATAAGTACTTAAAACAAAGTTCATAACATGTTCTCAATAGATATATAGATATAAATCATTAAAGGAAATTGCTTATAGGTGTGAGTGTGTGTGTGTGTAGAGGGTGTATGTGTGTGTGTGTGTGTGTTTAGCAACAGAAAACAAGCGCAGCAAACAAAAGTTTGTAAACATTATATATATTTTTAACATATATATTATAGCATTTATATATTTCTATTTATCTAAAAAATCTACGCTCAATTTAAGTGTATGCGTGTGTGTGTGTGTTTCTTGTATGTGTGTGTGTGTGTTAAAGCAAAATTTGTATATTTTTGTTAACTATAATTAAAGCAAAATTCATATTTGTTTTTAACTATTTAGCACACCTATTTTCAAGTATTATTTATTTTATTATTTATTGTATGCTTATTTTTTATATTATTTTTTTATGATTTATTATTTATTTTATTTAGTTTATAGTTTTAATTTAAATTTATCAAGCTTTTTTTGCGCCACAAGAGGCCATAAATTTGTATTTATTTTCTATTATTATTTTGGTCTATTGTTTATTATTATTTTGATGACACGCAAAACATTCGTTTGTTTTGCGTGCCAAAAAAATAATAAACAAAATATATAAAAATAAAAATAATTTGTGCTTTTTATTATGCATTATTTTTTGCATTTTCTTTGAATTTGTAACTAAGAAAATTTTGCTAAAATTTGTTGCTGCGTTGTGTTTACGTGTGTGTGTGTGTGTGGGTGTAAGTACGTCGCAAGTGTGTGTATTGTGTGTTTGTGTGTGTGTGTGTTGTGTGTGTGTGTTGTGTGTGTGTCTGTTGCGCATGTTGAATGCAGCTTCAAACGTCTTTAATTTGCAGTTTATTAACTAAAATTGTGAATTTTCTGCTGCGTTTTGTTGTTGTTTTGTTTCAAGCATATTTGGTGTTGTGATTTGATTGTTTTGTTGTTGTTGTTGTTGATTGAATTTGTTGTTGTGGACTGCTTTTATTTGTTGTTGTTGTTGTTGTTGAAATCATTCTTGTGTTCAGGCTGTTGTTGTTGTTGTGGTTGTTGGCTGGTTTTGTTGGCAACTTACTGTTCTTGGGGATCAGTATCACTCTCCTCCAGTTCGCTCTTGTTACGTCTCTTCTCGTAGATGAGAATGATCAAACAGAGAATCAGCACCTCAGCACAGATGCCCAGGAAAGGCCACAGGGCGGCGAATTTGCCTAATTATTTGGGGGAAATAAAATAAATATTAGTAACTATAATATATTACAAATAAAGTGGAAATAAATTTAATTTATTTTATTAAAATTAATTTAAACAAGCATGAAATTGCTTAAATGTATATAAAACTTCATAACTATCTTAATTATGGACCGATTTAGATGCAATTTTTAGAATCGGTAGACTTTACGAAACACTACAGACTACTAAAATCAGAATTTATGTAAATAGATCCGTATCTCTTTAATTGGCAAATAAATTTTGTTTTGTTTATGGTGGGCGGGAGGGGCGTGACAACCAAGATTTGAAATAAACTTGATCTGCGTACGTTATTTATCTACCAAACACACCAAAATTTACAGCTCTAGCTTTTGTAGTTTCCGAAATCGACGCGTTCATACAGACGGACAGACAGACAGACGGAAAAACAGACAGACAGGGCTTAATCGACTCAGCTCGTCTCCCTGATCAAGAATATATATAGTTTGTAGGGTCTGCCACGCCTCCTTCAGCCTGTTACATACATTCGCACAAAGTTATTAACCCTGTATTTCCCATTTTTCAATGGGTACAGGGTATAAAAACAATAATTTTGAACTACAATTAAGTATCAATTGAAATGATATGCAAATTCAATCATTTTATTCAAATCATTAAATTTATTAAAATAAAATATAAATTTAAATCAATTATCAATTTGAATTAAATTCAAATTCAAATTAAACATAAATTGCAATTGAAAATAAATTCCAATTTCAATATCAATTCAAATTATATTAAATTCCAATCAAACATCAATCCAAATACAATATAAATTCAAATTAAATATCAATTCAAATCAAATTTAAATTAAATATAAATTACAATTAAATATCAATTCAAATTAAATACAAATTCAAATTAAATATCAATTCAAATCAAATTTAAATTCAAATTAAAATTAAATATAAATTTAAATCAAATGTAAATTCAAATTAAATATAAATTCTAATTAAATATAAATATAAATTCTAATTAAATTTAAATATAAATTCTAATTAAATATAAATATAAATTCTAATTAAATATAAATATAAATTCTAATTAAATAAAAATATAAACTCTAATTAAATATAAATATAACTGCTAACTTAATATAAGTTTAATTTCAATAAAAATCTAAATAAAAAAAATTATTAAATTTAAGATCAATTTAGATTAAATATTATTTCAAATCAACTATAAATTCAAATTAAACAAAAATCAAGTTTTTCAATCAAATTCAAATTGCATGTAAATTCAAATTAAATACTAACTTATTTATAGTTTTAGTTTTTAAGATTTTTAATCGACGTACCCTTAACACGAACAGTTGAAGTATCGGAGGCAACAGTGCTATTAGCACCAGTTCCGGTTGCCCAATTGCGTCCAATGCATTTGTATTCACCTCTGTCGTCCAGGGTAACATTCTCAACCATTAGAATCGCATTCTCGATATTATTATCATCCTTTTTCAGTATATAACGATCTGTGCTATTTGTTACATTTGTGTAATTGGCTGCAAACAGAAAACATAGGCAGTTAGAAATGTTATCGATAATGTTATCGAACATAGATCGTCAGAAGACAGTGTAGGAGATACTTATGAAGTGAGAGCTGATGAGTTGCCAGTTTGTCGATAATGAGAGCGAGGCTTTGAATGAGATGCCAGCTCAACGAGTTGCCAGATCGTTGATTTTTATATGAGATGGATATACGACTCACCAAAACTCCATGACAATTGAGGCATAGTTCCGAGCACTGTGCAGGTAATCATCATTTTCTCTCCCTCTACAACACCAGTATTTGAAGGCACTCGTACGACAACGCGAGCTATAATAACAAATATTTATCGATAAATATCAAAATATCAAAATGTAAATCTACTGAAATCTTACCAACTGCGTATATATCCTTGGACACGCCTTTGAATTCACAACTGTATTGGCCGTCGTCGGCAGCTTCCGCTTTGTCAATTATAAACTTTTTCTCAGCCTCGATCAATTTGAAGCGACCTCTCAGCTTTGGCACTTCCGTCACAATGGTGCCATTTTTTTTCCTGTTGAGAGTGAGAGTGTACGTGGTTTATCGAAATGTTAACGATAGTTTCTCAATGGTCATTGTTATGTAAGCTAGGTAGATCAGTTATCGATAACAATTATAACCCTTAGGTTCAATTCTAATCGATAACAATGAGTAAAGATTTGAAGTGGAGCTGCTAAAATATCGATATCTATCGATATTATCATTATTTGTAATATTAAGCCAATTCTAAAATTTATCTTATTTTTTTACCGAAATTATACCATATTATATAATAAATAAATTAATTGACAAGTCGATAAATCGATATTTTATATCGATACTGCCAATATCAAAGTTTTAACAGCTCTAATTTGAAGAGCATTTTGTTAATGCTAACTAGCGAATGTGGGTTAAGAGCAACTGCATTTATCTGAGCTAAATATCAAAATCTATAGCATACATTTTGGGGCCTAGGACATGGCTTGCTTTTGCTTTTGGCCCGACTTGTCTTGTTAGCCAAATTGCGGGAGGGCTTCCTGGCGGAACTTTGGTGCCAATTATTCAGAACTAATTCAACATGAGGCGAGGCACGCAAAGCATCGGCGGCCCTGGCCCCAAGACTTGGCGAGAGACCGACACAAAGTGTCATTACCATTATGAAGCACTCACACACACACACACACAAAGAGAGTGGGGAGTGCGGGAGAGGAGGAGGAGGAGGAGAGGCAAGGGAGAATAATATACACACTTGTACAAACTAGAGTCGGAAAAGCCCCACTCAGAGGCAGCTAGGGTTAGGGCTTGGGTTTGGTTTGTTCGAGCAGTTTTCAACCCGCTCACTCGACCATGTGCTTCTCTCCAGCCAGTGTTGCCAGACTCGCTGTTTTACTGTCAAATCTGCCTTTTTTGTTTTAGGAGCAGAAGCTCTGGTAAAATACACGCCAAGGTAAACCACAATTATAGAACTTTCGTAATTATTTTGCTCATTTATAACTCAATTAATTAAAAACAAATTAAAATACTATCTGTTGCGTGAAAATGCATAAAGTTTCAAATGTTTATAATTTACACCCTGTACCCTAGAAATAGGTAAATGCAGGTCTAGTTTTTATACCCTGTACCCATTGAAAAATGGGAAAAACGGGGTTATTAATGTTGCTTTTAAGTTTTTTTTTTTCTTGACGTATTTTTGTTTCTGTTTAAACAGTTAAATATTTTTAGAGAATTTGTTCTTTAGAAAGCAAATTAAAATATACATGCAATAGAAAACAAGTCGGAACATTTCTGTTCAGTCGGACGCATTCGGTTGTAAAAAAAAAAACTTTAAAAGTAAAATTTTTATTTACTTATTTTATAAAATTTGGAAACCGACCTGAATTAAAATCTCGAACTTTCGAAAAAAAAACCTTTTTAAAGATTTTGAAATCAACTGTTATTGAAAAGATTAGCAAAAGCAATCTTGAACAGAAATGCAACCTTTATTAGATTTGGTTTTAAATTTATTTATATTTAAAAAAAATTTTTTTTTTAGTTTTTTTTTAACTAAAACAGCTTTTTCTCTTAAAAACCTATTGGCAACACTGTGTCCAGGTTACGTCAGTTCAGTGGGAGAGGCACGGGGAGTAGAAAAGAGTAGAGTAGAGCAGCGAGGTAGGTTGGTCGGGGGTTTAGGGGGTTTGGGGGCAACATAATTAAGCAAAAGTGCTTAGCTGTGCCGTATTAAAATGATTGCTCTTATAACTGCCAACTCTGGTATGCTGAGGCGAAGGCGAGGCCTTCTGTCATGGTCAGGGGTAGGGCTCTGGTTCTGGCCAGTATTAATGTTGACCAAAAGAAGATGGGGAGAAGGAGAGTTCTACACCCAAAAAAAAAAGTAGTACATTAAACTATTTCGTATTTGGCAACTGAACACTGAAATTGTTAAACCTATTTAATAACGGATTTGAATATAATATTGTTCAATTCAAGACAACAAAAACTTTTTGAGAGAGCCAAAAATGAGAGCAATTGCTCTCTTATTTAAATTTTAATATTTTTGACTTTTACTATGGCTTTTTAGACCCTTTACTTTAAAAAAGTAAAAATGGTCTATTAACTTAGTGCAAAGAGGAAATGTGTGTAACACCCAGAAGGAGGCGTGCCACGCCCCATAAAGTATATATATTCTTGATCAGGACGACAAGCCGAGTCGATATAGCCATATCCGTCCGTCTGTCTGTCCGTCTGTATGAACACCTAGATCTCAGCAACTATAAGAGCTAGAGACACCATATTCGGGATTTAGGTTCTCCTATTTCGCGAGCAGCACGAGTTTGTTTTAGATTTTGGATACCTCCCCCCCTTCCCCCGCAAACCGCAATAAGCTACTGCAGCCACAGCTTTAAAGTTATTAACTTGTAATTTGGTACGTTACTAGCTTATAACATTCTCTATTGACCCTGTGAATTTTGTTCTGATCGGATAAGAAACAGCAAAAATATGGGACGGACAATTTGCCGCACTAGGCAGAGGGGGGGTGGTGTGCCTTGCCTACGCGGGTAGCTTAGTGTGTGTTCCTCTGATTGTGTTTGTGTGTACATATAGTAGTAGTAGTAGTAAAGTAAAGGGTCTTCTACTGTCGGTTACGTCCGACACTGATCTGCCCCGTCCATATATTTTTTCTGAGTGTAGTTGTAGTTGTAGGTTTTTGGACTTACCATATGAGTGTGTCGTTGGAGTCCGTATTCCGCACATTGCAGCTGAGCACAAGCGGCGTTCGAATATCGTAAAATTTCATTTGATGTTCCACATCGTCATAATTTGGCACCAAGTTCTCTGGCGCTATAACAGTGATAGAGAAAGAGACGGGGAGACAGAGAGAAAACGCATTAAATTGGTGCAAATATTTAAATAGTATATGATTATAATTAAAAGGGGCACAGCAGAGGAAACAACGTTTACACAAATAAATTAAATTTGTATATCTAACATAATTATGCATATAATAATCAAAAAAAGAGAGAGATAGAGAGAGAGAGAGAGAAACGGAGACAGAGTATTGTATAATATATAGATAAATATATGTTTTGAATAGAGTACGCGTTTGTTGTAGTCGAAATTTGATAGGCGAGCTCTTAATATAGTATGATATTGGGGTTATGGGGGCAGGGGGACTTCCTGATATATAGGGAAAAATGAGCTGTTATATAAGAAATCTCATTGTGGAATTGCACTTAAAACATCTACTTAATAAATAAAACTTAAAGTTAAGTAAACAAATAGTTAAAATGCAGGGTTACACACAGGAGTTTCTATATAAGTAGCGATAAGAAGATTATCAGATAAGAATAAAACATGTGAGGCAAAGTATATTTAAATATTTGAATAAAATAAAAACACAGCATACAGTAATTTTGGTTGGATTTTTGTGAATTTTGGAATTTTATTTGTCCTAAACGATAATATATAATGTAGATATAACTATTATTATTTAAATTATGATATATAGTTTATTTTGTAAACTTGGACTGAAATCAAATAAATCTTATTTACGCGTTTCAGTATAGTAATGTATATAATGTATTTTTGGTATATTTTTAATTAGTTTAATTGATTAATTAATTATTACAATAATATTAGGTATTTATTTAAATTTAATATTAAAGTTAGCTGCAAATACAATCGATATCATGGCTAAATCTAATAATTATCGATAACGTTAAAGAGCAAGTCAAGCAAAAGCAAAAGCAATCGCTAATCGGCAATCGATACTCGATATACATCTGTGGCGCTTTGTTCTTATCGTTCGTCTGATTCACACACACACACACACACACACATGTATAAATATATAAAAACAAATGCATATGCATGTATGCATGTGTTGCATTGCCGTTATTATTGAGCACAAAGCAACAACAACGAGATGAACAACAATAACAACAGCAACAATAAGGCTGTCTTATCAGCGCCATTTCGAAATTTAATATGAGTCACCAAAATGGCTGCCAATCAATCAAATTGAAGAGAGCCGCGAGCTGCAAGTGTTGGAAAATACAGAAAATCAGAAGGGAAAGGAAACAACGGGAAAAAAAAAGGTAAACAACGAAAACAAAGAAACTGAAAGAGTACACAACAACAACAATAGCAACAACAAGAGCATTAGCAACAACAACAACTAGAGAAATGAAATCAAAAACTAAACCGTTACACACATACATACGTACACATACATACATACATATAGTTGAAGCAACAAATAAATACGCTATAAAAATAAAAACAAAACTTAAAGTTTGGCTGCAAGTGTGTGTGTCTGTGTGTGTGTGTCTGTGTGTGTGTTTGTGTATGATGGCGAACGAACGGGAAAGCGGGAGAGCGAAGCGTACGATACACAAATGTTTAATAAGCTAACAACACCAAAATAGATTTATCGATAAATATGGTGTGAGACTAAAGTGCTGTTTATCGAAAGTGGGGCTAGAACAAGAGCGCAAGAGAGCGAGAGCGAGAGCGAGGCTTAAAAGAGGGCGTAAGTATGGTGCTGTTGTTGTTGTTAGAGTGGCAGGAGAGCGCTGACAAAAATGGCGACAGGCGAGGCTTGCGAGCAATGAGAGAGAGCGAGCTTAAAAGAGGGCGTAAATGTGATATTGTTGTTATTGTTATTGATGCAGTTGTAGTGAAAAGAGAGAGCGTGACAAACATGGAGAGAGGCTTGAACAAATGAGAGAGGGAGCTTAGGAGAGAGCGTAAATGTGGTGAAGTTGATCAGCGTTGCCAATTTAGTCGGTTTAAAAAATTTGTAATTACATATTTTTAATATTTTAATTATTTATACAATTTTTTAATATTATTTTAAATATCGATCAAGTTTAATATTATTTTTAATATCGATTATATTTTTATTATTTAGAATTTTTTTATTTTATGTTTATTCGAAGCTACTTATTTTATATAAAATTCGGTTTATTTATTTTATATATTTTTTTAATTTAAAATGTTTAAAAATTTTTTGTTATCTGCAATTTTTGTTTTTTATTTACAGATTTGCAATTTTTTTTCTACTTTAACATTTTCTGGCAACACTGGTATTGAAAAGAGCAAGAAAGCGCAGACAAACATGGCGAAAGGATTGAAACAAATAGTTAAGAATGAGAGAGCGAGCTTAAGAGAGTTAAAGTAGTGAAGAGAGCAAGAGAGCGCACACGAACATGGCGAGAGAGCGTAAATGAGTGAAGGAGTGAACAACAGCAACAACAACAGGCAGAGTGAATGATCGAGAGCAAGTTATGTGTATGTGTGAGTATAAATGTTGTATGTGTGTGTGAGCGATGCGTGTGTGTGTGCGCGTGTGTGTGTGTGTGTGTTGCTCACCCTTTTTAATAGGCAAGAACGTCTTGGGCTGCTGCTGCATTAACCCGTTAAAGTTGTTGTTGTTGTTGGGCGCCGGCGTAACGCCGATAGCAACAGCGCCACCTATTGTCGGCGGCACAAACTGCGGCTTGTAGCTTTGATATTTATCGCCGCTGTGGTGAGTATGGGGCGTATGCGACGCGGGCGGTGGCAAGGTCAGCTGATAAGCGTTCAACGTATGCTGCGCCTGCTGCTGCAGCTGCTGCTGATGATGGGCATGATGATGCGCTGTGGTGAGCAGCGTTGTGGCAGATGCAGACGCAGTTGCCGCTGTGGCAGTGTCCGTTGTCTGTTGTGGCAGCAACTGTATGGTGGGTGGCTCCGGTGGCGCCACCGTATGCTCCATATGACCGAAGCGGGGTGGGGGGAAATCCGGTGGCGTTGCCGAATAGATGCGATGCACCATGCCACCGTGCCACGGCGTGGTAAGTTCGTCCTCATCATACCCCAAGCTGCTGTAGTCCGAGGTATTTCCCAGTGCATGCAACTGCTGCTGTTTATGCTTCTTGTGTGTCGACTGTTGTTGCTGCTGCTGTTGTTGTTGTTGTTGTTGTTGTTGCCACGTCTTGGTGAATATCTCGTTGGCTGAACTGGGCGTCATTTCATCGATCGTCTGATATCCACCACCGTCCGTGGCGCCACTTGGCTCCTTGGCACGCACGTGCAACACGTGGTGGCCGTTGCCGTAGCGATGATTGTTGTTGCACTGGTAGCGCCCCTCGTGCACCTTGAGGGCGTGCCGCACCTGCAGATGCGCCTCAATCTTGTGCTTCTCTCCTGCATTGAGTTGAGTTGAGTTGTGGTGAATTTCTTGTGCGTTCACGTGTGTGGTGAGAAACTAGGCCTGCCTACTAGGGTTCGGCTTATTTATTTTCTATTTTAAGTTTGTTTAAATTTTAAATTTTTTGTATTCCCCTATTTTTTTAATTCAAATTTGCAATACTTTTTTTTTTAATTTTTAAATTATTTTTAAATTTCAATTTTTTTTTTACCTTATCAATTTTTTTTTTTTTGTATTGTTAAAATTTGCTAAACAGATTAATTTTTTAGATCATTTACTTTCAATTTAATTCTTCAGTTTAATATTAATTTGGTAAGCGGAATCAGTCTTATTGTTTTCTACCTAAGTCCTGACATTTTTCACCTATCTACACAAATAAGCCGAACCCTACTGCGATACTCACCCTCGATGGCGGTTTCCGATAACGCATACGAATGCTCGTCATGGCCATGACGCAAATTGTGTCGTGTTATCGATTCGCCATTTTTCAACCAGTGTATCTTCTCGGTTATCGGTATGATGCAGGTTATCGAGAAGGGCTCACCGATAGTCACATCCGAATCACCGTAATAGATCACCGGAGTTAAAGCGTGTGCGAATTCTGACGACTCCTCGCTGTCATTCGCTACTTATTCCGCAATTATATATAGAATATATATTTAAATAGTAAATACACGCACACAGAGAGAAAGAAAGAGAGACAGAGAGAGAGAGAGGGAGAGATAGAGATAGAGAAACAGAGAGCAAAGAGAGTTATAACAATTCCGAGTCAGACATATAGAGACAGAAATAGAAAAAAAGAGATAGAGAGAGAGAGAGAGATAAGAGATCGCTAAAGTTATCGGCATCGGACGTTTTTTAGTCATGTTTGGGGAATCAAGCAAACACATCATCAACAATTAACAACAAAATGCTTTTGAGACCTTTTAATTAGTCTTGTACACTCTATAAAATATATATATATGCATATATACGCTTCAATCCCAACCGATTCGACCCGATCGAGTGTGTAATAGTGTCTGTAGCTGTTGCTGTGTGATGATTTTTCTTATTCTTGTTGATTTTTATCGGTTGATTTTGTTTGCTTTTCTTTCATTCTGTTTCTGTTTCGATTAATGTGATTCCAGTATTTCTTTTTCTTGTTTTTTGTTTGTTTTTTGGATTATTTGATTTCAGCGCCAAGTTGCAAAAATATATATGTATACATATCAATTTATTTATTCTAAAAGTGTCATAAATCTTACATATACACACCGAAATGAAGAAACACAACAATAAATTAATTAAACCAATAGAGATTTAATCGATTTCCAAATCATACATAATCATCGATTCGTGAATAATGCATTTGCTAAAATCAAACAAATGGATTTTTTTATTTATTAATCGAGTGCAATTCATACATACAAATATTAATACGCTTAAATAAGTACATAATACATATATCAATCGAGTCTTATCAATAGTAAAACCGCACATTGCACTCTAAATACTGCAAGAGAACTTTTTATTGGGTCATAATAGATATCAGAAGGTAAAACGGTAAAAAAAGGAAAACATATTTGTTTTCTTTAAAATATAAATATTTTATCATAAACGTTATTTAATTATTTATTATAATTTTTTATTTCAGTTATTTTTTATTAAAATTGTTATTTTTAGTTATTATTTTTAATTTTGATTATCATTTTTTTTATATTTCAGTTTATAATAACACAAAATTTACTTATATTTAATTAGGTTTATTAAAACGTTTAACGGATTAAAAATTTTTTTAAGTGCAGCGCAATTGCTAAATGCTCGACATTTTACTGACGTTGCACAACACTGGCCGGCAATTAACAGAGCTGACATTCCCACCTCCACCTCCCCCGACCATAAAGTCTCGTGACGTAACTTGTTTCAATCAAATTGATTACCATCAAGTGACTATTCACCACAAACACACACACACGCATGCATACACACACATACACATGCATACACTGACATTGACCAACGATGACGTCAAAGCTGTCCAGTTTGAACTGCAATAATACTAAACCTTGTGCACACTCGCACACACACACACACAGCCATACATACATACATAATTGCTCGTTGTACACTGACCATGTGCCATTTTTCTTGCTGATAAGAAAACCGAAAAAAATGTTATCAAATATCAGATATTGGGCTTATCACAGGCGGCAACAAGTTAAGACTAATATGGCAATAAATTTGTAGCATCTTATTCGCATGTACTTCATGTGCGTATGTATGTATTTGTCGCTTAATCTTATCAGCTGTTATCAGCGTACATTAGTTGAGAGGAAGCGAAAAAACACAACACACACAAATTATGCATAATTTATAAATACTTTGTTTTCTTGTAATTATTTTTGTACATTTCAGCTGACAGAAATGAAGCGCAATAAAAATGGCAGACACACACACACACACACACAGACACACAGTCACACAGACACACATTTGCATACAAACATAAAGCATATTGCAGACAACAACAACAAAAACGACAGCTGAGGAGCATTATAAATTTATACAACTCACACACACACACATACACGTGTACCCGCAACACACCTTAATATCTCTGCAGTTCACCTCTCTCAGCCCACCACCCACCACACTCAATAGCTGCCATCAGTGTTGGCAACTTTTTTTTTTTTTAGAAAAAAAGATTTTGTGAGAAAAACATTTTTGAGAGAAAAGGATTTTTTTTTTGAGAAAAAGGCTTTTGGGAGAAAAGGTTTTTAAAAGAAAACGATTTTTGAACGAAAAGAGTTTTTGAGAGAAAAAGGTTTTTGGGAAAAAAAGTTTTTTTTTGAGAAAAAGTTTTTTTTTTTAAAATGGACAAGTTATATCTAAAAGTTATTATCTATGAATATCGATAAAATCTGTTAATAAAATGTTACTAATTTTATGTAAAGTTTGTAAAATTTAAAAAAGTTTTTAAAAGCCAATTGATTTTTGAAAGAAAAAACCCAAAATTCCCGTTTTAAAATTTTGCTAGCTGTTCGAAAAAAAAGCCAAATCTGGAAGAAAAAAAGCGTATTTGGCAACAATGGCTGCCACTCTCCCGCTCTTTTGCTCTCACACCGCACACACACACACACACACACACACACCGACTCGTTATACACTTGCAAGCCTTAACCGTTTAACCGCTACAGCTGTTCGTTGTTGTTGTTGTTGTTGTTGTTGTTGCAGTTGTTGTTGCTGTTGTTGTTGTTGTTGCTGGTGACAAGAAATTTATGGTTTATTGCTTGTTCATCTAGCATAGTTTTTGTCGCATTCCTTGTGCCAAATATCGGTGGAAGCGAGACGAACAATAGAAAGAGAAAGAGAGAGCGCACACAAAAAGCGCCAAGTAAAACTTTATTTAATCAAATTTATGGCTGCCACAGCATTTCATGCTACAGACACAGTGGCCAACAATTGCTGTTCTTCTGCTCAAAATGCTGTTTACGTTTTTTCTTGTTGTTTAATTTGGCTGCAAATCAAAAATGGCTGAGCACTAAACGGTTATCGAATATGAAGTTTGTGAGCAGCTATCGATAGGCAAACAGCTAAGCGCACGTCTAAAAATCGATTTAAACGAAGTAAAATCGGTATTTTTTTTTAATTTACAGGTAGTCAGAGAAACACTTGAAAAACAAATTGTAAAATCGATTAAAAAAAAAATTCGATTTAATCGGCAAAAAAATTGATAAATTGAATCGAAGCCCATTTCTACTTTCTAGCAATAAATAAATAAAATTTTTTTTAATTTTTTTTTGTATGAAACAAAAAAGTGCATTATTTTTTCCCCAATTGGCAACACGTCTAAAAATCGATTTAAACGAAGTAAAATCGGTATTTTTTGATTTGCAGATAGTAAAAAAAAAACTTGAAAAAAAAAATTATATTTTTGTTTTCAATACAAAAAAAGTTTTTTTTTTAATTTTTCTTTTTTTATGAAACAAAAAGTGCATTATTTTTTTCCCCAATTGGCAACACTGCAAACCGCACACTCGTGACATATTGTTATTGGCATTCGCCAGCATATAATTTATATTTAATGTGTGTATGTGTGTGTGTGTGTGTGTGTGTGTGTGTGTGTGTGTGTGTGTGTGTGTCTGTGTGTGCACTAATACATGCGCACGCTCATTACATTTGAGAAAATTAGTTCGCTTTGCTTTTATTATTTTTTAATGAACGCATTGAGCTTTGGGCCATGGCAACGACAACAAAATAGACAACATTATTGTTATTGTTATTGTTGTTGTTATTGTTATTGTTATTGTTGTTGTTATTGTTGATGCTGTTGCAATTGCATTTTGTTATGGCCAAAGGCAATTAAAATATTTACACCGAGTATTTACAACATACAACAAACAACAAGAAAGCCGCATTCTCAGGCAAGCAACAAAAATGAAATTAATTAACACGAAACTAAATTGATTGCGCCTATCTACATACATACACACAAACATACATATATTATGTGACTCTATCTCCATCTCTCTCTATTGTATATTTGTATGTAGTAGAGCTGGGTTCGATCTTTAATTTTCAAAAATCGATTTAATCGATTAATCGAAATAAAGCCGGTAATTTAAAATTTCTATGCTATTATTGTTCTTTTAAGGTGTGTTACAACAAATTTCACAAGAAATTCAAAAATCGATTCCCATTTGTTTAGTCGTTGAATCGATAGGCCGATTGGTTATGTAATCGAATCGCAACTGCATGAAAATTAACTTTTAACATAAAAAACTGTTTGCAAGCCATTGAAATACAGTAGAATCCGGTTATAACGACGCCACTTATAGCGTCCGTCCGGTTATTGTGACGAAAACTCGATGGTTTGGTTGGTCCCCATACAAACTTATATGAAAGGGCCTCCGCTTAGAACGTCTCCGCTTTTAGCGTCAAACCGCTTATACCGACGAGATTTTTCACAATTCAACCGGATATTGCGACGTGCCGAACAAAAAAAAAACTTTAAATAGGAAAATTTGATTTCTTTAATGTGGATTTTAATGGATTTTGTGTTTTTTCAATACGAAAAAGAAACAAAATCATGGATTTTGTCTTCCGGATATAACGACGTAAAATCGTCGGTCCCTTGAAAGTCGCTATAACCGGATTCTACTGTATTAAATTTTTTGTTTTGATTAAAAAATTAATTTGTTTTATTTTAAAACCTATTACGAACATGGCATCCATAAAATAAAAAAAAAGAATTTTTTTTTGCTCCTTTCGGATAGTCCGTCTTTCGGATATAACGACGTAAAATCGTCGGTCCCTTGAATGTCGCTATAACCGGATTCTACTGTAGTTGTGTTAATTTACTAAAAAAAATAAAGCAAATTAAAAATTCAAAGTCAATCGAAATGCGTAAGGCGAACTGATTGCGCCAATAAGTGAAACAATTGAGCGAGCTGCTATCGATCAATCGATTGGTCGTGTGATCGAATCGGTCAGTGAACGACAACAACGCGAAATTCATTAAGTGCAGCAATATTGGCACAAAACATGCCAATTAAACGCTAAAACTCACAACAATTGACAAACAACGACAAGCGAACAAAAAACAAAACAAAAAACAAAGCAATTTCGATAAATAAAAACAACAACAACAGCTGCTAAATAAATACGAGTAAAGTGCAAATGCAAACAAAGAGAGCGAGAGCAGTTGGTGAGAGCAAGTGGGGGGAGATGGAGAGAAAGCAGAGCGGACTGCATTATGCACTTGACAGAACGCTGTTAATGCAACAGCAACAACAGCTGTTATAATAAATACAACCGCAACACAAAGTGCCAACTAACCATTATCATTATCATGCTTATCATAATCAGACTGAGATTTATAAATACGTACACACATAAATATTTAAATACGCAACCGAGTTACTCGCTAAAGCAAACAAAAAGTGCGCTGGCCGGGGGGGAGGAACGAGAAGAGCAGCGTAAACAGGCAGCAACAGCTACAGTTACGTCGACTGCTACGTCGACAGCGCGGTCGACTGCGACGTCGAGTCATGTGTCTGGGGGGGGGGGGGGGGGGGTTGAGAGAGCAACAGCATCACATATGCACATGTGTGTGTGTGTGTGTGTGTGTTTTGAGAGCGTGCGCTTGTCTGTGAGACCATGCATGTGTGTGTGTGTGTGTGTGTGTTTCTGGCTGCTGTAAATTGAAATAAAAAATTGTTTGTCTATTTTAAAATTAGCAAGAGCAACCAAAATGAAAATGACTAGGCGTCTGAGCGTGCGAGCCAGTGCTGCCAATTTAGCTATTTTCAATTTAATTACCTTTGATTTATTTATATTTTGTGTATTTTATTTATTTATATATTTTGGTTATTTATATAGTTTAGCTATTTTATATTTTGATTTCTTTACATAATTTTGTTTATTTAGTGGTATATTTTTATTATTTATTTATTTATATATTTTTGTGTTTCATTTTATATTTTAATTTTTTATATTTTATTATACGACATATTTAATTAATTTTTTATTTCAGACTATATTTCGTCTTCTCAATTTTACAAGAATGTAGCTATGTTTATAGAGCAATTTTTATTAAATAAATATTAATAAAAATACTATTTATTTAATTTTATTATTTATTAATATATTTTTGTGTTTCATTTTATATTTTATTTTTTTATATTTTATTTTTTTATATTTTATTTTTTAATATTTTATTTTTTTATATTTTATTTTTTTTTATATTTTATTTTTTTTATATTTTATTTTTTTATATTTTATTTTTTTATATTTTATTTTTTTATTTTTTATTTTTTATATTTTATTTTTTTATATTTATTTTACGACATATTTAATTATTTTTTTTATTTCAAGACGAAATATAGTCTTCTTTCCAATTTTACAAGAATGAAGCTATTTTTATAGAGCAACTTTTATTAAATAAAATATTTGCTGAAATTAGCTACAGTTGGCAACACTGGTCAGCTCCCCTTTCCGTCTCTACAATCACATCGTATGTAGAAAAGTTTTGCAGTTTTAAGCTCTCACAACAAAAACAAAAAACAAGCAAAAAAAAAAAAAAAAAACGGTAAACGTATTAGAACTTGAAAAATTGTATTTAATTTGGATTTTTGTTGGCTTCTTGGGGTTTTTGCCTGGCAATGCACATTAAAGATTTAAAGCAAACAAACATTAACAAAACACTTGTTTAATGTTTTCAAGTATGTTGAAAGCACAGAAAAAAAAGCAGAAAAAAAAGATTCTCTAGTAGTTCTTGGGTTCTGTGTGCACATAAATATTTTATTTGCCTTTCAATTGTCTAATTAAACGAAATAAACATTAGCTAAATTTAATTTCTAGCTCTCAAGCGTTCGCCTTTTAGTTCAATTGAGCCAATTTCCAGGCACATTTGTGTTTATGGCTCTTTTCCCATCTGGTGGTTAGCTGACAACCCTGGCGGAATGATAACAAAGGTGGCGCCATCTACTCGTGTGATTTGATGTGATCTTAATAACTTTGTTGCTGCCGTGGCGCCATCTACTTAAGTTTAGCACCATTTAAATGCAATACTAATAATTTATAACTCCAATTTTCTACTAATCTACAGATCAGGGTTGCCACTTTCGCCGGTTTTAGAATTCTTTTCTATTTATTAAATCAATTTTTTTATTATTTTCAATATTGATTAATGTTTTTGGTATTTATGTTCATGTATTTTTATGTTATTTTGTAATAAATTCTATATTATTTTGTATTTTGATTACATTTTAAATTGCATATTTAGTCTTTTCGTATTATTCAATTTTATATTTTTCATGAATAAATAAAATTATTTATGTGATTGCTAAATAGTTTTAGACAATTTTGAAAATTCAAGAAGAAAGAAATAATAAGAAATAGACATTTATTTCATATAATAGTTTAGTTACTCAGTTAGAATTCATTAACAATTAACTAAATTAAATTATCTAAATAAATTATCCTTTAATTTTATATATTTCATGAACAAATAAAATGATTTATGTTTTCGTTAAGTAGATAAAAAATAAATTTAGAAATAATATACATATATTTAATTTATTTATTATTTTTGATCCCCGAAGCATGGCAACGCTATTAACTATTTTCATGTATTGTGATTTTACGTGTTCGGAACTTCAACGCATAAACCTCGTCTCGATGGCTGATATTTCACAACAGTTTTAGCTGCATTGCATCTCAATGCCGTTACAGTTTTGCAGGCGTTCAGATCATAACAAACGTCATATGGAGGAACTGAGAACCGCATTTCAAATCCAATAAATAATGCAGAGCAAAACATGTCAGACGGTTTTGAATATTTCATATTTCTAGACATTTATGTCAATTATTATTGGCTTGGCACAATTGAAAGCAACGCAAATTGATTCGAAGAAAACTAAATGAGACATACATACATACACACATACATGCACATATAGTACATATATACAGTAATACATACAAATTTATTACACTTTATTCCTTTATGTATTTATGACAACTTTTGAACTTTGAAACGAAAGCAATTTCAAATTGTCAAAGTCAATGAAGCGATAACGCCTCCCCTCCCCACCCCCTTTCCTCTCCTCACCCCATCCAACGCCTGCTTGGCGCTGCCAGCAAATTGAAATTGTCAAACAAAACAAGTGGCAACACTGGCCAAGTGTTAACAGCGCAATAACAGCAACAATGGCGGCAACTACAATTGATCTCAGCACAGAAATAGGGGCTGCCAACTCGTTCCCCCCTCCCCTCCCCCCCCCCACAACGAGTTGGCAGCGCCCTTTCGCTCTATTTCCTCCTCCTCTCTTCCTCTTTTTGCACGTCACAATGGAAAAAATGGAAAAAATTGTTAGTTAGCTTTAAGCCAACACAAGGGGCCAAGTGAAAATATTTGAGCAAAAATCAGACCAAATTGACCCCTTCCCCCTTACCCCTTACCCTAGGCATAACTGATTGATACAACAATAAGTAGCAGAGGGAAGGAGCAAAGGGGAAAGAAGGAGAGTTGAAGAGAGAGAGCGGGGGCAGGGAAAGGCCAGCCAGTGACGTTGCTGACGACTTTTAGCGCGTTTTGTTTTTATTTTTTGTACTTGGCGGCGCACACTGATGAAAAGCTACAAGCAGGCGAATAAGGAGAGAGAGAGAGGGAGAAAGAGAGTGAAGGAGAGGCGGAGAAAGCAGCAGCAGAAGAAGAAGCACACAATGCGCTGCCAGACAGTCAGACGTATATTTCAGTTATTGACATACATACACACACACACACACACACACACACATGGTCTCTCTTCCTCTCTCTCTCTCTCGTGCTCCCGTCGCCTGCACAGTGGGCTGCATGCCATTGTCTTCAAGTGCAAACTACAAAAACTTGACATTTCATACAAAAACAAAACAAAAAACAAAAAAAAAACATACTTTATTTATACATATAAACATTTAGCTATATGCGCAAATATGTATTTACATTTATTTTTAAATATGTGAAATATGCATATACATATACATAAATATATATAAATATGTATATGAAGCTTAACAAAAGCAGACAAGAATACACATTTATTTATCGCCTATAAGTGCCTCTGTCTGCCGCTGAATAGACGATGTGTGAACTTTTAGCTTTTGTCAGGTGCCTGCTAATGAAAGCGAAGGGGCAGGGGAAGACAAGGGGAGCTACTAGGAAGAGTAAATGTGGGGGAGCGAGGGGGCGGCGGCTTCCCAGTGTACCACGCAGCAGATAAGAGTGAAAATGCAAAAGTTGCTTCCCGTTTTCTAACAATTTGTGCAGTAAATTAGCACGAAACGCAGCAAAGTCAGCTACACTGAGAGAAACTAAATTTAGGAATTTACGATATAACCTAGAAACAAGAATTCTTATCTTAAAATTAATAAAAAATAAAAATTGTTAAAATAATTGTAAATAATGAAAAATTATTTAATAGTAAAACACACTGAAGAAAATTATGCTTTACATTTGATTTTCATTTATTTTTAAGTTAACAAAAATTTAAAACTAGAATTTTGATAAACTTCTTAACTTTATTCCTCTGCTTATCTAGTTGGGAATTCCTGGCTTCAAGAACGGAAATCCCGATTGTTTTGCGCTGTGTTGAAATACTATATAAATATATAGCATGAATATATGTATATATATCAGCTCTATTTAAGCAGTCATTATCTGGCACAAGCGGAAACACAGAGAGGCAACCTCTATGGCGAAATGTGCCATCATTCGAGCTGCAAGGCAACTGCAGCACGCCCCCCTTTCCTAACCCCTCCCTGACACACCCATTTCCCCCCTTTAGTGGGGGCGTTGGCTTTTCTTTCAATTCTTGCCTTCTGGTGTTTTTTTTTACCATGACGCGGCGACATTGAAAGGGAAATTACATTTCATGTTTATTGTCTTTATCAAAATAATGCTGAATAAATATAGAAAGGAAAACCTTACTCGTATTTCCCTTGCTTTTGCTAACGAAACGAAACTAATTTAAATATAGACTTAATTTATGCAGTAGTAATCATGTATTTTGTTCTGTTTTTTTCCATGCATAAATCATGTGTCATTTTGCGATAAGCTAAATGATTCAACTAAACTCCAAGCGATAATTTGTAATTAAAGAAAATTACTCTGATTTCATAATACAATAATAAAGCGGAGATTTTATTATTGTAATGCATGAATTCATGCATTACGTGCTGTATTGGTTATTTGCTTTTTGCAATAAGCTGAGGTATTTAAAAATATATATAATATAAATACATAAATTTGATTCATATGAATTTAGTTTAGCTTAGTTTAATTATTTATCGTTACAAATGCATAGATTCATTAGTTTTCTATACTGGTAGCATTGGGAATATTTATTTGATGAATGAATGAATTAATGAATAAAATTAATATCGACAATACTAGTTTAATAAAAAAAAATGTCTTGATTAATGCCTTAATTTATAAATCGTCTAAACTTGTTGCTTATCAGAAATAAATAAAATAAAATTATAGAAATTTCTAGTTTAATATTAGCTTATAATTTATTTTCTGTTGTATCAAATAATTGTGGAAAAATAATAGAGCTGGTACCAGTGTGCAGCAGAGGATTGCCTTCAATTTTGCAAGCCGAAATTTAAATATTTGACATTTATTAATGTAATGAAAATGCCGTTAAATAAACATGGAACCAAGGAAAACTGGTAAGACGCAATGTACACAAAAAGGGAGAGAGAGGGAGAGAGAGAGAGATAGGCAGAGAGAGAAAGGGAGATACAGGACACACTACACCTGACACTGCGTTTCCTTTTTTCTCTCGTTTTTTTTCTCGTTATTGTTGCTGGAGTTCAAAAACCTGCAGAGCAAAGCGGAAAAGCGCTCGGAAAAGCCATGTGAAAAATGGTTGGAGTGCAAATAGAATAGAATAGACTAGAATGGAATAGGCGAGAACGGGAAGAAAGGGGAGAAATACCTTTAACCGAAAGCCAACATAAACACCTGGACAACACGTGGTTACGGTTTGCCTACGCAATTTCGCTTTGAAGTAAGACAAAAGAAATGAAAAAAATCCAAATCAAAACAGTTGTGAGACTGTGAAATACCCTGTATTATTTCATTATATTTTGCCTACAATACAATTTAATTTATAATATTTATAATATATTAATGCTCATATCTTATATTTTTTTCTAAAGCAATATTGTTTCTTTAATAACTTTCGTGTTTATAAACCGATGTTAATGCAAAACCGTGCCAGGACTTGGTTTTTTTGATGTATAGTCGTTATCCTGCGATTATATAGGATAACGGTAATGCTATCAAATACTAAAATTATACAAAAATACAAGGTTCAATAGACAATTAAGTTTCAGGAATAAAATTGTAAATTTTCTTAATTTTTTTAATTTTTAGTTAATTTTTTGAAAAGTGGTGCTATTATTTTTTTCGTAGATTTTTTGGTGTTTCCGCAAACTTTTTTGAATATTTTAAAAACGGTTAATAAAATTGTGATCCTTTTTCATTTGTTAGTTTGTGGTGGCTCTCCCAATTCTAAAAATGTTTTCAGAAGTTTTGAAAACGCACAGGAAGTTACCTAGAAGCCAATTGCAAAATTGGGTGCGCAAGTGGTGCTATTAAATTTTTCGCAGCTGTATATTCTAAAGACCAACTTTCTATGTGCAATATTACGCTTGAGCTTTTGACGATTCAGGCATAAAGCAGGCGTGGCATTCAATATATAAAATAAACTTGATCTTCGTAAGGGATACATCTATCTACATTCCAAATTTGATGCATCTAACTCTTATGATTGCAGAGATCCAAGCGATTAGCCGTTTTGTGGTATCTGTCACCCTGTTTATACCCTGTTTACTTTATGGTTACAGGGTATAGAAAACAATAATAGAAGGAATGCGGATACTTTATAGCTTAGCATTGTTTCTGATTCATATAGTATGATTCTATACACTACACACTGCTCTAAAGTTTCCTATATATGTATATGTATATAAATATATCTGTGCTGGGGTTTAAACAAAATATATTTCTTTTATTTGTACGTAAACACAAATTGAATTTGAATTTGAAAATATTGTACACCGTGCAACAAAATAGCAGTAAAACAATAAAGCATGAAAATAGCAGCATGTGCAAAGTACAAATAGCCTAATTAGACAGATTAAAGTACACCTCAAGTACTAATGGCAATTAATAGTATGAAATACCCTGAGAATAGAGCAATGTGTTATTCATTCATGATATTTTCTGTAAACATTCAGAGCTGCTATAGAGTTTAGTGCCCATAAAAAGTCGTATCAACTGTACAGCGGTGGGAGATGTATCGTATATCGAAGCGTTACTAAATTAGGAACTAAGATTAGGTCATTTATTTTGTAAAACAAGGTCTTGTATAGCGGGATAAATTTAGTTAATATTTTATTTACATACAAACAATAAAAATAAACTCTTAAATACATAGAGAATATCAATTATCGTTTAAAGATTATAACTTAGGTCGTTTAATTTGTAAATGAAGATCTACGTAGAATTTGTCTAGATATAATATTTTCATGTTATCTATAGTTGTGAACTTTTTGAGGTCGATATACACAATATGTTTGAGTGGTATATCAAAATCTAATTCTTTTTACTTTTAGTTATAAATAAATCTTGACATCCTCTAAGGTATTATCTATATTATTGTATACGATTATATTCGCAAAACACGCACGCCATCCCCTTGGTATCATTAAGACGAGTACTACAGGGATTTGCAATTAATTCTAACGCTCTCTGGTGTTTTTTTTAAAAGTATATACGTATTCTTATGCGATCATCAAGAGGCTAAACTACATTTCGAACAGTTGAAACAGTAAATTCTGCCGTCTATAGATAAGATAATGTCATATAAAATCGTGTTATAACAGCGATAAGAGATAATGCTATCGATTACAGCGTAGAAACATAAGTAAATTATAGTTTTTATCGCTCATCGGATTATTTAAAATGCGGCTCACGCGTCAAGAGCTTAGAAAATCAAAAGGCAAAATAACAATAAAGAAAAACCCAATGCTAAATCTTGACACACCTTAAATTTGTGCCACATGAGGCATGCGGCAGGTGAATAAATAGATGGATTGCCTGACCAAACGCTATTTACAGGGTGTGTCATCTTTGATATTCGCATGTATTCATTAAATAGCTTTAAAAATAAAAAACCGATTTTTTTTAATTATTTATTTTTATTTATTTATTTTTTGTAATGCAGGAAAATTGTGGAAAATAATGGAATAATTTTTTATTCAATATTTTTAACGAAATCAGTTGATATTTTAAAATGTCTAGATTGCTATTTTGCTTAAATTTAGTCTAAATTCTACTGATTCAACCTGAATAGAAACACCTTAGTTTCGAAAATATTTTGTTTATTTTGAAAGTTATACAATGTTTAGATAGATGACAAACCCTGTGTATAGTTAGTTATGCTTAGCATAATAAATAGTTAGCGAGATCGATTAGGCAGAAGACAAGGCAAAGAAGACTATAGACAATATATGTATTATAGAGCGAGAGCCGATTTTGATGGTCAAACAATGGCAATATAAACAAATGCACCAGCCAAAACCGATAAAGCGGGCGTATAGCAAATACCGTATTCCGTATACGCCGTATAGATCGTACCCCGGTTCTCGATGAGTTAATATAAACAAGCGAAATATAACAAAGGCATGGTGCAGAGTGCGGCGCATACACAGTGCGAAATATTGATAAAAATTAATAAAAAATTAATAACAATATAATTAATTTAAGAATTTGCAAAACTTTACAAAGAATTCTAGAAATAAATATATATCTAAAACTAAATTGTAAAAAAAACTTTATAGCAATAAATACTCTAAACAAATTTAGAATAATTATTAATAATTACTTATTAACTTTATTATATCTACAAACTTTTTATAGGTTTTTCAGTCTGCTGAGCTTTGGCATTTTCGTTAGTATAATTGCTTGATTATTTCTCTCTGTGTAGACCGGTTAGGACTACATACACGGGCTCATTGCTATACCTGGGGACCGTGTAAATACCTTAAGCTAAACAAAACGCAAAAAAGAATAGAAAAAGAGCTAGCGAGAGAGCGAGAGAGAGAGAGAGAGGGAAGGAAGAGAGCGAGAGGGAGAGGGAGAATATATGTGGAGGAAAAACTCAATAGATTTAAACTGAAAGACTAAAATGAACTTAATATCTATACATAGTTTGCGCTTTTTCTTTTACTTTTTGCAATTGTGTGGAAAATTGAAAATCAAATGAGCGCATAGTAGAAGAAAACTATACATACAAAGAAGAAGAACAGAAGGAGGAGGAGAAGGAGAAGGAGAACCCAACCAACAATATAAACTATAAAAAGCAACACAAAAATATCGAAGCACAAGTACACTTAACTAAAGGCCAAAAAAAAAAAACGCTAGAGAGACACATAGAGACAGAGACAGAGAAAGAGAGAGAAAAAGAGGGAGAGAGAGAGAGAATACTAGGCGAACCTGCCTCAGAGGCGAATAGCTGCATTTTTACATTGTAAAAGAGAAAACAAAAAAATGGGAGGCGCACAATCGGACGCAACCGACTGCAAAATATCCAGTAGCATTTCTAAAAAACAAATTTAGAGCCCACAATAATTAAATAAATATTAAATATTAAATAACTTTCGAGTTTATTAAGCGATTTCAGATCGCTTTTTAATGCTCAATTTGTATTGACTAGGGCGTAAATGGGGCGTGACATACAGAATTTTAAATATTTATTTACACTTTAAATGTTGTGCCTATATCCCTTATACTATTTTTCCAAACCAACAACATTTGCACAAAGAGTTGTTAACCCTGTTTTAAGGCATTTTAGGGGTACAGGGTATAAAAAAACCAACCGAAAGGAAAGTGTTTGAGGGTGTGTGTTTGTTATGTTATGCCATATTACATTTGCAAGTGGGCGTGTGTGTGTGTGTGTGTGTGTGTGTGTGATTGTGTGTGTGAGACAGCGAAACCCCAACAGAACTTTCAACATGGGAATGTCCTAAATTTCATACAAAATATATTTTTCAACCTGCTAAAATTATATAAAAACTGCAGAAAATTTTCAGTTTTTATTCAATTAGTATAATGTTAAATATTGTGGTTTATGTTGTGTTTATTTAGAGATTATTTATAATTTAAATAACCCTGTTTTTTCCCATTTTTCAATGGGTACAGGATATAAAAATAGCATTATCTTTTTATATCAATGTCAATAAATATAAATGAATAAACTATACGTAATACACATTAATCCATAAAATATTTGGATAAATAAATTAATAAAATAAGGAAATAAATAAAAAATAAAGAATATATCAACGAATAAATAAAATACTATAAATAAATACATAGTAAATATTACTAACAAATAAATAATACCTATTATAAATATAAGAAATAATAAGAATAGAAATAAATCCAATATTTATTAATTATTGTTTTTTTTTATAAATGTCTCTACTGTTTTTTGTAGACAGTTGGCAACACTGGCAAACTGCAATGGGCAATTAGAGAGAGAAAGAGAGAGAGAGAGAGAGAGAGAGAGGGAGAAAGGGGAGCGGCACTGAGAGAACGAGACAGACTCAACTTATTTTGCTTGCATTTTATTGCTGTTTTACATACATACAAATAAAAACATGTATTCTACATACATACAGACATATGCTTAACATATATATAGAGAGAGAGACAGAGAAAGAGAGAGAGAGAGAGGGGGGGGGGGGGAAGAGAGAGAGGTAGCTATCGAGGGTCTTTATAATTGATGTGTTGATTATTATAATCGAGTTTATCGTCATTATACGTAATTATCAAGTTGTTAATTTTTTTTTTTTTTTTTTCAATTAAATTAAATTTGTTTATTGCACTTACCAAATGATTGAGCATAAACCGCTAAAAATATCGAGAGGAATGAAAGAGCGCTAGCCAAGAATTTTGCCTCCATCTTTGGTATTGATCCGTGTTGTTGTTGTTGTTTGGATGTTGTTGTTGTTGTTGTTGCTTGTGTGTTGTTGTTGTAATTATGCTGTTGCTGTTGTTGTTGTTGTTTCAAATTGCTTGCATGTACATATTAAATTTGCTTTAACTATTTATTGATTATTAATTTATTTACGTTTTACTTGTTGTTGTTGTTGTTGTTGATTTATTATTATAAACTTTTCTTTTGGTTTTATTTTAATATTATTATTTTTTTGTTTTGTACTTTACGATTAACTTAGCATGTAGTATATCATTTTTTATTAATATTAATTAATTTTATGTATACGATTTATATCTTTAATTATGCTTAATATTAATTTGATATTAGTTGATGTTGTTGTTGTTGTTGGTTTTGTTGTTGTATTTTGTGTTTTGTTATAACGATTCTTCTCCTTCTGCGCTTTTCTTTAACCAGCTCCAGCTTTTGTTCTTATTTCTTCTTCGCTCGCTATTATTTGATGCCATGAAAGAAAAGTGGACAAAAATTATTTTAACAAACAAAAATTCGCTGCTTTTTTTCGTATTTTGCTTTGTCTTTTGTGATTTTTTTATAGTTATTATTTATGGCGTTTGTTTCCTTTGTTTCATTCGTCAATTTGTCTCTTTTGGTTTGCTTTCTGCTCTTTCGTCGTCTTGTTTCGTTTCGTTTCAATTTAATTTTATGCTTTTTGCACAGCAAATTTAAAAATACATAAATTCTCAGCTTGTTTTATTTTTATTTTTATTTGTTCGGTATTTTCTTCAAAATAAAGCAAAAGCATAAGCAGGAGAAAGCCCGCGGCGTTGCCAGATTGGTTGAGTGGCTGACTGAATGAGCAGGGGGTGGTGTGGGGGGTGGGGGGCAGTTCAAGGATGTGAACACAAAGCAACAACAACAAAAGTGCAAAAGAGCATTTAAGAGAGAGATAATTTCTTTTGCTTTCTCATTTCTCATTTCTTATGATTCTTTGTCTTTGTCTTTCGTCAAGCGCTGTCTGCTGCACACGTGCGCTGAAGAGACATGGAGAGAGGGAGAGCAGAAGAGGGGGAGACTGCACCTTTTTGCTAATTTCTTATGTTTTTGTCGCGCTAAACGAAACTTTTGACGTTATTCATTTTCATGCGTAGCCAAAAGCTCACGCTCTCCCTCTCTCTCTTCCCCTCTCACTCACTGTCTACACCTCAGACATCTCAGACAGAGACAGAAATAATAGAGTTGTGTGGCATCGTTCAGATTCGCATTAATTTAGCTAATCCCTAATTATCTGAATCGGACTCTCTGGATCTAGTTCACTCGTTTCCGTTCACTTCAGTGCAATTTTTTCATTAAAAAAAAAAAAAAATTTAAATTATTTTTGATCTGTTCCAATTCGGTTATAAAAGTTAATTTTATTTATTTAATAATTTTAAGCATTTTGTACATTGTTACTTTTATTTACATATTTTTAATTTTCTAGTTAAAAAATTAATACAAAGCTAACATATTTTTAATTTTTAATTTAATTTAATTAATTAATTAATTTAATTTTTAATTTTTATCTTACGTTTGTTCTACATAATTCTCTGTATTTAATATTGTAAAAATTTGAAATTTTAACTCGTATTTTTTTTTAATTTTTTATTAAATAATAAATATATTATAATAATTATAATTATATTTTAATATGTTAAAAATTACGAATTTCTTACTTCCTACAACAATAGGTTTTAGATTAATATTTCCCATCATTTTATTTTAACTTATATTTGACATTTGTGCTGCAAAATATTATGTAAAAACTGAAAATTTTAAATTATATAATTAAAAATTATATTTCAAAAATTGCTTGAAAATTTGCTAGTTTTGTTTTCAGGAACGACAGATTGAACGATTGAACTAGATCCTCGAACTGAACCATAAAGCGCAACTCTGACAAACACACACATGGACATATAACGAGGCTGGGGGTCGAGGCATTTTTGGCTCGCAAACCCAAAAAAGAATATGGCACATTGACGTCTGAAAGTGCTCAAAAATCCAACGCACTCAAAAATATAGTATTTATATATATATATATATATTCGAAATACATATGCACATATATACAAGTATATATTTTCTAATTTCTAATATATATATATGTATGTATGTGTTTCATTTAAATTTCATTTATTTTTTTGTGCTGATCCTACGTACTGGCAGATAGAGATAGATCTAGAGCGAGACAACTACAACTACAACTACAACATCAACCGATAAAACGGAACGAGCACACACACACACACAACAGAACGACGGCGAACGAACGAACGACAGCGAACGAACGGAACGAACGGAACAGAAAGCAACGTAAGCGTAAACGACGTAACGCAACGAATTCAGCGAGCAGACTGAACTGAAAGCATGCAGCAAGCGAGCGAGTAGGCAAAAGAGCGCACGCACACACACACAGAGTCGGAGACACACACACACATAGGCACATGCCAATGCACTGTGGGCTGCATCGCAAAAAACTGGCGTAAATTTTGGTTTTATAAATAAAACTATATTGAAACAGCATACTTCAACTAAGTAGTCTATATATAAATTACCGATAAAATTAATCGTTTATCTGATTTTGAAATCGCACGATTAATTAGTGGAGAAATCTTGTTTTCTTTGTTCGCTTTCCAGAATTATACGGTTGAAAACAAACCTAATGTTAATAATAATGACTAGAGTAGAATATATAAAAAAAATATTTATTTTAAATATTAGTTATATGGATTGTTTTGTATAGTCCAGAAACAGGGAATATTATTACATATTATTATTAAGTCTTTTGGGGGGTTTTTACGGGGTTTCCGTAGGATCTACGACAGAAATGGTACTACAACTTTTTATATAGATGTATGCAAACGATCAATTCGATTTTATTTTAAACAAATATTTTAGGCATTATAGCAATAATTTACTGAATGCATATAGTATTTTACGCAAGCCATGTAATTTATATGGGTGAAATGTAGGCGTGGTCTGATCGGATTACTTATTACCCATTAATTGCAGCTAATTTTATATATTCGATTTTTTTTGCCAGTTTTTTTGTGCGTTACAGCCCACTGTGCAATGAAAGCTCGCTCGGCCAATGGTCGGCGACTGCGACGCTGGCAGCGGCGGCGACGGCGGCAGCAGCGTCATGGCTGACTGATAAAAGTCGTACGGATTTGTTATTAGCTCATTGTTTTTCGAGATTGAAATTCGCTTTGGGCACAGCAACAATGGCTGACAGTTGAAACGTTATCAGCAGCAGCAGCAGCAGCAGCAGCAGCTGGCAATGATAATAACAACAGCAGCAGAGGCGTCGGCGTCGGCAGCGGCAGCGGCGTCAACAGCAACAACAGTTTGTTTACCCCGCTGCGACGTGCATGCGGCGACGTTAGCGAGACGTTAACGTAACGTTTCCGTCAAGTGCTCACATACGCATTATACATACGTACATACGTAAACAGGCACGTAATATACATACATACATACGCACATATATATGGCATTAAGATAAAGACCTCATTGCAGTATTTTATACAAATAATAAATACAAGACGCGACAACACGAACACGAGGGGAGGGGGAGCGCATGTGTATGTGTGTGTGTGTGTGTGATAAGTTCAGGAGCGAAACGCAGCGCCAGAAAGTGAGGGGGGGGGGGGGGGGGGCTGAACTGATGAGCTGCCCAAAAGCGGTTGGCAGCGGTTTTCACATGATTTTGATTTTTAGCCTGGGTAAAAGCTAATTTCGTTGCGTCGACAAACAAAGGTGCTCGTAATGTAATTATTTATTTATTTTTATTTTCGTAATTTATACATTTATTAACATTTACGAAAATCTCCGACAAATTTGCGGTTTTTTTCGTCGATTGGCAAAGCGCAGTGAACTCGCTGTCGATTGGCAGTAGATTGGCACACGATAACGATAACAACTAAAGTTTTGTATCGTGAATTCGATATACAGTATAATCCGGTTATAACGACGCCGCTTATAGCGTCCGTCCGGTTATTGCGACGAAAACTCGATGGCTTGGTTGGTCCCCATACAAACTTATATGAAAGGGCCTCCGCTTAGAACGTCTCCGCTTTTAGCGTCAAACCGCTTATAACGACGAGATTTTTCACAATTCAACCGGATATTGCGACGTGCCGAACAAAAAAAAAACTTTAAATGGGAAAATTTGATTTCTTTAATGTGGATTTTAATCGATTTTGTGTTTTTTCAATACGAAAAAGAAACAAAATCATGGATTTTGTCTTCCGGATATAACGACGTAAAATCGTCGGTCCCTTGAAAGTCGCTATAACCGGATTCTACTGTATTAAATTTTTTGTTTTCATTAAAAATTTAATTTGTTTTATTTTAAAACCTATTACGAACATGGCATCCATAAAATACAAAAAAATACTTTTTTTTTGCTCCTTTCGGATAGTGCGTCTGCCGGATATAACGACGTAAAATCGTCGGTCCCTTGAAAGTCGCTATAACCGGATTCTACTGTATTAACATTTACGAAAATCTCTGACAAATTTGCTGTTTTTTTCGTCGATTGGCAAAGCGCAGTGAACTCGCTATCGATTGACACGCGATAACGATAACAACTAAAGTTTTGTATCGTGAATTCGATATCGATTGTCGGCACAGTGAAACTTGACATCGATTGGCAGCACAATGAACTCGATAGCGATTGGCAGCAGTTTGGCACGTGATAACGATAAGAAATTAAGTTGTGTATCTTGAATTCGATATCGATTGGCGGCACAGTATCGATTGGCAACAGTGACACGAAATAATGATATCAAAAATTAAGTTTTGTTTCGTTTTGGCAGTATATTGAATTCGATATCGATTGACAGTGAAACTTGACATCGATTGGCGGCACAGTGAACTCGATATCGATTAGTATGCTGCGTTGGCAATGCTGTTGTATGTGCGTGTCTCTGCATGTGTGTGTGTGTGTGTGTGTGAGAGAGAGAGAGAGAGAACATAACGGTTTTGATAAAGTTTTGCGTTTTATTGGCAAAGTTGGGAGCACTTGCGAGACAAATTGCCTTTTAGCGCAGCATAACGTCATCGGGTATCCATGACTCAGTGTCCCGGTCATCGTTTATTTACTGTACTCTCTCTCACACACACACACACACACGCACACACTCACACAGAGAGCGCGTCTTACGAGAACAAAAACAAAATTGACGCAGGCCGTTGATGATGATGATGATGATTATGATGATGATGCTGCCGCTTGCAATTGACTTGAGCAATTATTAATAAGCGAAAATAATAGTTGCGCTGAATTAATTAAATTGATTAAGCTTGAAAAGTTAAGTTGAAAGCAAGCGAGAGAGACGCCGCCATAATACACACACACACACACACACACGCATAGAAGCGCCGCCTACACACACACACACACACACACGCAAAGCTGTGAACTTGATTGCGGCTTTGCTCTCAGCCAGCGTTGCCAGTTTGTTTGGTTTCAGAATTTCATTGAAAAATAATTATTAATTTTTAATCAATTTTAAATTGATTAAATTTTTATTTATTTTTTATATAGTTTATAAATATTTTTATTATAATTTAAATCTGTCTCTTTTTGACAATGTTTTATATTGATTAAATTTATATTGTCTATTAGTTTTTTGACATATTTATATTTTTAATATTTTTTATTAGATTTTTCTTTTTTTTATTAATTTTTTGATGTATTTGATTTATTATACATATACATTTTTATAGATTTTTTATTAATTCTCATTAATTTATAATTTAAGTTTGTCTATTTTTGGCAATGTTTTCTATTGATTAAATTTATATTGTTTATTAATTTTTTGACATATTTGTATTTATATTTTAAATATTTTTTTTATTAGATTTTTATCTTATTTATTAATTTTTTTATGTATTTGCTTAATTATACATATACATTTTTTTTATAGACTTTTTATTAATTCTCATTAATTTATAATTTATTTTCTGGCAAACAAGTTTTTATATTTAATTTTTCATTTTGATTTAATTTCTTTAATTTTTCTTTTGAATAAATAAATAATTATTTTTTTAATTTTAATATGCTTTATTAATTTATTGTTTTGGTTTTTTTTATATTTGCTTTATTATATGCATATTTATAAAAATTTTTTTGTTTTTTTTTTGTTTTATTAAATTTATGATAATTGAAATATGTCAATTTCTGGCAACGCTGGCTCAAAACTCTACGCACACACGTACATATATAAATGACTTTATAGTGTTTGCATGTGTGTGTGTGGCTGGATGACGTGATTGTCTCTGTCGCTCTGCGCCCGCATATGATTAAAACGGAAAACAAGATAAAACTCGTTGGAGTTGTTGTTGTTGTTGCTGCTGCTGCTGATGATGGCAGGATTGTATGAAAGGGAGGGGGAGAGAGAGCGAGAGAGAAAATACGCATGACACTCCTTGCCGCTGCCGCACACATACAAACATACAAGCACGCGACACACAGACACGAGGTCACTCACACACACACACACACACGCACATATATACAAGTACCACCCGCGCGCTTCTTGCCTATAACTACAGCAATAGCAATTATTAGTTAAATAAAAATTAATTTGTGTGTTCAGAAGGCAATTTATTAAAAAAAAAACTCAACAATTTCAAGTCACGAGATGGCAAACATACATACAAATATATATATAACAAAATATGTATGTATGTATGCGAGAAATGGCAAACAATGAGCGCAAAATATAGTAACGGTTTTTTTGTCGCTTGCTGTTCCCACTTTTTCGTTTATGCTTTAATCTTTTTTTCTTCTTTCGTTATATTATTTTTTTTGTGATTTTTTTGCTTGCCGCGATGACGACAGCGCAGCAGCGACGACGTCGACGGCGACGGCGGTGCTTTTCAATAACATTTACATTTACATTTACACTTTGTGCTATTTATGTAATAGTTTTTCGAACGTTTGCGGCCCACTGTGCACTACACCTGGCCAACAAATTTGCACAATTATATATACATATATATAATATATGTATGTATGTATGTATGTATATATTTCACTTTTTTTCGTTTGCTTTCAATTCGTTTTTCTTTGCTGCTTTTTGTTTTACTATAAGAACAACTCTATACACACACACATATGCAAACGAGGCACGCACAAAACACACACACACATACACGCACGCACACAAGCATACGCGACATACTCAATGACGAAATTCCACAGCGTTGACAACTCTAGGTTCTAGCTCAAGCTTCGCTCCTACATATATACGAGTGTGAGTGTGTGAGTTCATGTGTGTGTGAATGTATTTGTGTGTGTTTGTATGTATGTGCGTGCTGGCGTTTTGCATGTGTATGGGTATTTCTGCTGCTTTTCTTTCGAATTCGAAGCGTGTGTTTTTTTTTGGCACTTTACACATCCGCACAGCGCATTATTGTGCACAACTTGATTGGAATTGAATTCGCACGGGTTTCAGCTGCATTCTTTGGCAATCTTTTGCAATTTACCTAGCACACAAAACACAAAAATTCGATTTTTTCCTCGCTGATATTTTCACGCGAATGACCTTACATCACACGCATACAATACACACACACACACACGCACGCTCACGCACACACACACATGCACTTGCTAGCAATTAGCTGGTGTTTTTTTGTTTACGCACTGCGGCCACACTGCACCAAAAAATACCAGATTTGCCATATTTACCAACACCGCGCCAACGAACATGTGTGCGTTCGTGATCCGGCCTGTAGACAGAGATGGCGTTATACCCTTTGCTGTCCGTGCAAGTGAGATGTCTGTCAACAGTGCTGCCAGCTTGGCTGGATTTAGCTTTTTTCAAAATGCAAAAGCTTAGCTTATCAAATTTTTAAATATAGCTATAAATTTAATATTTATTCAAGCTTAATAATATACGTAAAAGAGCATAAAAACGCTTTGTTTGTGTGCACTTAATTTCTTGCATAATATGAAATGTAAATGAAATTTGAATTTGCGCGCGCGCATTTTGCCGACAGGCTGCTATCGATAGTTTGCAGTGGTGTCGGGCGATAGTCGCGAAACGTGCATCGCTGGCAGGGGTGTGGTGCGATAACATCAATCAGTCTCCAATTGCTCGTCACTAGCATAAGTCATCGCGTTGCTGCCGATTTTGTGTTTCATTTATTTAAAATTTAAGTTAAAAGTTTTGTGTTTTGTGTTGCCTTTTGTTGTTACAAATAATGCGACCAAACTGCAGCGCAACGTGAACACGATAACAGCAACAACAACAAAAGCAGGTAAGCGTCAGCGACCCGCCCCAAAACCAAACAACGTTGTTATTTATGTCGTTGTTGTTGTTGTTGCTTGGGCGTTGACCGAAAATTATGAAAATTAGAAGAAAAGCATTGGAAATGCAATGCCAGCAGTTAGAAATTGTTCAATTAACTGTAATTTGTGAAAATGCGAACTCGGGCTTCCCCCCTCCCTTCCCTCTTCACCTCTTCCTTTCTGCCACCTGCTGCCCAATTGGAAATTCCCTTTGCACTCAAATTTCATCGCCATTTGGTTCCCTTTTTTTTATCCTTCTTTTCGCATTTGGCTTTGGCGTGTGTCCTGCAGGCATTTCAATTGCACTTTTGCCCTCTTTATGTTAATTAACATTTCATACACACACACATGCACACACCTGTATCCGTGCCTGTGTGCTGCGCACGTGTGTGTGTGTGTGAGCTGCAGCGTCTGCTGCAGCCAGTGCTGCCAATCAGCGAAAAGGACATTGTTAAAAATGGCAGTGATGCCAGAAATAGCTATATTTTAAATAGAAAATATCTAAAAACCATAAAAATTAATAAATAAATTATAATATATAAATTAATCATAAAACAAAAAAATATTATTAATTAAAAGACGAAATAAGTCAATAATTATAACAATTATCGAGAACTACAATGTTTAAACTAATTATATGAATATTTGTTTATTTTTTTTATCGCATTATTTATATTATTTGTTATGGTTTGCCGTTGCTGTCTGTAGTATATCATGAATTCATTATATATTTAAATATTTTGCTGAAAGGCATAATATCTAAAAACTTTGAAACCAACTAAAATAAAGCAATAAACAACCAGAAGAAAGCAAAGTTTTTCTAAAGATTTTCCATGTTTTTTAATAACAATTGACATGTAAATCAAGAATATTATAAGCGAAATTCACTTTTATATAGATTAGTTTATGGCTGCCGAAATCCACCAAAATAAACCGTAGTTGACACATAACTTTGAAAATTAAAAAAAAAAAAACCCAACATATAAAAAAATTCGTTTGCACGAAAATTTAAAGCCGACTGGTTTTCCCGTTATACCAAAAAAAGGTCAGAATTCCTATAGTTTCAGAATATTTCTACCCGATCTGACGGGAAAGAAGCGAAGCGGACAACACTGGCTGCAGCAACGGCATAAAGGGTGGATTACACTGTCCGCTGCTCTTTCTATATTATTACTAGTTTGGGTTTCTTACATACATACAAATGTTAGTTTTTGTTGCATTTGTATGTGTGTGTGTGTGTGTGTGTGTTAAAATACATTTGTATTTGTTTTCACTTTGGCCAGCGACTTCTGCTGCTTCAGTGCGCAGCACAACAGCAACAATAATAATGCACCTCACACACACACACAAACACACATACACTCACACACACAGGTAGCAGTCGCCATTGCGTGTTGCTTTTTGTTGTTGTTTCGTGGTTCTTATCGCCCTGTGACTTACCGGCAACGCTCTGTCTCTCTCTCTCCTTCTCTCTCTTACTCTCATTCTCTCGCTCTCCTTCCGCGTTGCCAGAGGGTCAAGTGCGATTGGCTTTGTTGTCCTTGCCGCTCTCTCACCTTTTCTCTCTTTTATGGTTGCCTTCGGCTTGCTTTTCATATTCTTTTTTTCGTTCTTTGTGATCGCGATAAGCGGCTTTTCATTATATATCCTTTTTTTTAATAAGTCAATTTATCAAAGTCGAAAATTAACTGAAAATTAATTTGCAGCTTTGTAACGAACTTTTCGATATACGATTGCACGGGTGCAGCAAGAGACAAAAGTAGACTTATCGTATATCGATAACTAGAATTATGCTAAACATACACTTGCCAGCTTGAGCGTATAAATAAATAATAATAAAACTAATCATAACATAAAAAATGCTACTGAATTAAAGCATATTAAATATTTTAATCGAATTTAGTAATTCATATTTTTTTTTAAATTTTTTTGTAACTAGTGCTGCAAAATATAAGTCTTTTTACTTGTAGCATAAGGACAATTTTAGGTAATAAAAATAAAAAATAAATTTAAAAAAATATTGATTGATCTGCTGAAAAATAAATTATAAACAGACGAAACAAATCAATAAAAATTATAAAATAATTATCGATAACTTTCTATTGGCAGCATTATGTTGGAATGACAGTTGCAAGCTTTCAAATTTGTTTGTTTTTCAACCCAAATTTGTTTAGATTTTTTGTTAGGTTTTCCGCTATTTGAAGCTATGCACTAAATATTTCGGGGATGTGCTTTAATTTTAGAACTGGATTATGCCGTAAATTCAAGAGACTTGCTTTTTAGGCAACTGTCGCCTGTAAATCGCTTTGGCACATCTCCCATATCAAAGACTAATTGCGCGCCCACTTGAATGACATTTAACTTAAAAATTTGACATAGTTTAAATGCAGCAAGTGTGTGCATATCGCTCTCCCTCTCTTATCCCACTGGGGCGTGCGTGTGAAGAGTGCAATAGTTAGTCAGCCGAATCCAATTCTGGCTATAAATATCCAACGTGCAGCGCCCCCATTTGCCTCATACCCTTGTTAGAGGGTATTATTAATGCATATTTTAGCTGTCTAGCGTAACGATCTGTTAGATTTTGTACTTTTCAGTTGAAAGTAGAGTATTGTAATACATACGAATTTTATCTTACATCTAGAAAATTTTTTTATATTTTGGAATCGTTTAAAATCACATAAATTCAACGAATCGATCTGCATACTTTATTTTCGATAAGGACGGTTGTACTAGATCCTCGACACATCTACATTTTTCATAAGCTTGTCTGTTATCGATAAATTCTAATCAATAATTAACTGTACTTTTTTATATCTTCGGAAGGGTTAAAATTTGTGGAAAATTCGATATTTTTATTATTAATCCTTATAATTATTTACTATTAAATATTTTATATAATATTATTTTTCGAAATTCCTCGATGTCTTAAAAGTCATCATGCCTTAAATAGAGCATATAAAATTCGTTGTTTATGTTTACACTTCTGCCCCATGTTGCATGTTCTTGTGGCTGATGTTGCACGTTGTTGTTTTGTCTGCCTGCACAGCACGCGGAAATCATTCGACCAGACCAGAAACAGAACACAAAAATCTCCGCAACAGCATGAAAATCATAATATCGAGAGTGCAGGAAAATAGAGAAAGAATTTTGGGAAGGGGCAACTATTTATAATTTATATTTACAAGCAGACAACTTACTTGTTAATTGATGCACTTCAGCCCTTTAATCTGATTGATTGACTTGCATCCTAACATTTGTTTTTTAAATTTTTTTCCAACATTTCTTAGCAACTCTGACTTGTTAATTGATAGACTTCAGTCCTTTAGACTAATTGATTGACTTGAATGTTAACATTTCTCAACATTGATCGACTTTCTTAACATTTTATTTGATACTTTGGTATGGTTGATTGACTGAAATCTTAACATATTCTAAAATTTCGCAACAATTCATTTACAGTAGAATCCGGTTATAGCGACATTTAAGGGACCGACGATTTTACGTCGTTATATCCGAAAGACGCACTATCCGAAAGGAGCAAAAAAAATTTTTTTTTTTAATTTTATGGATGCCATGTTCGTAATAGGTTATAAAATAAAACAATTTAATTTTTTAATCAAAACAAAAAATGTAATACAGTAGAATCCGGTTATTGCGACTTTCAAGGGACCGACGATTTTACGTCGTTATATCCGGAAGACAAATTCCATGATTTTGTTTCTTTTTCGTATTGAAAAAACACAAAATCCATGATTTTGTTTGCTTCTTTTAGCATTGTTTAATAAATCAAATTTTCCTCTTTAAAGTTTTTTTTTTGTTCGGCACGTCGCAATATCCGGTTCAATTGTGAAAAATCTCGTCGGTATAAGCGGTTTGACGCTAAAAGCGGAGACGTTCTAAGCGGAGGACCTTTCATATAAGTTTGTATGGGGACCAACCAAGCCATCGAATTTTCGACGCAATAACCGGACGGACGCTATAACCGGCGTCGTTATAACCGGATTCTAATGTATTTCTATAACTGATTGATTGACTTAAATGTTAACACTTGTCAACATTTTCTTGGTTTCTTTTGCAGGCGTAAATTCAGGATGATGCAGCGCATGTGGCATTTGCTGCACGCGTTGCTCTTGCTTGGCGCTTGCAACGTAACGGCCCAGAACGAAGGCAGCTATTACAATGTGCAGCAACAGCAGCAGCAGCAGCAACAACAGCAGCAGCAGCAACAGCAACCGTTGCTGCCACAACCCACCTCGCAGTATGACATCAATCAGCAGTTTGGTGGCACGCTCAATCCCAATCTGAATCCGAATCTCAACAACAACTTCAACAATCTCAACAACAATTTCAACAATCTCAACAACAATCTAAATCCGACCTTTAATGATCTGGGCACCAACGATGACTATAACAAACGTCTGGGAAATCCTTCTCCCGGCTATGATGACGATGAGCCCAGCTTATCGCGTGGCAAGAGCGCCTACAACTCCAAGGCCATGTTCCTAGAAACTCTACACAATCTGGAGCCTACCTACTTTATCGTTGCCTCCCGCATGGTGCGTCCCGGTCTCATCTATCAGGTCTCTGTCTCCATACTGCAGGCCAAATATCCCATCACAGTGCATGCGAGTATCTCCTGCGACGGCGTACAGATCAGCGGAGATTCCAAGGATGTGAAGGAGGGTGTTCCAGAGACCTTGCTCATGCGCATACCCCCGACGAGTGTTACGGGAGATTATAAGCTGCGTGTGGAGGGTTTCTATCAGGATGTTTTCGGAGGCGTTGCCTTTTTGAATGAGACACGTTTGGACTTCTCACAGCGCTCTATGACCATCTTTGTGCAGACGGATAAACCGCTTTACATGCAGGGAGAAACGGTGCGCTTTAGAACCATACCGATTACCACGGAGCTCAAAGGTTTTGATAATGCCATCGATGTGTATATGCTGGATCCCAATAAACACATACTTAAGCGTTGGTTGTCGAGGTAAGAGAAGGAAATCGATTTTTGCTGGGTTCTAAAAAGGATACTTAACCTTCTACTACCTTCTATCTTCTTTCAGACAATCGAATCTCGGCTCTGTATCGCTGGAATACAAACTGTCCGATCAGCCGATGTTCGGAGAATGGACCATACGCGTGATTGCCCAGGGACAGCAGGAGGAGAGTCATTTTAGCGTGGAGGAGTACTATCAGACACGCTTTGAGGTGAATGTGACGATGCCCGCCTACTTCTTTACGACAGATCCGTTTATTTACGGACGTGTTATGGCCAATTTCACCAGCGGTTTACCCGTACGTGGCAATCTCACGCTAAAGGCCACAATACGTCCCATTGGCTATTTTAGCAATCAGGTGCTAAATGAGAAATTCCGCCTAGGACGTTCACCTTTGGAGCAACAGAATTTGTACAACGATCGTTGGCGTTACAACAATCCCAATTTGCAGCAACAGCAACCGTATAATGTGCCCGGTCAGCTGCCACAGGATGGCGTAGATCTCTCTCAGGATCTGCTCTATCGCAATCAGTATGTAGTGGAGCGTGCTTATCAGTTCGAGGAGGAATGGCCCTTCTGGGTGCGCAAACCGGAGGTGCTCGACAGCTATGATGCCTGGACGAGCAGCTATCGTAAGAGTTTGCCCTTCCTCAGGTACTTCAATGGCACCTTCGACTTCAAATGGCCGCTGCGTGAGCTGGAGCTGCTCGTTCCCAATCTAGCTAATATGGAAGTGTTGATAACGGCCACAGTCGGTGAGAAGTTCTACGACGAGATCATCAGCGGTTATGCCGTAGCGCGTGTCTATAACTCCAGTCTGCGTGTCGCCTTTTTGGGAGAATCCCCACAGGTCTTCAAACCTGCCATGCCATTTACCACATATTTGGTTGTGGAATATCACGATGGTTCGCCCATCAATCCGCATCTATTGCGTCAGGGCCTTATGGAGGTCAGCGGGTTTGTGGAGAGTCGAAATGGTGGTAGACGTGATTGGCCAGCGCAGCGTCTGCACATGTCGCAACAGAGCGATGGTGTCTGGGAGCTTAAGATCGATATACGCAACGATTTGCAATTGGATGAACGTCCACAGGCACGGGATTTCCTCAACGGCATACAGAACATGCGACTGCAGGCGGTCTTTGTGGATCCACGTGGTGAACGCATACAAACGGAACTTCTCCTCGTCTCCCATTATTCGCCTCGTAATCAGCATATCAAGATCACCACGAGCACCGAACAACCTGTCGTCGGAGAATATATTATCTTTCACATACGCACCAATTTCTATTTGGAGGAATTCAATTATCTAATCATGTCGAAGGGTGTTATATTGGTCAACGATCGTGAAACCATCACGGAGGGCATACGCACCATTGCTGTAGTGCTCTCGGCTGAGATGGCGCCCATGGCCACGTTGGTGGTGTGGAAGATCACACAACAGGGTCAAGTGGTTGCAGATTCCCTCACCTTCCCCGTCAATGGCATTTCGCGTAACAATTTCACTGTGTACATCAACAATCGTAAGGCGCGTACGGGTGAAAAAGTCGAGGTGGCAATCTTCGGAGAACCCGGCTCCTATGTGGGTCTCTCCGGCATTGACAGCGCCTTCTACACCATGCAAGCGGGCAACGAACTAACTTATGCCAAGATCATCACCAAAATGTCCAATTTTGATGAGCAAACCAACGGCACCTATAAGCACATTTGGTACTCCCATGAGGGTAATCCCGATCAGCTCGTCTACTTCCCCGCCTCCTCCTTTGGCATCGATGCTAATCGCACCTTTGAGTACAGCGGTTTGATTGTATTTACGGATGGTTATGTACCACGCAGGCAGGATACCTGTAATCGCACCTTGGGCTATGGAGAGTGCTTGAGCGGACGATGCTATCGGCTGGAGAAGAAGTGCGATGGTTTGTTCGATTGTGACGATGGCACCGATGAGATCGATTGTCATGTACGTAATGATACAGAGCTTTTGAACTACCGCAAATACCGTTTCAATCGTGTGTTGCGACACTACGAGAACGTCTGGCTCTGGAAGGACATAAATATCGGACCTCACGGACGTTACATCTTTAATGTGGAGGTACCGGATCGTCCGGCGTATTGGATGGTTAGTGCTTTTAGCGTTAGTCCCTCCAAAGGTTTCGGCATGCTGAACAAAGCTTTGGAATACGTCGGAGTGCAGCCCTTCTTCATTAATGTGGAAATGCCGTCGATCTGTAGACAAGGAGAACAGGTCGGCATACGCGTGACGGTGTTTAACTACATGACAATACCCATTGAGGCGACCGTGGTACTTCACAATAGTCCCAACTATAAGTTTGTGCACGTTGAGGAGGATGGCATTGTGCGCTCGTATAATCCACGCACCAGTTTCGGTGAACATCAGTTCTTCATCTATCTGGATGCGCAGGGCACGACGGTTGTTTATGTGCCCGTGGTACCGCAGCGTTTGGGCGATATTGAGGTAAAATTACATGTTGCGACGCTTCTTGGCACGGACACCATCACCCGTACGCTTCATGTGGAGGCAGATGGTTTGCCGCAGTACCGACATCAGTCGGTGCTTTTGGATCTCTCAAATCGTGCCTACGTTTTGGAGTATATGCATGTGAATGTCACCCAGACCCCGGAGATACCTTATCAGGTGGATCGTTACTTTGTCTATGGATCGAATCGTGCTCGCATCTCGGTGGTCGGTGATGTGGTGGGTCCCATCTTTCCCACAATGCCAGTGAACGCGAGCTCTCTGCTCTACCTGCCCATGGAATCAGCGGAACAGAATGCCTTCAGCTTTGCCGCCAATCTCTATACGATTATGTACATGCGTCTGATCAATCAACGCAACAAAACGATGGAGAAGGACGCCTTCTATCACATGAACATTGGCTACCAACGACAGTTGAGCTTTATGAAAGCAGATGGTAGCTTCTCCTTGTTCCGTGCGGATTGGAATAATTCGGCGTCGTCGGTATGGCTAACCAGCTACTGTCTGCGTGTGTTCCAGGAGGCCTCCTTCTATGAGTGGGAGAACTTTATATGGATCGATGCCACAATTATTGAGAAGAACATGCGCTGGTTGTTGCAACATCAAACGCCCGAGGGTGCCTTCTATGAGGTCACCTGGATGCCTGATCGCAAAATGAATCGCACAAATTTCGCCAACTATACGAATCTCCGAAACCGCAACATCACCTTGACCTCCCACGTGCTCATCACATTGGCCACGGTTAAAGATCTATCCGGCACCTTGGGCTCCCGTGTCGCTTTAGCAACACAACGTGCCGTCGCCTGGATTGAGCGTAATATGCAGTTCCTGGTGGACACTCCTGAACCCTACGATGTCGCAATTACGGCGTATGCATTGCAGCTTTGCAATTCGCCCATTGCCGAGCACGTTTTTAGCATACTACGAAGACATGCGCGCACCATTGGCGACTTTATGTATTGGGGCACGCACGAACTACCGCAACCGCCTCGAAAACTGGAAAATCAAAAGTGGTTCTCACTGCCCCGTCTACCATACGAGTACGATTCGATTAATATAGAGACTACCGCGTATGCTCTGTTGGTCTATGTCGCACGTCGAGAATTCTTTGTGGATCCCATTGTGCGCTGGCTGAATGCGCAGCGTTTGAATGATGGAGGTTGGGCCTCCACGCAGGATACCAGCGCTGCACTACGTGCTCTAGTCGAGTACACAGTACGTTCACGCATTCGAGATGTATCCTCGCTGACGGTGGAGATCGAAGCTTCTTCGCAGGGCGGCAAAACCCAGGAACTACGCATCGACGACTCCAATTTGGCGCGTCTACAAAGCATAGAGGTGCGTAGTTGCTTAATCTATTTGATCCTATTCACATAATATCGTACACATTATGAATTGAGCAGAGAGCTTTTATCTGTAGTATAGATTGGAGGGTATACTTTAAAATACTAGGCATAGTCAGTAATGACAGAAGTAGGTTCTGTGATGTGGAAGTAAAAATATTCGCCCACATCCTAGCAAAAGGTGAAGTTTGTAATATCAGAATGGCATATTGGAGTTCTTAGTCGGATGAACATACGAACATTCATATCGGTATAATTGACGTTCTTTAGGTTTAGCGGGAAATTCATTATAACTTGAAGGTCTATTTGGAAAGTAAGAAAGGCAAATTGGAGTTTTTATTTCGATAAAGATACTCAAGTTCATTCGTGACAAATTTTAAATTTCGTTCGGGACAACAATAGAGCTTTGAGATGTCCTCCTTAATAACAATACAACCTCTAACTATATTCATATGGTTGCGCTTTACAGATACCCGATGCCTGGGGCACCATCAAGGTGCAAGCCAAGGGCGCCGGTTACGCCATTCTACAGATGCATGTGCAGTATAATGTGGACATTGAGAAGTTCCAGACAAAGCCCCCAGTGCCAGCCTTTGGACTGCACACCAAGGCCATATTCCACGGCAGAAATCAGTCGCATATCTCCTATGTTGCCTGTCAGAAGTAAGTGGAAATCTATAGATTTATTTATTTATTAACTATGAAAATTAATTAACAATTTGCTTTGCAGTTGGATAAACCAACGGGAATCGGAACGTTCCGGCTTGGCGGTGTTGGATGTAGCAATACCCACGGGATACTGGATACAGCAACAGAAACTGGACTCCTACGTCCTGAGCAATCGGGTGCGGAATTTGCGACGTGCGCGTTATCTGGAGCGCAAGATTGTCTTCTACTTTGATTTTGTGAGTCAGAGATTTATATGTACCTTATAATGTTAAGAGATTGTTATTGGCATCGATTTTTATCGAATAATCGATTTTTATCGAACATTACCAACAAAAAAGAATTTACAATGTGGGGTTGAATTCGCACGTTTGTTTTAATATTTAGAAACATTTTTTTTCTTTATCAATTAATCGATAAAAATTAAAAAAAATTGTATTTTAAACATTTTTTTTTTTAAGTAGAATTTCTTAATAAAGTTATTTTTCTCTCTCTTTACTTATAGCTGGATCAAGAAGACATATGCGTGAATTTCACCATAGAACGCTGGTATCCGGTGGCCAATATGTCACGTTATCTGCCTGTGCGGGTTTACGATTACTATGCGCCTGGTAAGTTATCGATACTTTCACAGTTCCAACGGTAACAGCTTAAAACGAGAGTTGGGCCAGCGAGAGTTGGGACTGCGTGAAATAAGAAATAATAACAATAAATAAAAAAAATAAATAATGAAACAAATACAAAATAAAATAAATATATGTACTATAAATAATATATGAAAATCAAAAGGGTTTATTAATAAATATTATAATATTATTGAACCTTATATTTAATTACTAATAATATTTAAACTAATTTATTTTCTAAATACATTCTATTTTTGCAGAGCGTTTCAATGAGTCGATATTCGATGCGCTTCCCACATATCTGCTCAATATCTGCGAAGTCTGCGGCAGTTCGCAGTGTCCGTACTGCTCCATCTATAATATTGGATGGCGATCCTCCATGTCCCTCAGCCTGCTCTTCTTCAGCGTCTTTATCTACCTGCTGCGCAGTCGTACGCATTTAGTGCTAAATGTGCTACATTTGTACGCCTAGAATTGGAATTACTGCAAGTCCTACCGAGAAGTGTCTTTTTAGTTTGCATTTTGATCGAGTCTTTAAGTTGTTTAGTTGTTAAACGCTCTCTCTTTTTAGTTCTTTGCGTTTTCTTACTTGTAATATTGCATTCCGTCCAAAACCAATTTCGAATGTTCAGTGGCTTTAAGTTTTTTATAGAAATCTTAACTCAATAATGTACAAATATGTTTTGTATTATTGTCAAATTCATTGTACGCATATATATATATATAGAATATAGCTTTCGGTTATTATTTGTAAGCCACTTTGGACCAAGAACTACATATAGAGTCTATGCCTTAACCAGCCAGCAAAGGGCGCTTCAAGTGCCCCAAATTTTTATACATATTACGAATCGAATTGCGAATCAAGTGTCTTTGGAAATCACAAATTGCCTTTAACTAGATTTTAGAAATCGATAGCGAATATATACATATCAATTTTGAAATTATTTTGAAAATATTTGCTATTGAAACGAAATGTTAATAAACGTTGAAAGCGACCGTCCAATAAATATTAATAATAATCTATTATTAAACACAACAAATGAATCTATTTAGTCTGTAAGTTTCATACGTATTTGAATTTTCACAATGAAAACATTTTAGATATTGCTTTTGTACAATATTATTAATAACAATAATAAGAAATAAAAATAAAAATCATATACTATATAGCCATAGAATCATGTAGCTAACGTCTCTCGAATGTACTCCGTCCCTCCTTTATGCTAAGACGTCAACTGATCCATGAATTCAAAACATATTTTGTACGTTTTCCATGTAATGAAAGATGCGAAAATAAATTAAATTAACGAAATCAACTCAACAGTTTTTCCTTAAATCTGGGTAAAAGTCGAAATATAGACTTCTTAGTCCAACCTGAAAGGCTCATTAAAATCGGTAAGAAAATACAGAAGTTATTAAAAACACAATATTGCATGGTTTTTATTTTTATATTGCAATTTTATTAAAGTTTTTTCATCCTTTATAGTACATTGTGTGAACACAATTCGTTCATAAATTAATTTGTATAATTTTAAAATAAAATATTTGTTTACCATAAACAAAAATTGTATAATTTGTTGTTTCTAAATGCACAGTTTTAGCCGAAACCGAAGTTTTTTGTATGCCTATTTTTTTTATTTTATTTAAGAATTACTTCTATAATAATAATTTTTTTAAATAATTTTTAATAATTGGAATTAAAAGTGCTGTTTGATGAACGCACTCAACTGATTGATCGAAAACACTAAAACCGCTTGAATTTTTAACGAAATTCTGCACAATCACAGTTAATTTAAAAAAGAAAAAAATAAATAAAAAATCAGTATAGAAAATCAATTTTGTTGGCATATAACTAGAATTACGATTAGTTGATATTTGTCGTGTACGTATTTGTAATATTTTTTATAAATGTTAAAAATAAGTTTTCACGTTTTTCGAAAACTGAGCAATATCGGAGATATAGCCTCCAGACAGTCCATGATGTCCTTTCTGGATTTGGCGCCGGTGAAGACGACTTTACCGTTAACAAAGATGAGCAGGACGATGCGTGGCTTGACCATGCGATAGATGAGACCCGGAAACATTTCCGGTTCGTATGAGCTGAATTGTCCGTGCACCTGGTTCAGATTTTCCAGGCGTATCGGAAAACGCAGATCAACGGTTGCCACAATATTCTGCAACTTGTAGTCCGCAAATTTCACCGGAAAACCCAATTTCTGCAAGATGCGTGCGAATTTCCGTGATCCCATGTTCGCCTCCGTTTCGTTGCGTGCTCCGGTGCAGATGATTTTTCCGGTACGGAAAATCAAAGCCGTGCAACGTGGGGCATGCATGCGCATAATTACCCCTCGGAAACGTTTCGGAGTATACTCCGAATTGCGGGTACGCGAATTGATGGTCGTCAAATCCAGTTCACAATCCACCGAAAATGTTGCCACTATATTCCTGTATTAATAAAATTCAAATTTAACGCATTTCAAAATCGGAGCAGTTTTTATGGCAAAAACCCCACTGTAGCTTGATCTCGTGTTGTGCGTCTTTTGGTTCAATAAGTGTCGCCGGCTGTTGTGGCTGCAGCGCACTGTGCGGATTGCTGATGGCGCCGGACGACGTTGACTGTGCAGTCGCATCCGGTTCGGTATTTTTAAAATGAAATTGCATTTTGCTGCAACAATAATTGAAAATAAACAAATTTTTTCGAGTTTCCGCTGCAGCTGAATTTACATAGTCAAACTTATCGATATTATTTAATGGTTATCGGTGCACAGCTGACTAGAGTTGTTCTTATAGTTCATTTCGAGGAACTAGTTCAGTCGTTCCATTTGTGATAAATAATTTACATGAATTATAAATGAATAAAATTTTAATAAATTAATAAATTTTATATAAATATAAAATTCTGAGTATTATTTTAGGCTATAACAAATAAAAGCAGCTAGTATCTGGTTCCTTTGTTCACTTTAGTGAGTCGTTCAATTGATTCAGTCACAAACGATGTGATACAACACCAAACAGTGTTGCCCTATTGTCGCAAGGGAAATAAGTCAGCTGTCGTTCGTAACTGGAAATTGGCATTGACAAAGTGTGCCTGTTCGTATAAAGGTAAACGAAAATATCTAAATTTTTATACCGCTTGTAATTTTATTTAAAAAACTCATTTAAAATTAGACTTTTTCACTTGCGATAATTTAGCAAACATTAAATTCTCCGACACAAACAGCTGAGTGCACAGAAAAGTGTGTCCCCACCACACTGAGAAATTATTCGTCTTCCATTTAGCGCAGTAGACGTAAACAAAGAATAAGCCATAACAAAAGCACCGCTAAATCAGAGTGCACAGCAGACGCACCGCTCACAGTCACACACTCACACACAAATAATCGAAGCAGAAGAAGAAGAGCGGAAAAAGTTCGTCAATCAGAACTAAAAAAATGTCGGCGCACAGCGGAGGTACGGATTGGAACTGCATTATAAAACCACTTTTATCCAATCGAACGGGCCCCCTGAACAAAAATGAATTATCCAATATATTGAAAGTGCTTAACAGATGGTGAGTGTGAATAAAAGAAGTGAAATACCAATATATAACTGCCCAAATGGCGCAGTTGAAAATTTGCTGCAAGGTGACTTGCGAAATTAAATATGGCGACGAGAAAACGCAAAAAAAGCTTTGAAAATTCACAAATTTTCACAAATATTTCATTTATTTTCTAATTTTTCTGCAGCGAACTTGAGTTTTTCGATGAAGAAAGCAATTTTATACAATTTTATACCGCATTTGCGGCGCTGGCGGCCGATAAGCTCACGCAAGTCAAGTCAAGTAAGTACCCCCATTTATTTTCTATACCCTGCAGCCGTTGAAAGCGGGTATATTAACTTCATGTTGTGAATATCACTTTACAATACAAACAAAATCTGAGAATCTCACTTTAAAAACGTAAGGAAAATGTTATTAATAAAATTATGATTGTTTTCTATACCCTGCATCTGTTGAAAGCGGGTATATTCACTTTATTTTCTGAATATAATTTTTTTTTACAATGAAACCAAATCTAATGTTGTAAATATGATTTTTACAATACAGAAATTTACCATAAGTTAATTATTATAGCTATATAATAATTAAAAACTTGTGTTAAATATTATTAATAAAATTATATATTAAAAAAAAAATAGTTTTATGCGCAATCTGAACTTGCTTATTTTTATACCCTGTAGCCATTAACTACATTTTATGCATCATTTTAGTGTGAATTTCTTGCACAAAATGAAACAAAAGAAACGCACACAGAACAAATTGCATTTTGACGCATGACTCATGCAACTTTTATATTACTTATATTATATTTGTTTTGTGCTTTATCTATTTTACAGTTTGCCAAACGCAGATTTCGCAATTACACGATGGGAGCGCGATGCTCATACGCTTCATACTCTTCCGCCTGCCCAAGGTGTCGGTGTATGAGCTCAAATGGTTGCTGATCGCTCTCAAGATGCTCTGCGAAGGTCGCGAGAATGCCGCAAGTGGATCGGGCTCTCAGCATTTTGACTATAATGCCGTTGCTGCGGTGTTGAAAAGCGCAAAGCATCCGGAGACTACCAGCAAGAGTATTGGCAGCAGCAGTCTCTCAAGCGGTGGCGGAGGAGGAGGCGGCGGCAGCGGGGGAAGCGGCACCGGCAGTGAAAAGGAATCTCCCAAATCGGAGATAAAGCGATCACGTTCAGATCTGTCGACGGTAATACTGCATCAACTGTTGGCGCCTCTGGAGCCGGGCAAAATCACCTGGGCGCCGTTGAGCGAGGAGATCAGCGATTGCACAGTAAGTGAATATCAAACAAGTATAACACCTTGTTTATTTATCTATATTATTATCTTTTACTATTAATATCTATATTTGCAATTGCTCTTTCTTATGGAATGAGCTAGAGCTCGTATATGTGAGCGCTCTGTCTCGTATGTAAGAACAATTCCGAGCATTTTTTCTCATTCCACATGTCGCGACACATCGTCGCTGCTCTCGAGCTCACTAGCTCGAATTCGTGAAATTGAATGCGCCTTGTTGTCGGAAAACATGCACTGAGAGAAATCAATTCCGTTTATACATTTCGATCCGAATTTTCGACATCGCAGAACATAATTAACTAAAATTAATATATACCTTTTGTTTTATTAATATAATTATATAGACATTTTAATTAACTTATGTTAAATTTCTAGGAACAATTGCTGGCAGCGAATCTGGAGTATTTCCAGGAGGAGAACGGCGTGGATATACTGCTGGATGTGGGCGTGAATCTACCGATATTGAATCGCTACCGCACCAAGCTCCACGACACGATTATAGGTGGCAGACCTTTATACTTGCCCCTGAGCCAGGCGGAAGCTAGCAATGTCAAGATTGCCATGACGCACATGCTCACAGATCTGTCGATATTGAATCAGGCGCATTCGCTGATTGCGCTGCAGCCTCTGTGTCCCAGTCGCATCGAGAAGCTATCGACTTGCGGCATTGCAGCGCTGTATAATGCTGTGCTGACCTCCATTGCAGCCAGCGTGCTGAACATGGGACAGACCAGAGATGGATCACAGAAATCCCAGTCGGGAGCAGGAGGAGGAGCAGCGGCTGCATCGACTAGTCAGGGCAGCGGAGGCGGCTCTCAATCAAGCGCCAAGGATCACGATGATTTCGAGGAGCAAGCCTGCACCATTGTCAACAAGGCTCTGGAGATCTACACCAGCATCGGAGAGATGTTCAAGGGATCGGCGCGTATACACGTCTATCAGAATCACCTATGCTATGGATCTTGGCTGCTCATCAGCGGCATACAGGTAAGGATATACATATAAAGAACAAAATCAGACGGAAGGCTACAGTCAAACGTAACCTTTATCTAAAGCATATCTTCGCTGTTTCTTATTTGATCGTAACGAAATTCACAGCGTCGATAGAGCATGCCATAAGCTAGTTACGTACCAAATTACAATTCAATAGCTAGAAACTGTGGCTATAGTCCAAAATCTAAAACAATGTCGTTTTGCTTACTGATTAGGAGAACCTAAATACCGAATATGGTGTTTCTAGCTCTTATAGTTTCCAAAAGGTCGATACTTCGAAAGATCATTGTTTTATGATGATTTATGATTTATATTACAGGGTGCCATGGGAGCGTCTGGCAACAGCGCAACTACCGTAAAATCTTCAACTTCCACAGAAGTCTCGACAACAGCCACGCCCTCTACGCCCATAGCGCGCGTAAACCTCTTTAAGGTGCAGCAGGGATTTGGAGAACTGAACGCAGCTATTGCCAATCATAGCATCAAGCTGCTCTCCGAACTGATTGAGGATCTGAAGATCGAATCCGCCTGTGGTCTGAATACCGGAAATCGTCACTCTCCCGAAAAGGAACCGGCGCAATTTGATATCCTACAAAACTATACCGCACTGCAGCGAATTTTCCGTGTTTTGAATACCGCAACCTTGCATCAGCTCTTCACCTTTCTGGCAACGGTTGCGTATAGAAAGGCGTGCAGCTTGAAGCGTGCGAATACCAAAGATCGCACCGAGTGCGAACCCATCAGTTATTCAGATTCGACAACCTACTTTAACGATTCGCTCTCCTGTTCGGATAACTCGGAGGAGGATGACAGCGAAAGCTATTTGGGACATTGGTTCAAGGAAACCCTATCCCCCGAAACCCATGACGATAACGCCAATGCCTGCGCTCAAGAGCGCAGTGGAGATTTGAAATCTGCTCTGGTACCCAAATTGGATGAACCTCATGAATATCTGGATTTGGCAGCGGATATATTCTGTTTTCTCGATCAGTTCTTGGCCAATCGCAATTCGTATATGCAACGCTATGTGCGTGCAGGCGTTAGTGATCAGCAAATGTTGCTAATGGCGAATATCATTAAAGATTTCGATCGGGATGTAATGCGGCAGGATGGAGGAACGGAAACCGTCTCCACCAATTGGCAGACATCAATGATTCGCTTTTCGGGCGCTGCGGGACGTTATATACACAATTTGATCTCGACGGCTTTGTTATCGGAGCAATTGCAATCGAATCTATTGCAACATTTATCGATCTCACCCTGGTCCACCGATAGCAACAGTTGGCCATTGCAGGTCTATCCCAGCACACTCTCGGTGCTCGTCCAAATTCTGCTCCTGAAGCCCCCACATGAGAAGGAAGCTGCCTGCCTATCGGTGTGGCACCGACTCATCAATACCCTAGTCGAAGGCGTTTGCTCGACAAGTGTCTCCAGCGATTCGGACTTTGAGGATCTGAATATCGAGCATGCTCAGCTGCTGCTCTTCCTCTTCCACTCGCTCAATCTCATGCAGAAGAAATCGATATTACTTTTGACCGCTGGCGGAGTTATACGCTGTGCCGATGTCTGTCGTGGCATCAGCTCTGAGCGTCCTGTCCGCAACAGTCAGATCATGCTGCTCTGTCGTCTGCTGCTCTTCCTCGAGTATCTGATGAAGCATCTCTATAACGCCCCATCTGAACTGCTCGATCAGGTGCGCTGGAATCTGTTCAGCGTCAGCACCATGCCCGATACCCAAAAACTCACGGATCTACTGAACAGTCGCACCAAATTGACCTCCTACTGTCGTCACGACATTGAGGACAAGTTCCGCAAATCTCCAACGGTTGCCAGCGGCTCAAGTAAGTCTAAAATATCTATTAATATCGATATGTGATCAACATTTTCTAAGTTTTGGAAATATAAAATATCGTCGATTATTTTAGCATAATAATTGTTATCGAAAATATCGATATTTGGAGAATTATATATCACAGAATAAACTATATATATTGAGCTTATTAAATATATTATATCTATTTATATTCGCAGATATACGACCTACGTTCTATTCTCTGGTTACTTGCGATCCCAGCAAACCCTATTGGGGACAGGAGTTCAAACTGGATGGTTTGGCTTGGAACTTCATACTGTGCACGCCGGATAAGCTGAAATATCCGCTGCTGGTGGATGCGTTGATCGATATACTGTCGATAACCGATATGTCGGCGCATACCAAGGACAAGGAAAACCTGCACAATCTCTGTGCTATGCATTATTGCTTTAGTATCACCTGGAAACTCTTATTGGGTCTGCCACCATCCACATCGCATGTGGAGGCGTTGAAAGTCGAGAGGGCACCCAATCTGCATTCGCTGATCTGGGCGGTGCGTAGTCCATTGCAGAATTCGCATTACCTGGTGGTCAACAGTCTCATCAAGCAGGGCATGTACACCCAATACGCCGAGTCCCTGTGGGCTCAGGTGGGAGATCGTGCCTCCGATATACGCTATAGTCTCAAGCAAACTACGCTGGGCGTGGAGGCCTTCAACAAACAGCTAAGCAAAGGTATTAAATAATATAGTCTGTTAATTATCGATACTATAAAAGATTTTTAAGTATTCTAAACATATTCCACCATTACTTTTTAGTTAATTTTATAATTTTTACTCCGTATATTATTATTTTTAAACTAATTAGGAAAATAGAAAAGTTAAAAATGCCAATTCAATATTAGGTCATTTCAAAAGAGAGGGACTAAAAAAGCACCCACTGTCGATAAGTTAAAAAATTATCGATATTTTACATAACTAACTAACTAAACTATTTAATAAGTAATTACTGATTCCAGATATGGAATTAAAAATGCTTCTTCTCTCGATAACTCGCAACTAATTTACTTTTAACTTTCTCTACTTTTCCTTAGCTACAACAAATCCACGTCTCTCTGATTTGATATTGTTCGATGCAATCGTTGCGAACATGCAGGCGGTGTCCTGGGCCGACAAGGAGGGTTACAAGCTCCAAAGACCCTCCGACAGCGACAGCACTACGTCGGAGAGGGAGGGTCGGGAACGGGAGAGTGCGCAGACTGAGCCCGAGGTGTATTCCTCGAGTGAATCGATCGATGAGCAGCAATCGAAGCATCCAGAAGATGGAATTTACAATTCCGATGAGCTGTTGGAGCGCACGGAATTGAGCAATGAGCTGCTGATGAAGCTGATGGAGAGCTTCAAACTTATTTCGAACGTTGTGCGTACGCAGATGCTGAAACAATTGTCTAACAATACGCCGGAGGCTGCATTAAATCTGATTGTGCCCGTTGTGAGCGATAAGCCATTGATAATGCTGGAACTGCATTCGGCGTTTTTGAAGCTGCTGCCGAATGAGGATAAGCTGTTGATTGCCAACGAATGGCCTAAATGCTTGTTGGTCAGCGATGAGGCTTTCAATGGCAAACAGCATCCGGTGGAGGCGTATACCTTGCAACTGATTGATGCACACGTCTCGGAGCTGACGAAAGCCGATGATGATTATTCCATGCTGCACACGGAGAAGCATTGCCTGAAGAGCATATTGAATCTGCTGGAACTGCTGCTGCCTTTTTGCACAGCTGTCCAAAATGTGGAGTCGCAATTGAAACCGTTGCTCATCTCCTGCATGATGGACATGCGCACCGATTATCTGCAGAGCCAAAGCGAATTGTGCTTGAAGGAAATTCCTTTAGGTTTAAACAACGATGCACACAAACAGCTGCTCTTTGAGCACATGATTTCGCATTGTTATCAAATGCTAATCGAATTTGCCCTGGAGCTAAGACAAACTTCGACAATGTTGGGCGAGAATTTGGAGCGTCGTGCGATGTTCAATGAATCCATGCTGTTTGCGGTGATGAAAACTATGCTAAAGATGTTGGAAATTCCGCTCGCAGTGCAGGCGATGCGACAGTTTTTCAAGCTGCAACAAACTGGCAGTTTGTGCACGCTTCTGCTCAGCTTTACGGGCACAACTTTACCCCTCAGCTATGCACGCAAAATGCTGCAGTTTATTGGACGTTTATTTGAGCTGGCGCAGGCATCCGATGCAGTCTTTCTACACTGCGAGTTGGTGGAATGTTTTGCAGAGTTAGGCAACATCGAAGTGCCACGCCTTAAGCTTTGGCTGTCGCATATTATCTATGGTCCCAGCAACAACGACAGCTGTGAGGCTTCGAAACTCTTGCAACCTTCCAGCAATTCAAGCAGCAATGCTCAGACACCTACCAACATGGCAACGGTTTCGGGTATGCCCAGCATTTCCGATCAGCTGGATGCCATGGACATTGATTACGACTGCACCAGCGTTGCGATTGCACCCGGCGCAGCTGTCAACATTGCGCCGAATACCTCGCAAATCCTCAGTTTGTGGCAGGCTGCAAATCAGCCCAACAATCAATCGGAGGAATCCTCGCAGGAATTGGATCAACAACAATCCAGCTCGCAGCCACGCAATGGTGCGCTTCTGCTAAGCTTTATCAAGTGTTTGGTGCGGGAACAGGCCATTGCAACATCCTTGGCGCCTCCACTGTTCCAAGCCCTGTTGCAGCTGGGGCAGACCTTGATCACGCCCCCGCAAGATGGCTGTGACTTTGCGGATGTTCTACAGATCATGATTACCCTGGCGGATGCTTCGCCCACGCGTGGTCATGTGGCGCTCTTCAACACCACTCTGCTCTGGCTGGAGTTGGCCAAGCTGCAACTGGGGCAGCTGCGGCATGCGGATAATGTCAGCGCACTTCTAAGATATCTCAGCGAATTGCTTCAAGGTAAGAATGTACAAAAAACAGGCAACGTAAATAATAATTCCTTTTTTGTTTAAGCCCGAAAGGCTATAAAAAAATCTCCATTCTCTATGGATACAAAATTTTTGAACGTAATAATTAAATCTCTAATAAGAATGGTCAAATTTGTTAAAAAACATCGGAAGAACATCGATGTTCTAATTGCGATTATCCACTTACATTTAGGTTTTATTTTCAAAACATCGATAGATCAAAACATAGATTTTTTTATGATTAGTATAGATTATCCAAATATCTGTTAACAAAGGTATCAAAATTAGATTATAATTAGATATTTTAATTAGATATTTTAATATATATATCGACCTATCGACTTTCTTCGATGTTGTTTGTTATTGATTCATTCACAATCCTATTTGCAGGCATCGGTTATCGTGGCAGTCGTCAGCATATGCCTCCTTGGGACGATGAGCTGCATGCGGATATTGATGATTTATACGATGAATTAGTCGATGAACAGCAGCAGGAGCAGGATTCGCTTCTGGACGACTCCGATGAGGATACGCTGAATAACAAACTCTGCACCTTCTCGCAGACCCAAAAGGAGTTTATGAATCAGCATTGGTATCATTGTCACACTTGCAACATGATCAACACCGTTGGCGTGTGCTCTGTGTGTGCGCGCGTCTGCCACAAGGGGCACGATGTTAGCTATGCCAAGTACGGCAATTTCTTTTGCGATTGCGGCGCCAAGGAGGATGGTTCCTGTCAGGCGCTTATCTGTCGCATGCCTAACGCCAGTTGCGATGCCAGGGAGGGTTACATTTCGTCTCAGCTGAGCATGCTCAATGCGGGCAAGAAGCGTGCAACGCCTGCGACGCAACCTCGCAAGGATTCGCTGAATAACGAAAGAATCGCGCTGCTTGGACGGTTGTTGGAATCGCAGCGTGAGGCGCTGCAGCAACCGGATCAATGGTTGCTGGTGGTGCGTTGCATACTGGAGTACTTTGATATGCTGCTGCCCTCGATCAGGGAGAATTGCACGCTGTATTCGATTGTGGGATGTCATAAGCGTGCCAGCGATGCCTTGGAGCGACTGCATCAGCTGGAGCAGAGCTTTGATCTCACCGATCAGCTGATGTTTGCCACACTAGGCTCCCAAGAAGGCGCCTTTGAGAATGTGCGCATGAATTATTCCGGGGATCAGGGACAGACCATCAAGCACATCATCTCCTGTGGGCTGGTGCGTCGTGTTGCCTTCTGTTGTCTTTCCTCGCCACACGGACGACGTCAACAGCTCGCCGTGTCGCATGAGAAGGGCAAGGTGACCATACTTCAACTGTCAGCGCTGCTGAAGCAGGCGGATGCCTCCAAGCGAAAGTTAACCCTTACCCAACTCAGCTCCGCGCCTATTGCCTGCACCGTGCTCTCCCTCTCCGCCAATCCCTGCAATGAGGATTGCCTTGCGGTCTGTGGATTAAAGGAATGCCATGTGCTGACCTTCTCCAGCAGCGGCAGCACCAATGAGCATATCGTCGTCACGCCCCAACTGGACAATGGCAACTATATCAAAAAGGCCGTTTGGTTGCCAGGATCACAAACTCTGCTCGCCTTGGTCACATCGGATTACGTCAAGATCTACGACCTTGCTGTGGATGCAATTAGCCCCAAGTACAACTATGTTGTGGCTGTGGGTTTGATACAGGATTGCACCTTTATCTACACGGATGGAGAGTATTATATGCTGACCTTGACCAGCACCGGGTATATTTACTATCAAACCTTGGATGAACAGAGTCTGGCATCCCAGGGTGACTTTTATGTCACAAATACCCTAGAGTTGAACCATCAGCATATCAAGGATGTCAACGGTCAGGTGGGAGGTGGAGGCGTCTCCATCTACTACTCCCATGTGCTGCAGTTGCTCTTCTACAGCTACGCCTCGGGACGCAGCTTTTTCTCACCTCTAACCAATGTCAATCAGGGTGTTAAAGGCATTTACTATCTGGACACGAATGCAACGAATGGAAGTAAATCTTCCTCACGTTCCGCTTTGCAACCTTTGGTGCAATGGACCGAGATTGCCGGACATCCGGGATTGATCTATGCCAACATGCAGAGCTCCAATAATCCCGTAATCCTAATGTTAACCCCGGAACTAATCTATATGCAGGAGATCAAGGCGCAGTCTGCGAAGTCGAGAATTATGGATGTGGTGGGAATACGTCATGCTGTATCGGGCATTGAGAAGACGACGTTGTTGCTGCTCTGCGAGGATGGAAGTCTGCGCATCTTCTCTGCACAGCCGGAACACACTAGCTACTGGCTATCACCGAAGGTGCAACCTTTGGGCAATCAGCTATACTCCAGTAGCTTGTTGGGCGGCAAGGGAGGTGGAGCAGGAGGAGGTGCAGGAGCTAATCTGCCGCTCTCTACCAAACCCCTTAACAAACCCAACAAAACTCCTCGCAAAGCTTCCGCACAGCAAAAGCAATTGACCTCAGCTGGAGTTCCCGTATTTCCCATTGATTTCTTTGAGCATTGCAACATGCTGGCGGATGTGGAATTCGGAGGAAATGATCTATTACAGATCTACAACAAGCAGAAGTTGAAGACGCGTCTCTTCTCCACCGGAATGTTTGTGGCCAGCACCAAGGCCAATGGCTTTACGCTCGAGGTGCTCAACAATGATCCCAATGTGGTTATGGTGGGCATACGCGTGCTTCTAGGCACCCAGGACACCCTGCGTGCCCCCCAAAACGTCAGCATCCTGGGACGGATTATACAAACGCCCGTGCGACGTGCGCGTTGGTTTGATATTCCACTAACCCGCGAGGAAACCTTGCAGTCGGATAAGTTGCTCAAAGTGACCTTTGGCAAATCCCAGGATCCGGAGCATGTGACCTTGCTCGATTGCATCGAGGTCTATGGTAAGAGCAAGGAGCTTGTCGGTTGGCCCGACGACAACGAGGAACTGCCGACAGCTGGGAATGTGGCAAATGCCGCAGCCGCTGCTCTCAGCACACCGGCAACCGCTGCGAACTTCGGTGAAGGATTCAATTGCATCACGCAGCTGGATCGCATGTGCACGCATCTGCTCGAGGTGCTCGATTGCTCGCTGAATCTGCTGGGAAATGCAGGCGCCCTGAACTCCAGCATGCGTCAGAAGGCAGTCAAGACGGCAAGCTCGCTATTGCTGCTGCCCACACCCAATCCTGTCCAGACGCAGGCACGCTATGTGCTTGCCACGCTGCATGGCAGTCGGAATGCGTATCATGCGTACAAGGACAGCGTGCTGCTGCAATTTGTGCACTCGGAGCTGCAGGTGTTACAGCCAAATCTGCTGCAACTGCCGACGCTGCGGGAGATCGATCCGGAAGCCTTCTATCGTCTGATACTCATCGTCAGGGGCATAGCCAACTCCCGGCCCTATTCGCTGGCCAAGATCTGCGCCGAATGCAAGTATCAGGAGCTTGTACCCCTTATGGTCTCCTTTGTGCTGGAGCTGCACAAAGTTACGCCCGCTCTGGATGAGCCCACCAGCATTGTGCGTCGTGGCCTGTGCCAGGCGGAGACCATCGTCCATTGTCTAGTGGAGATTATGTATGGATTTACCCTAGCTGACAGCAGTCAGGTGGGACGCATGACGAAATACTTTATCGAGCTGTTGAATCACAAGTCGAGCGTCATCAGTCACAGCGCCAAGGAGGCGTTGATACTGCTGCTCAGTCCGCGGGTCAAGCGACGCAAGATGACGCTGGTGGGCACGCCCCCTGCCTGCTGCACGCCCACGCTGAAGGGCTTGGAAGGCGCCGCCTGCCAGGCGGCCAATGATATTATAGAGGAGGCAGCCGCAGCTGCAGCTGTGGAGGCGGAGGGAGCAGGAGGAGGAGGAGCAGCAGTAGAAGTGGCAGCTGCAGTTGAAGCGGGAGCTGCAGCTGCTGCTGATCCCCTCGAAGCCGAAGCTCTGGGCGCTGCACAACAGCAACAACAACAACAGCAGAGGCAGCTGCTTAATTTGGAGGCTTTTATGGGCGGTGGCTTTCCGCGTCTGCTTGGACTGCCCGAGGATGCGGACGATGATGCCATCATGGACATTGCCATCGCCTTGAGCCTGCAACAGCATGGCGGAGATGCCAATGCGCTGCAATCGCTGCAACAAGGCTTGGCCAATTTACAGGGTATACGTCTCGCAGCAGCGGCAGCTGCGGCTAATGCTAACGCTGCTGCGGCTTCTGTTGCTGCTGGTGGTGGAGATGCTGCCGGCTCGGATGATGATGAGGGCTCCAACGTGGCCACCGATGGTTCCACCTTGCGCACCTCCCCAGCTGAGCCAGCGGGCAGCGGCGGCTCCGAGAGCGGTGGCAGCGGTGTGGAGAGCATCGGTGGCACCTCAGCCAGAAGCAGCAATTTCGGTGACACCACCAACACGTCGCCACCTCGCAAGGATCAAGATCAGGAGCAAGACCAGGAACAGCCCAGCACCAGCACCACCTGCGTGGAGGACATTGAGATCAACGAGGACGAGAAGCTCATCAAACTGCATGAGCTTAGGTGGGTTTAATTTATTCATTCAAATTCATGCATTCGGTTGGTAATTCTGTTGCTCTTCCTCTTTGATAGAATCGCCGTATTGGAGAGCATTATTGAGCATCTGGGCACATTTGATCTGTGCAACGGACTCCAGGCCATTCCGCTCATTCAGGTCATTCTGATGCTTACCACGGACCTCAATGGCAACAACGAGCGGGATCAGCAGGTGCTCCAGAGGCTCCTCACGGCGCTCGTGGAGTACGTGGAGATTGGCAAACGTGGAGCAGCCACCAAGGTAAGGGAATTCAGCAATATTACTTATTTATTTGTAATATATTTATTTATTTATTTCTTCATTTGTTTATTTAATCGTTCATTCTTGTATGTGTTAATTTAATGATTGAATGATGAATTGTTTTATTAACATGTTTATAAATTTCATCATTTATATTTTGATTAATAGTTCGATAATTAAACAATCCAAGTAAAGATCTAAAATTTCATCAACTTGAAATATTCTTTATTATATTCTTTATTTATTATATTATTATTTATGTCTATTTTATTACACCCTGTACCTGAAATGAGTATAACATTTTTAAAATGCATTTTAATTATAAAAAGCGCGCAGCGAGAGCTGTGGATATGTTACTATATTAATATTGGATTTAATTATTCAATTTCAGATGGAAACGAAGAGCGCCGGCAACGAGGTGCGTCTGGCGCTGTTGTCGCTGTTTGGCGTCATGATGGGCAAGACAAAGTCCAAGCAGACGGGCACCACATCGCCACCGCATCAGTTCAAGGACAACAGCTCCTTTGTGGCAGGAACCACAGCGAATGTGCTGAGCAAGAACGGCGCCTTTGTCTATGCGCTGGAAGCGTTGAACACGCTCCTGGTGCACTGGAAGCAGGTGCTGGGAGATCCCTATGCGGCAGGGAGCACGAATGCAGCTCAATTGGCTGGGGGGAATGCTGGAGGTAATGGGAATGCTGGACAGCTGTTGAAGCCCATCAAGCACGGACCCAAGCCAGACATATCGATACTGATCCCACACAATTATCTGAAGAATTATCCGGATATATTCGAGTCATACGACGCCCTGCTCACCGAGATCATCGTGCGTCTTCCCTATCAGATACTGCGCCTAAGCAGCGCCCATCCCGATAACTACGACAGCAGCTTCTGCGAGGCCATGACCTTCACCCTCTGCGAGTACATGATGCTCAACCTCAACGCCCTGCTCCGACGCCAGGTGCGCAAGCTCCTCATGTACATCTGCGGCAGCAAGGAGAAGTTCCGCATGTACCGCGACGGGCACTCGCTGGACGCGCACTTCCGCGTCGTCATGCGGGTCTGCAACATTGTCTGCAATAAGGTAAGGCTTAGATAATAACATAAATCTAAAATAATTTAATTATTTTGACTTATTGTAGAACGGTTCTCCTTATAATGCCAATCCTCCGCTGCTGAGCTACGATGCGCTGGTGGAGCTGACGGAGCATCTGCGCACCTGCCAGGAGATAAGCCAAATGCGCACCGGCAACTGGCAAAAGTTCTGCGTGGTGCATGAGGATGCTCTGGCCATGCTGATGGAGATTGCCTGCTATCAACTGGACGATGGAGTGTCCCCGATCATCATCCATCTCCTGCAGGCAGCTGTTTGCAACATACCACAAGCAGCAGCAGCTGGAGTGAAACAACAGCAGCAACAACAGGTGGCAACCACTTCGAGCAGCAAACTGCGTGCTGAGCGGGAGAAGAGCGAGGATACGGATACCGCTTACTACTCCAAATTCGATCCAGCCCAGTGCAGCACCTTTGTGCATCAGATCTTTCGCTATGCGAGCGATGCGCTCATCATACGCTTCGTGCGCATCTTTCTCCTGGAGAACAATGTCAGTCAACTTCGCTGGCAGGCCCATTCCTTCATCACAGGTACGGATCTTACGAAAAACATGTTTAAACTTGTCAACAGCAAGCTATTTTCAATACTTTTTGTATTGACAGAGAAGATATTTGCATATCTTCGCTATTTCTTATCGTAATTAGTGATTTACAGCATCAGATTTTCTGTTTTAACAATCGAGCCAATTGTCTTTTGCATTTCTTTGCTATTTCTTATCGTAAATTTGTGATTAACAGCATCAGACTTTGTATTTTAATTGTCGAGCCAATTGTCTTTTGCATATCTTCGCTATTTCTTATTGCAATTTATGAGTTAGACTTTGTGTTTCTAGTCGAGCAAATTGTTTTCTGCATATCTTTGCTATTTATTATCTTAAATTGTAATTAACATAAACGTTATCTTATGATTCGCTTTGCAGGTCTCTTTGAGCATGCGAATGAGCGACAGCGTGAGAAGTTGCTCAGCATCTTCTGGATACTGTGGCCTCTGGTGCCCAGCTATGGACGTCGGACAGCCCAGTTTGTGGACCTTCTAGGGTATCTGACGCTCAGCACTCGCACCGTAACGGAACGTCGTCAGGAATACGTATCGCGAGCAGTCGATGTCTTGAGACAGCAGAACGAACTGCTCTGCAAGCATCCGAATGCGCCGATCTATACCACATTGGAGTCCATACTGCAGGTCAATGGTTACTATCTGGAATCGGAGCCGTGCCTGGTGTGCAACAATCCCGAGGTGCCCATGGCAAATATTAAGCTGCCTTCGGTCAAATCCGACTCGAAATACACGACAACAACGATGATCTACAAGCTGGTGCAATGTCATACGATCTCCAAGCTGATCGTACGCATCGCAGATCTCAAACGCACCAAAATGGTGCGCACCATCAACGTTTACTACAACAATCGCAGTGTTCAGGCGGTCGTCGAGTTGAAGAATCGTCCCGCCCTGTGGCATAAGGCACGATCCGTCTCCTTACAATCGGCACAGACCGAACTCAAGATCGATTTCCCCTTGCCCATCACTGCGTGCAATCTGATGATTGAATTTGCCGACTTTTATGAAACCGTCAGCGGTTCCTCGGAGAATCTGCAGTGTCCTCGCTGCAGTGCAGCGGTTCCCGCCTATCCGGGAGTCTGTGGCAATTGCGGCGAAAATGTCTTTCAGTGCCACAAATGTCGCGCCATCAACTACGACGAGAAGGATCCGTTCTTGTGTCATTCCTGTGGCTTCTGCAAGTACGCCAAGTTCGACTTCAGCATGTACGCGCGCGTCTGTTGCGCCGTCGATCCCATCGAATCGGCTGAGGATCGCGCCAAGACCGTGCAGCTGATACACAGCTCTCTGGAGCGTGCCGATCGCATCTATCGCCAGCTGCTGACCAACAAGCAGATGCTCGAGCTGCTCATACAGAAGGTCGCAGAGCATCGCAACAGTGATCGTTTGGTGGAGGATAATATGGGCAGTGTGCACAGCACTTCGCAGGTAAGCAAGGGAATAATATCGATTTATATAGACATATCATATGAGCTAATGATACAGCACCATAAATCGACATTTTCGAAATATCGTCGATAATATCGATTAGCAACTGTTGGCTGATTGTATATGAGTTTAAATTTGATATGATATTAAATTATACATCGAAGTTAATCGGATTTGGATAGTATCAATTTTCATCCGATTCTATGAGTTTAAATTATATCACAATAAATCGATAATGTTTAAATATCGTCGATAATACCGATTTACATAATGTTTGCTCACAATGCCCGATTTGCTATGAGTTACAATCATACCACAATTAATCGATATTATAAAAATGAGTTTCAATTATATTCCAATTAATCGATATTTTTTAAATAAAATTTTAAAATTTTAAATTTTAAAAATATCGTTTTTTACAGGTTAACAAGATCATTCAGCTGCTGGCGCAGAAATACTGCGTGGAGTCGCGCACCAGCTTCGAGGAGCTGAGCAAGATCGTGCAGAAGGTGAAGGCGTGTCGCAGCGAACTCGTTGCCTACGATCGCCAGCAGCAGGATCAGCCGGCGGTGTCCTCGGGGGGCATGCCACTGGGCGCTGAGTTGAGTCATGCCACAAACCGTTGCTATGGCTGTGCGTTGGCTTCCACGGAGCAGTGCTTGACGCTGTTGCGTGCCATGGCCTATAACTACGACTGTCGTGTGGGCCTCTACAGCCAGGGATTGGTCAGCGAGCTGGCGGAGCACAATCTGCGACGGGGAACTCCCCAGATCCAGGAGGAGGTGCGCAATCTGCTGGTGGTGCTGACCAAGGACAATGCCGAGGCCTGCATGCATCTGCTGCAGCTGGTCACAACGCGGGTGAAGAACGCCCTAATGGGCGCCATACCGCTAATCAGTCTGGAGGCTGCGGTGCACCAGGAAATGACGCTCCTGGAGGTCCTTCTCGGGCAGGACGACGTCTGCTGGGAGTACAAACTGAAGGTCATCTTTGAGCTGTTTATCAGCAACTGTCGGTGAGTAAATTTAATGAAATTAAATTCTAATAAATGAATTTGAAATATTCATAATAATTATATGTATTTTATGTTAATATTTATATTTAGACCCTTTACTTTAAAAAAGTAAAAAGGGTCTATTAGTTTAGTGCAAAGAGGAAATGTGTGTAACACCCAGACGGAGGCGTAGTAGACCCGACAAAGTATATATATTCTTGATCAGGACAACAAGGCGAGTCGATATAGCCATGTCCGTCCGTCCGTCTGTCCGTCTGTCTGTCTGTATGAACAACACCTAGATCTCAGCAACTATAAGAGCTAGAGACACCATATTTGGGATTCAGGTTCTCCTATTCAGTAAGCAGATCAAGTTTATTTTAGATTTTGGATACTTTCCCCCCTTCTCCCGCAAACTGCAAAAAACTGCTGTAGCCACAGTTTTAAACCTATTGATTTGTAATTTTTTATGTGGCTAGTTTATAGCATTCTCTATTGACGCTGTAAATTTCGTTACGATCGGATAAGAAACAGTGAGGATATACCACCGACAATTTGCCGCACTGGGCAGAGGGGGGTGATATGCCCTGCATACGCGCGTAGTTTAGTGTGTGAGCCTTTGATTGTGTTTGTATGTACATATATTAGTAGTAGTAGTAAAGTAAAGGGTCTGCTACAGTCGGTCACGTCCGACTGTAGCCTCCGTCCCGCTGATCTGCCCCGTCCATATATTTTTATTATAATTTAAAATAAATAATTAAATAATAATAATAATAATAATTAATTAATTAATTAATTAAATTAATAAATCTTAAATTCTATTTTCTTTTGCAGCTTGCCACGTGGACCAGTTACCTCTGTGCTGCATCCCTGTCTGCGGATAATGCAGAATCTGATCTGCCCCGCGCTGCCCCCGAACAGCAAGCACAACAATCAGCAGCAGCAGCAACAAGCGCAGCAGCAGCAGCAGCAAACGCAGCAGCAACAGCAGCAGCAACAAACGCAGCTGGCCTTGGGCGGCAGTGAGCTGTGCAGCATGAAGCTGCTGGAGGGGAATACGATTGATTATCGCGCCTGGCTGCGTTCGGAGCGCAATCATGATTATAGCGCGTGGAGCAACAGGTTGCCAGGACATACGACCAACAAGCCGTACGAGCTGACGAAGGCACGCGGCGGCAAACAGCAGCAGGAGGGTGGCAGCAACAAGGCCAAGGTGCATGCCACATATCTGGCGGAGAAATACGGCATACGCTGGCGTCAATTGGTGCTGGATAAAGATCGCATTACCAAACCCTTGGTGTTCAATGCCAAGTGGATACAACCGTTGCTCTTCAATGCCAACTCTCGCTTCGGACGTCAATTGGCCTGTTCGCTTCTGAGCGGTTTGTGCCGCAGCAACGAGCGGAAGCAACAGGCGCTGAACATGCTCACCGGCTTCCTCAAGCATGTGGGCGAGGCGGGCGAGGCGAGCGCCGAGTTCTTGACTTTATATCGCACAATTGCCACCGAAACGCCTTGGCTGCAGTATCTGGTATTGGGCGGAGTTCTGGGCCAGATCTCTGCACTGCTGGCTGTTGAGATTGAGAAGATACATCGCATGGAAGAGCATTCGCTGTCGTCGGATCTCTCGCTGGGCTATGCGCTGCGTCAGTATGTGGAGCTGCTCTGGCTGTTCCTCGAATGCCCCAACATCAGACGCAGCTACAAGACGCGTCTCTTGGGCTCCGTGCTGGAGAGTTATCTGGCACTGCGCAGCCTGGTGGTGCAGCGCACGCGTCTCATCGACGATGCGCAGGACAAGCTGCTGGACATGCTGGAGGAGATGACCAGCGGCACGGAGCAGGAGACGCGTGCCTTCATGGAGATTCTAATCGATACGGTGGAGAAAACGCGTTTGAATGATATCAAGACGCCGGTGTTTATCTTTGAGCGTCTCTATTCGATTATACATCCGGAGGAGCACGATGAAACGGAGTTCTATATGACGCTGGAGAAGGATCCGCAGCAGGAGGACTTTCTGCAGGGTCGCATGCTGGGCAATCCCTATCCCTCCAGTGAAATGGGTTTGGGTCCGCTCATGCGCGATGTGAAGAATAAAATCTGCACCGATTGTGAGCTGATTGCGCTGCTGGAGGATGACAATGGCATGGAGCTGCTGGTGAACAACAAGATCATCAGCCTGGATCTGCCGGTGAAGGATGTGTTCAAGAAGATCTGGCTGGCGGAGGGCGGAGATCGCGATGCCATGCGCATTGTGTATCGCATGCGTGGCCTGTTGGGCGATGCCACCGAGGAGTTTGTCGAGACGCTGAACAACAAGAGCCAGGAGCAGGTGGACACCGAGCAGCTCTATCGCATGGCCAACGTGCTCGCCGACTGCAATGGACTGCGCGTCATGCTGGAGCGCATCGGCAGCCTGCAGCGCATCTCGCGGCAAAGGGAATTGATACAGGTGCTGCTGAAGCTCTTCCTCATCTGCGTAAAGGTGCGACGCTGCCAGGAGGTGCTCTGCCAACCGGAAGTGGGCGCCATCAACACATTGCTGAAGGTGCTGCAGATGTGCCTGCAGTCGGAGAACGATTCCATTCAATCCTCCGTCACCGAACAGCTGCTCGAGATCATGGAGACCATATTATCCAAGGCAGCCAGCGACACCCTCGACTCCTTCCTCCAGTTCTCGCTGACTTTCGGCGGACCCGAGTACGTCAGCGCCCTTATCTCCTGCACCGACTGCCCCAACGTACGCAATAATCCCTCCGTCCTCCGGCATCTCATACGCGTGCTCGCCGCCCTCGTCTACGGCAACGAGGTCAAGATGGCCCTGCTCTGTGAGCACTTCAAGGTGAGTCCCAATCCCAAGTATCCGAGAATTTATATATTTCTATGAATTTGATTCAAGATTTATGTGAATAAACAGTTAACAAATTTCCACTTCCAATACTTTATTTATACTTTATAAATACTTTATTTCAATTTGCAGCACACACTGGACTTTGATCGCTTCGACAACGAGCGCACCACGGAGGAGGAGTTCAAGCTGGAACTGTTCTGCGTGCTGACGAATCAGATCGAGCACAATTGCATCGGGGGCACGCTCAAGGACTACATCGTATCCCTGGGCATTGTGGAGCGTGCGCTGACCTACATCACGGAGCATGCCCCATGCGTAAAGCCCACGCTGCTGCGCACCGACTCCGATGAGCTCAAAGAGTTTATCTCACGTCCCAGCCTGAAGTATATACTACGTTTCCTTACCGGTCTGGCGAATCATCACGAGGCAACGCAGCTGGCGATCAGCAAGGACATAATACCGATTATACACCGTCTGGAGCAGGTGTCGAGTGACGAGCACGTCGGCAGCTTGGCCGAGAATCTGCTCGAGGCTCTCAGCACCGATGCGGCAACTGCATCGAGGGTGCAGCAAGTGCGGGACTTTACGCGCGCAGAGAAGAAGCGTCTGGCGATGGCGACGCGTGAGAAGCAGCTGGATGCGCTGGGCATGCGCACCAATGAGAAGGGTCAGGTGACCGCCAAGGGCTCCATACTGCAGAAGATCGAAAAGCTGCGCGACGAAACCGGTTTGACCTGTTTCATCTGTCGCGAGGGTTACGCCTGCCAGCCGGAGAAGGTGCTGGGTATCTATACGTTCACCAAGCGCTGCAACGTCGAGGAGTTCGAGCTGAAATCACGCAAGACCATCGGCTATACAACCGTCACCCATTTCAATGTGGTGCACGTGGATTGTCATACGTCCGCGATACGCCTAACACGCGGACGGGATGAATGGGAGCGGGCGAGTCTGCAGAACGCCAACACCCGCTGTAATGGACTACTTCCTCTATGGGGTCCTGCTGTGGGCGAGGCTGCCTTCTCCGGTTGCATGACGCGTCACAGCAGCTACATGCAGGAGAGCACGCAACGCTGCGACATCTCCTACACCAGCAGCATACACGATCTGAAGCTGCTGCTGCTGCGCTTCGCCTGGGAGCGCAGCTTTCACGATGACGCCGGCGGCGGCGGTCCGCAGTCGAATATGCACTTTGTGCCCTATCTGCTCTTCTATGCCGTTTATCTGCTGCTCTCCTCGCGCTCCGCGGCGCGCGATGGCAAAACGCTGCTCGCGTATCTCTCGGCAGCGCCCTCGGACAAGTGGCTGGAGTGCGGTTACGAGGTCGACGGTCCGCTCTACATGCTCACCATCTCGCTCTCGCTGCACAGTCGCGAGCTCTGGAACAAGCACAAGCTGGCGCATCTCAAGCGTTTGTTGGCCGTCGCCCAGGCGCGTCACGTCTCCCCCTCGGTGCTCTGCAAGGCGCTGCTATCGCCAAACGATCGCCAGGTCAAGGAGTACAGCGTCTACAAGCCGTTCCTCATGCTCTGGTCGCTCGTCGACATGCTCTACAACACGCTCTTCAGAACCGTCAGCACGCCCAAGGAGGAGGACTGGCCGGCCTCGCTCTTTGAGTACATCCGCAAGAACGACGAGGCGATGCTCAAGGCCACGGACAGCATTCTGCAGACCCTGACCGACGAGTTTCTACCCTGCACCTCCTTTGCCGAGTTCTGCGATGTGGCAGGTAAGAGCATCATTCAAATTAGCCAGAATGATTACCAATTTGGCTCAGATATAGCGTTGTATTGGTAGGATAAGAAACCAAGCAGATATTTGCTTTTAAAAATTAAATAACTTCTAAAAAAATTAGATTGATTTAGTTATCTCAATAGATAGAACTTCATTTTTTGCAGCAGTTTTCATTCAACTACAGTAGAATCCGGTTATAGCGACACTCAAGGGACCGACGATTTTACGTCGTTATATCCGGAAGACGCACTATCCGAAAGGAGCAAAAAAAAAATTTTTTTTTAATTTTATGGATGCTATGTTCGTAATAGGTTTTAAAATAAAACAAATTAATTTTTTTATCAAAACAAAAAATTCAATACAGTAGAATCCGGTTATAGCGACTTTCAAGGGACCGACGATTTTACGTCGTTATATCCGGAAGACAAAATCCATGATTTAGTTTCTTTTTCGTATTGAAAAAACACAAAATCCATGATTTTGTTTGCTTTTTTTAGCATTGTTGAATAAATCCAATTTTCCTCTTTAAAGTGTTTTTTTTTTGTTCGGCACGTTGCAATATACGGTTGAATTGTGAAAAATCTCGTCGGTATAAGCGGTTTGACGCTAAAAGCGGAGACGTTCTAAGCGGAGGACCTTTCATATAAGTTTGTATGGGGACCAACCAAACCATCGAGTTTTCGTCGCAATAACCGGACGGTCGCTATAAGCGGCGTCGTTATAACCGGATTCTACTGTATTTAAGTTTGCCGTTCTAGAAAGCTAATCCTAATCCCTTAAAACACCTCTCAGATATCAGATAAGCAAATCTAAAGTTCTTCTTTTATTCATCTACCATTTTCTACTTCTAGGTTTGCTGAATTTGATCGAACAACCGGATAACTTCATCGAGGAGGTGCTTGCATCGTTGCCTACCACCAGCAGCTCTGGTTAAATCCCATAAAAAACAATTAAACTAACCAACTAACAACAACATATAGAAGCGGAAGCAACAACTAACCAACTAGCAACAGCATTTGGCTGGTTTACTTATAAACACATTACGAAAAATTCTTATACATATATATATATATTTATCACATAAAACTATTTAATCAATAAAATTATTCGTTTGCACAATGAAACACACCAACATTTGTATATTTATTTATAACTTTATTGAAAACATACATGTTTGAAAAAAACCCAAACTAAATACAAAAATTTTGCACATAATACAATAATAATAATAATAATATTGCAAAGTGGGACGCAAAAAAATCAGCAGTAAATATCATCAATTTATTCTAAATATAATTACAACATCAGTTCTATAAATTTTGCTAAGAATTCTGTACTGGAAATAAAAACACACAGGGATAGTTAAAAATTTGTTACAACCACTGAGATTAGTGTAGTTAGCATAGAGTTATACCATATCATATATAAGGAAATCCGAGCATCACTGAGTTTAGCATTTGTTCGTGTAAATATAACAAGTGTAGAATAGAGAGAAAGTTAAATCCGACTAAACACATCGTAGTTTTGTAGCTTTAGTTCTTAAATTAGTAGGTACATAGGTGCAAAAAGTGCGAGAGCTGTCGTAATATCATCATTAATAACTAAATTGAGCAATTTGCTAACCAACAACCGAGATACACATATATATATAGATAAATTCACACATAATACTATTTATACAATTGGCCAAAAATAAAATTCTTAAAAAAAAAACAAATAAAAAAACAAAACAAAAGTTGACCTTAAACTAAAAGTTCAGGATACAAAATATTGCAGATTTAGATTCACACTTTGTATTTGGGGCGCAATGACACACATCTAGCAGTTAACACTAATGTTGGCAAAACATTCGATACACTTTCGATATTACCGATAATTTGAAAATTAACCCAACATCGATTATTTAGACTGGCAATTATTTCTGACAGTAGAAGCATAATTTTGAAATAAATATCAATATTATTATAATAAATTAGGCATACAAATTAGTTAAAAAATTTGTTTTCTGATTAAAAGGGATTTTCAAAATAATATGTTTTTGAGACCTACTCGATCAAATCGTTGATATTTTGCCAACACTAGCTAATACATCTACTACATTTATACGTTTAGATATTATTTTTCAGTTGTCTCCTTTGCTATGGCTACTAAAAGTTCTGCGTTTTTTGTTTTTTTTTTTTGTCTCTCAGAAAATGCATCACCTTTGCATGTATCTGCTATAAAATTGACGACATTACACATAGATAGTATATATATAATATAGTTCTTATGACTTAGCTTAATACATATGTCAAATTCCATTTGTTCGATTTGTTTCTTGATTTTTTATACACTGCAATCTAGAGTATAGTAAGTTTGTTTCCGCTTTCCAGCCATTCCACATTCGTGGAAATGTTCACAAATGTGCCTCACAAAATGGCGGCAAATGTGAGCTTGGAATACGGCTTATACATTTTGTTTTTGTTCAGCAAATAATGTTTATGGTTGGGTTGATAAATGTCTTTAGTACTTAAAATTAGGTAGTTGGCGTATTCATCATTTGGAATACCCTGTAGATTCTTGTCGTTAGCTAAACGGTATATATATACAAAAATTGCCTAAACTATGTATTCAATTCACATACGTATATATCTTATACATTATACACAACGAAACACTATACAGGGCGTGGCATCTTTTATGTCGGTCTATAATCATAGAAGAACTTATTGTGGAACGATTTTCAAATATGATCTCTATACGTTTTGCCTTGGAAATTATCACTATACTGCCTGAGATTTTGGAAAAATTCGAGGAGAATATCAGAAATGGAATTAATTATTGAGTTAATTGAAGGTTTTTTAAAAATTAGTCCAAACTGTATTGAGGATCGGTGAAAATGCTTTTTTGGAAGATCGGTTGTTTAAAAGAAACCTTGAAGCCAAAACCTTTTTTTAATAAAATATATAAATATTCAATAGACCTCAAAGTAGAGCTGGGCTTTGATTCGATCACGATTCAATTTAATCGATTCTCTTTGTCGGCGATTAAATCGATATTTTATTCTATTCTCAAAGGTCTATTGTACTCCCTGCTTAACCAAAAGTTCGCTTCCAATAACCTGGAACTGTATTTCTTCTTATTATTGGGAGAAGTATCTTCCACAAATTAAAAACTACTACTATATTTCGTTCCGCTCTTCAATGTCTACATACCGACATAAGGGCCGACAGTCTGTATAATTCACTAGACGTGGGGGGACGGGAGAGATTCGGGATGCGGATGAGCCTAGGCATCCGGTCTGTGTCGCTGGGCAGCGGCACGCATGAAGTGCCTGGCATTGAGCGGATATTGACGCGGATAGGAGATGAGCGTGGAGCCTAAGGCAATGCTCAGCGGGGCCTTGGAGCGTCCTGGGAGGCTGACGAAGACGGTGCCGACGGCAGCGAGATTGTCGCAGGTGGGCTCGATGGCCACCAGCATGATCTCCGTGGACTGACGACTGTGATGACGATGATGATGATGCTGATGATGATGGTGTTGGGGATGCTGTTGATGATGTTGTGCTTGGGGCAGGTTGTCCGTCTGCTGTTGATGATGTTGTTGCTGCTGAAGTAGGAGAGCCTGACGAGCCCGATGACGCATCGCACGCGTCGAGGAGGCGGAGGAGGTCGTGGTCTGTGGACTGTTGTCCAGATCGAGGCTGGCGGAGGCGAGAAAGATCTGCGCAAACGGTCGCTTGGCCAGATGCAACATTTCCACCACATGCTGACGTCGAGCGCGTCGCAAATCCGACGCCTGTTTGACCTTCCAGACGATGACGCAGAGCGCGAGAAACAGAAAGAAGCAGGAGAAGAAGACGGAGAAGAACACAAACAGATCGATGTGCAGTTGATCCTGACGAAAGACCACAGATCCATAACTAGGTTCCGGTCCAGAGCTCGCTCTCAGGGCTATAAAGAATCGCGTGGCGCTCAAATTATGCGCATGTTGTGGCAAGGTCAACACCAGTCGGTTCTTCAGCCCAAAAAGACGTAAGAGGGTATTGCATTGGTTCAAGGTCACATGTGTGCTCAGATCCTTCGCATACTGATCCTGCACCACAAAACTGTGCCCGCCATGACTCCGACAATCGTGCAGATGCGGCACATAGAAACTGTTGCCACCTCCGCCGTTGCCCCCTGCATTCGCCGTCCGTCGCTCCGGCGTAAAGAGCTTCTGAAGCGTCACATTATCATGTCGAGGTAGTGCGATATTCAGAGGGTTTGTTCGCTGCATTTTGGGTCCCCAGTTGTAGCGATTGTCCAGAAAGATCTCATGATAGCCCGTTGTCTGATTCGTGTCCACAATAAACGAATCGTCCTGCGGCGACATAAACACATCCAGCTCTCCTTGGGTCACGTCGATTATGATGCGTATGTCCACGTTCATGAAGCGCGGTTGGATCACAAAGAACACCGTCTGTCCGGGCTTCAAAGCCGCCGGCTTCGATTTGCATTCCTCTGTAAAGGAAAAGGGATTAGCAATATTAGTGTTTATACGGTCTAGCCCCTAAGGGTCTGGATCTGGGGTCTGGTGCCTACTGGAGCTATAACTATAGATATTTAAAGAAAAAGGGATAAGTATTATATTTAAATATACGATCTAGACTCTAAGGGTCTATCCCCAGCTGGAGCTACAACTTTAGTTATTTCATCCAAATTATTGAAACAAGGTCGAATGAGGTGAACCCAAACCGACTTTTTCTAAACATACTTCAACGTTAGGTTTTAGAATATCAGAATTGCTTGCTGTTTGTCTCCCAACTATCGATAATTTCGATAATACTCTCGATTGATTTTCCCCTTCATGGTACCTAAAATTTTAGCGATTTCCAAGCCGTAGGTGTCTAAAATTGTTCTACACTTACCTATGGGTTTGGCATCGAAGCACATGCGCGATTCGACGGTGATCTGCTTGTAGCACTGATGACCATCCGTGGGATTTCCCGCGTAGGAGTCGCGACACTTGGAGCACTGCACGCTCCAGCAGAGCTGAGCCGAGTTCTTGCCCCCTCCTGCGGTGCAGGTGGCGTCGCTTTCTGTGTTGTTGGCGCAGTTGCATTTCTCCCCAGTGACGGCATCGCAGATGTTGCCATGACCATGACACTGACATGGTCGACACTCGCGTTGCAGATCCTCGCTGCCCCGAAAGTAGCCCAGATGGCAACTATCGCAGCGATCTCCTGCCGTGTGGTTGGCGCATCTGAGGCAGCTGGCATTGTGAGCGGGACCCTCCGGAAGTATGCGTTCCAGCTCCTCGCGCGTCATGTTGAAGACAGCGGGATCCGCATCGTAGGCGACGCAGACATCGGAGTGTCCGTGACAATACTCCAAACAGGGCTGGCAGGCGTGACCCTCGCGGGGATTACCGACGAAGAGGGGTTGACACTTCTCGCACTGCTCGCCCATGGTGTTGTTGTGGCATTCCAGGCAGATGTCCAAGCGGCTGCTCGATTCGCAGTTTGAATGCCCGTTGCACAAACACTGAATGCTGCAGTTCTCGCCCACGTAGCCGAAGTCGCATTGGCATTCATTTGGACGTACGCAGTTGCCCCGGACACAACCCTGACTGCAGACGGGCAGGCAGGAATGCTGCTCCTCCTCCCGATAGCCCCCGGCGCAAACACACTTGTAGCCCAAGGTGGGCGTGTCCAGATCGATGCATTGCTCGGAGACGGCGTCGCAGTTGTGATGTCCGTTCTGGCATTCGTTCTCCGCCGGACACTGCACGTAGTGCCAACTGACGACATCCGCATGGGTGAGCTGCGAATCATTGCGCCAGCTGCTGTAGATGAGGTCACAGGTCGAACCCGACGGGTACTCCTGACGGTGCTCCAAAGCACCCTCCGTGCAGATGCCATCTCCGTTGAATCCCTCCCTGGCACACCAACCGCAATGCGCGTGCTCCAAGCAGCTGGAGCACTGGGTGTAGACATGACACGGTTCCGGACAGCGTTCCAGCTCCTGGGCATTCAGCACCAGCCCACAGACGCCGCCAGCGCAGAGCAAAGGTTGTCCAGAAGGTGCTAGGCAGGCGTTCAACATCGTCGACCATTTGCAATTCTCCTGCCCCGCCTGCAAGCAGCTGCTGCAGTTGGAGTGCGTATGACAGGGCGGAGGACACTGCTCCACCAGCCGATAGGCGTTCTTCTCCACCAGCTCACGTGCGATGCACTCCACGTGTCCCAGTTCGTTCCTGGCCCAGTGACATTCGCTGTGCCCCATGCACGCCTCGCAGCCCAGCTGATGGCAAGGGGGCAGCGGACAGAGACCCAACACTCCCACGCTCAGCTCCTTGGGACACCAGTTGCTGCTTCTCGAGCAATCCTCGCCAGCTGGCACACAACGTCCGCGTATTCCGCACTCCTCGCACCATTGACAAACCGGCGCCAGCTCCTGATGACTGGGCCAGGAGGCGAGGCAGGCGCTACAACTTCCAAAGCTGGAACAATTCCGCATGGACAGCCAATGATCGTTGCACGCCGGACCATTGTTGGTGACCAGCGTGCCATTGTAATTCGCGCACGGTGCACGACCATGTGTAAAGCAATGCGAGCTGTTGCTGTAGGTGCTCTGAACGGTGCAGTAGCTGCAACCCATGTAGGTTCTGCACATGGATTTCCCCCTGCTCCACAGCTGACAAATATCCTCCGGTATGCTGATCCTGGTCACATGACTCTGGGTAGCGCTACCATCCCAACCGCCAATCACGTAAATCGCACCCGTATCCGTATCGATGGCCATGTCCTCTGCATAGCTCGCAACCGGCAGACGTCCGATAAGCTCTACATCATCCGTCAGATGCACCCACTGATTACAAGCATAGACATAGGCAATGAGCAGATCTGTAGAGTTGTACGGTATCGTTCTTCCGCCGTAGACTACCATGTAGTGCTCAGTGGTAACCGCGGAGTGGAAATACCTTGCCCTGGGCAGTAGTGTAGTGGACGGGTTCAATTCCTGAAAGGTAGGCAACTCTGTCCAACTAAGTTTACTCAGCTCTAAAGCATAGAGTTTGTTCTGAGGTTCTCCGGCGTAACCACCGAAGACGTACACGCTGTGGGTTTCCTGATGGTACACGGAGCTATGCCCGTAGAGCACTGGCAAGCGTGCACCCATCGCCTGTAATTGCGACCAACGACTGGTGTCCAGATTGTATTCCCACAGCTCAAAGGTGCGGGATTTGTTCAGGGAGAGACCTCCGATCAACAGTAGAGATTCGTGCTCCTGTTGACGCACGTGGGTTAAGGTATGACCAGCCAAGGCTGGAGGGGCTTCCTGCACCGTCTCCTGCAGCGTCTCAATTAGACTCCAGCGTTGGTTCTGTATGGAAAACTGCCAGAAGTCCTGCAGTAAACGTGAATTGGCGCTAATTCCACCGTAGATGTAGATGATTTGTTTCTTCACAAAGATCTCGGCGGCATGAAAGTAACGTCCGAGGGGCATGCGATCTTCCGGTGTGGAGGATTCGACGGTTACCTGCAACCAGGTGCCGTTCTTCGTATCGAATTGCCGGAAATCATTAAGCGGACCATGACTTGGTGAATACCCGCCAAACATCCAAAGCGAACCACGACGATCCGCATTCACCGAATGTCCAAACCTCGGTATTGTCTTTCGCAAATGCTCCAGGGCCTCGCTGAGCAGTTGGGTGTTGAACAGTTCCGTCATGACCAGATGATTACGCTGCACCAAGGTGCCGCAATCGGAGCCCGCATAGTTCATGTTACTGCAGATGCAACGTCCGTACTCCGTGTCGCAATAACCAAGCAGTCGCTTCGCATGACAATTGCTCGGACAAACCTCGATCTCGCAGAGAGCACCCACATACCCAGGCGGACAGACGCAACGCTGCAGAGCATCGCAAATATGTGGTGGCATGCAACTACCCGCCACACAATTCATCACAGAGTATAAAGCATTAAAGCCAAAGTGACGACGTTCGCTGCCCTGCTTGTAGTAAACTGTCACGTGACTGGAACGTGCCTCGATTATCCTAGCCGCACTGTAGGGTTCACAGACTACGGCCAGCAGTTGATTCTGTTGGGCGGCACCCGTTAGATCGGGCAGGGAATCATAGATATAGACAGCGTTCTCATCACAGTCCATCGAGAGACTGTTCCACTGAAACTCCAGCTGCAGCAGGGATTTATCCGCTTGCAAAGTCTTCGGTTGCAAAATCCAGAGACATTCCCGCACCTCCAAACTGGCGCCCCAGGGAGAGCGATACGACTGATAGCTGCCGATGGCGCTGCGTCCGATGCTCGTGAGTATGCCCCGAGATTCGCATTGATAATAACACTGTCCACCATCACGGGGATCCCCGTAATACCCTGGCGCGCAGACATCACATTTGAGACCTTGTGTATTGTCCTTGCAGTAACACTCGCCATGATTCACATTGCAAATGCCCTAGAAAAAATGTGATTAATCAGCATAGTAAGAAGTAGAGCTGGGTTCGATCTTTAATTTTTAAGAATCGATTAAATCGATTAATCGGAATAAAAGCGGTAATTTAAATTTTCAGCAGATCAGTCGGGTAGAAGACCCTGTATTTTTTTGCTACCGATTACACCCCTTAGCGTACAACAATTTTACATAGTGTTCATTTGAACCCTACATCCCAAAATCGATTCGTAAATAAAAAAATTGATTCAATCGCCGACAAAAAATCTAGTAAATTGAATCGAAGTCCAGCTCTAGTTATAAGATTTAGGGAAATAGCTATTTGACTTACCAAATCCTGATTGCCGTGTCCGTTGCACTCGCAGGGATGACAACCGACGGTGGAGGTGGCATTTCCATAGCTACCCTGGCGACAACGCTCACAGCGCTCCCCCTCCGTCCAGGCCTGGCACTGATCGCACTTGCCCACTCGCTCCAGGCAGGTGGAGTGATTGTTGCAGCCACAGCTGATGCCACAGTCGCTGCCCGTCCAGCCCAGGTCACACTTGCAGCTGTACTCGGGAGGACCGGAGCAATAACCATGCTGACAGAACTCGTAGCAGGTGCGGACGCAACTGAACCTTCCATCGCCGACATAACCCCGTCGACAGTGACAATTGTAGCTGCCTTGGGTGTTGGTGCACTTGGCCTCCTTGTGGCAATCATGCAGACCCAAACCGCATTCATCCACATCCGGACACTGCGCGTAGGCCCATTCCGCATCGTGTAGGGTGCTGCTGTTGAGGGCGAGGGAACAGTTGCCAGCGGAATAGCTGAAATCTCCCTGCATGCAGATGCCCTCGATGGGATTATCGCGATCAAAACACCAGCCACAGCTGAGCGTTCTAAGGCAGGAGGTGCAGTTGCGATGACGCTGACACGATTTGCACTGTTGCAACGAGCGCATTGTCAGCGTGGTGATCTGGGAGGATGAGGTAGGTGGTATGGAGGGTGCTCCACCCGTTGTGCCCACCTTGTCGATCCATTCGCGACACATGCCAAACTGATACTCGCTCGTGTAAACCGCAAAGCTGAAACATTGCGCACTCGCCTCACACCAAACACAACGTCCTCGCTCCCCCAGACACTGATCGCAACCCTGACGCTCGCGGCATGGTCGCGGACACTGGGCTACCGACCTAACACTTGAATTGGATTTCCCAATTCTGCCACAACGCGCATCGTCCAGCCACCATTCGCATTCCCCCGCGTTACCCGTCGTTGAGACGCATGCCTCACAGCTCACGTAGTTCGAACAGTTGCTGCATTGACTGGGCTGACTGATCAGATACGCCCAATGGGTCTCCTCCTCCTCGGTTTTCCCAACGCAGACTGCGCTCTCGTTAACCGATTTCAGATGGCACTTGCCCGTCAGCGGACACCACGAACAGGAGGCGTCCGTCAGGCAGTAAAGGCAGTTCGTGTACAGCTGACAATCCCCCGAGTAATACGGTTCTAGATACTCGAAGGTAAACGCGTTCAGCTGTCCGTTGTACAGGTGCTGCAGCTCCATCTTTGTCTTCTGATACGTGTTGTAGATATTGTTCTGTCCGATGCGACGACGTGCCTGCAAATCGATTCAAATTAATACAAAATGCAGTTTGTTATACTTGAGGTACAAATTAGTTGAGACCGGTTTTAAAAAATGATTTCTAACTGTTTTACAAAGTAACCATATTCATAGCTCTAAGGTCATATAAATGGTGTTAGTTTACGAATCCATTACGCATGATTAGTTTAAACTTCACTTAATAACTGTTATTAAACAAAAGAGTATTTGGTAAAAAAATGTGTAGATTCTAGTGGCAATAATCTGTGTTTTTGACTACTTTTGTAATCGAAAATAACGGATAAAAAACCAAACATGGAGGTAGTTGGTGAAAAAATGTACAATTTTGAGCCAAAAATTGTGTTTAGAACTATTTAACGCTTGAAACCCAAGTTTTGTGACCTTATCAAGGGCCAAAAATCTCAAAAATGTTTAGTTGTCTGATTTTGATCCTAAACGATTTGTAATCGAAAATAATGCATAAAAACCCAAACATGGGGGTACTTGGAAAAATGTAGAATTTAGAGCTAAAAATTGTGTTTTTAGAACTATTTAACGCCTGAAACCAAAGTTTTGTGACCTTATCAAGGGCCAAAAATCTCGAAAATTTTTATTTGTCTGATTTTGATCCTAAACGATTTGTAATCGAAAATAATGCATAAAAACCCAAACATGGGGGTACTTGGAAAAATGTAGAATTTAGAGCTAAAAATTGTGTTTTTAGAACTATTTAACGCCTGAAACCAAAGTTTTGTGACCTTATCAAGGGCCAAAAATCTCGAAAATTTTTATTTGTCTGATTTTGATCCTAAACGATTTGTAATCGAAAGTAATGCATAGAAAACCAAACATAAGGGGGAGTTGGTAAAAAACTGTAGATTTTGGAGCCAAAAATGGTTTTAAGAAGAATTGAGTGCCTAAAACTCCTGTTTTTTTTTTACCATACCATACCTGAAAGTCAATGAGGAAGGGTTGCTCCGTGCTGGGTAACTGGACGTTGCTGCAGTAGGATTGATTGGAGCTCTGGGTGGTGACGTTGTCCAAGGTGTCGAGGTTCATGCCGAGGCCAGCGCGCAGCACCGCCGAGGAGTAACTGCTGCAGACTTGGATGGCGGAGTTGTTGTTGCTCCACTGGGGCAGGGGACGCACAAAGCCCAAGAGTCTGGCCAGCATTTCGCCCTCCTGACGCTGCTCAAAGTAGGCAGCCGGAGGGGGCGACGAGAAGTCCACCATGGTGGCGTTGACAATTCCCACATAATCCGGCATGGTATAGTTAACCGGATAGTTGTACTTGATGTAGGTGAGTCCGGGTCTTCGATCGTTACGGGTGCACATGTCCGGCTCCCGAATCTCGGTGCCCTGCTCCCCCCACCAACCGGTGCTATCCCCACAGATGCCGTAATTATCATCCCGATGATGACAGCGCGCGTTCTGCACACACCAGGTGCACTCGTTGAGGCCCAGTTTGCTGGCCACGGAGAAGGCGCTGTTGCCCCTGCTCCACTGCGTGCCGTGCACCAAACAGGAGTGGCAATCTCCCAACGACGGACAGATGCCCGGACAGCGTGTCGTCTGCAGATTCGTCGTGCAATTGGCTCCGATAGTGCGTCCGTAGCAGCTGCTGTCCGCCGAGCACCAACCGCACTCCGGATTGGATAGGCAGGCGGTGTGGGAGGCGTGCAGGCGACACGACATCTCCGGATTGTGATTGTAGAGCAAATTCTCCACCCGCAGCACCTTGGGCAGCTCATAGGCAAACAGATCCGCATTGACATTGCCATGATAACCGCCCACAATCAGCAGCGTATGGTTGCGACGTAGTGCAGCGGCCTGGGCGAAAACACCCTGTGGTTTCGGGTACAGACTATCGTCCGCCGATACGACCTGATTGATCCAGATGTGACAGCTCAGATGATACCAGTACATCTGATTGTCATAGCAGATCTCGTCCTTGTTATGCCGATGCGTATAACCGCCAAAGACAATCATATAGTTACCCGATATGGTAGCCGTATGAAAGGCTCGTTCTCTCGGTATGTTTGTATCACGGAGCGCAGTTCTTGGATACAATATCTCCGTCCAATGCAATTGATCCAACTG